>PVLC010000019.1:273742-321015 GCA_004027655.1 Graphiurus murinus | reverse complement strand
TAAATAAATAAATAAATAAATAAATAAATAAATAAAAAAGCAAAATTTTAATTATAAATTTCAATTTAAATACAGTTTTAGTAACACTGCATTTAATTGAATATGTTGATGTTGAAATATCTCACTGATATATTTTGCATTTTATTTCACAAGTCCTTGAGAGGTTGGTAGCATTTTTAAAATTCAGAGTGGTCGCATTTCCAGGGTTCCTTAGCCACACGTGATTAGTGGCTACCATGTTGAACAGCTCAGATCCAGGGAATCCCAAGACCTTCACCACACAGCGATGCTAACATGTATACTGCAGGAATTCTCCCACTCACCATTATAGGAGGGTCACTCTCTCATAACCTCTCATTTCCTTTCTCCCATGCACCCTTCCAGGACTAATAAATCATCTTTTCATTCAAGTACTGTACCCAAAGGATGTTCCCACAATGCTTTCTGGAAACTTCCATCTACACTCCTCTGCCTCAGTCCAACTCTCCCTATGTCAGTCACTGCTGTGCATGTCTGCAGCCGATGTCTCCATGCAACCTCTTCAGCAAACAGCATTAGGAATCTTCTTGCCACAGTCCTGGGATGCATGTGAATTAAACTAAGCCAAACTGGTATAGTCTGTCTTGAGCCTGCCCCTGTCTCTGAACACAACCGTGTTCACGGCTTCCCTTGTGTCTTTGCTGATAACTTCATCCTGTTCAATAAAAATTTTGTGCAGTCAGAAAACCGAAAGTTGAACACACAGGTACGTTGTGAAACACACAGGGATGTTGTTACCTGGTCGAATGGATTGGTTCATAAGTCCCAATAGTGAGGCCTGTCCTGTGGGTGGATAAAAATCAATCTAGACAAGAGAATCTCCTGGGACCAGAGCAATGTTACACATTTTTATAGAGCAAGTTCTTATTTTTTTCCTTTCTTGTTTTTCTATGAGAAAAAAATACACTTGTCAAAGAAGATCATATACTGGTATGTGAAAAGTAGTTTATTAACTGTCTCGTCCAAGCTTCAGCCTTTCTGAAAAGACTTTTATTAACTGCCCAGAGGGCCACAGGTGCCCCTAATCTGTGTGACTAGAGCTTTCCAATATTCTTACAATCTCCTTCTATTATAGAGCTGAGTGTGGTGGCCCACACATGTAATCCCAGTACTTGGGAGGCTGAGACAAGAGGATCGTAGGTCTGTGACCAGCCTCAGCTATTCAGTGAGGCTCTCTGCAACTGAGTGAGACCCTGTTTCAAAATAAAAAGAATGAAAAAAAAAATAAGTCTGAAGGTATAGCTTGGAGGTGGAATGTCCCTGGGCTCAATCCCCAGGACCACACACACAAAAAAAGTCTCCTATTATAAAGACTGTAAGTATATATAGGCTTTGGAACTTGCCTCCTGGTTTCAAGTCCTCCCTCTTCCACTGATTAGCTGTGTTAACTTGAATCAGTTGATTAATCTCTCTGTTTCTCAGATTTCTGTTGATGCTATCTACGTGTGTGTGTGTGTGTGTGTGTGTGTGTGTGTGTGTGTGTGTGTGTATGTTGCTGGATATTAAATCCAGTGCTTCATGCATGCTAGGCAAGCATTCTACCACGGAGCTACATCCCCAGCTCAATGGTACCTATTTCTTAAAGTTGCTAACATACAAACAATATATATATATATCTTTTTTTCGGTACTGGGGATTGAACTCAGGGGCATTCTACCTCCAAACTACACCCCTAGTCCTATTTTTTTTTTCTTATTCTTTATTTTGAAACAGGGTCTAAGTTGCGGAGGGCCTCACTAAGTAGCTGAGGCTGACCGTGAACTCCGATCCTCCAGTCTCAGCCTCCCAAGTATTGGGATTACAAGCATGTACCACCACACCCGGCTACAAACATTATTTTTGAATAGCTGTCTAGCAAGTATTAAATGCTGATTCTTATTATTCCACAATTACTTTTTCAATTTTGTTCTCTCATGGACCACTATCACCTCCACATGTCTAGCTCTATGAAACATTAACAAGTTTCAAACAAAACGCGGTCCTCTCCTGTCTTTCCTATTTCTATCAATGTTGTCACACTTGTCCTGCTAGAACTCATTTGGAACTTTGCAGATGTCTTTGGACACTTTCTGTGGCCTCCCCTGTCCAGTTTGCCATGATATTTACTAATACTGGGCCTTCATAATTGCTCCAGGAGAAACCAAAAGGAAGATCACAGGACCTGGACTCCAGTGGGCATCCTCACTCTGAAGTTCAGGAAATGAATGATTGGAAACCATTCTTCAGCCTGCAATCCCCAGTTTCCTGTGAAATGCAGAATACTTTAATGTCTGCTTCATATAGTAATTTTTGTGTGTGTGGTACTGGGAGTGTAAATCCAGGGGCGTTCTACCGCTGAGCTACACCCCCAGCTGTATTTTATTTTTATAATCAGGGTCTCACTAAGTTGCAAAGGGTCTCACTAAGTTTCTGAGGCTGGCTGCGAACCTATGATCCACCTGTCTTAGCCTCCCGAGTACTAGGATTACAAGCATACGCCATCATTCTCAGCTTCATCTAGTAGTTTTATTAAGCCCCCAACTATAAGCAAAACATATTTATCAAGAACATGTACCATAACCACGTTGTTAACTGATTGTCCTGTGTCTCAAATTCCTTAATTGCATGGCCAGGAACAAGTCCTTTTGCTGAACAATGCCTTTCTTCCACTCAGAAACCTAAAATCTCAGTAGTTCAAATGACTTTAGCAGCTACCTATTACAATTTCCTTCTCTAATCCTTCCTTTTCTTCTAAAAATCACCTGCTACATGATTTACTCAGTCCCTGACTAGTAGCTGTTTCCAACTTTTTTTTTTTTTTTTTGGTGGTGGTATTGGGGATTGAACCCAGGGACATTCTAACTCTGAGCTGTATTCCCAGCCCTATTTTAATTTTTTTTTGAAATAGAATCTCACTAAATTGCAGAGGCTGACCACAAACCTGAGATCCTCCCATTTCAGCCTCCTAAGTACTGGGATTATAAGTTGTATGTATCACCAGGTCTGATTCTGTTCTCACTTTAGCATCAACATTGTCAAGACATTTTTTTGCTTGTAGTTGGAAACACCGTCTCTGTCATTCATCAATGAACTGGCCCACACTTCCTCAGATGCTTTCTGAATATGGTATTCTAAAAAGACAAATCTCCAGCCACCTGCTGTCATCTTAATGTACCATAAAGCCATCCCTGCATGTGAAGGAACTTTGGCTGAATGAAGTGATGCCCGCCATGACTCCAGCCCTAGGAGCCTGGATTACCATCATCAAGAGCCAGTCAGATGGCTGCTGAAGCTGCGTCGATGAAGGCGAAATGGTCAATCTCTTAGGCTGCAGCCTTGTTAGTGCCCAACAATGGCATTTGTTCTTCAAAACTTATGAACATATTTTAAGAAATGTAGCCAAGCTGAATGAGTCTTAGAAATTTGGATGAATTATTTTCTACTGCCTGGAGAACATTAAAATACAGAATTCTCTTTCACTCAAATCTCATTAAACTGTCAGAGTTTTTTCTGCTCTTTCTTGTAACTTATCAAGATATTTATGTGTGTGTGCATGTGTGTGTGTGTATAGATCTTGATAATCAGCTGGGATGAATGAGGAAATGCTAGGAAGTGGTTGGCAGTTTAATGAGGGTTTGTGACATCTGTTTCCCAAGATTCCCCAATGCATGGCAGTAGCTCATTTAATTAGGGTGGAGTTGCAAATTCACAACATTCACCCATCCTGGGTCGAGTTCTGAAGTGTCCTTAGAGCCCTGGATATTTCAGTCTTTTGACCTGATTGTCAGATCCCCAAGTCCTCATGACATGATTCCATCTTTCAACCAACTCTTCTACTCTTCTGTTTTACTTTATTTTATTTTGTTTTGTTTTGTGGTACTGGGGATTGAACCAGGAATGTTCTAACTCTGAGCTACACCCCCAGGTCTTTTTATTTTATTTTTTGTTTGCTTGTGTTGAAACAGGGTCTTGCTAGGTTGCTGAGAGTCTCACCAAGTTGCTGAGGCTGTCCTCGAGCCTGCTATTCTCCTGTCTCAGCCTCCCAACCACTGAGATTATAGGCCTGAACCACCACGCCTGGCTTCTCTCCTATCCTTTTTGGTGTAAACGTCATCATTTAGGAAAATTAGGAATTCCCATTTTCCAGCTCAAGTGCAGAGCTGGGATGGTCGAATTTCAGGCCTAGCTTTGGGGACCGTCTTGTGCTTCTGGTCAAGTTCCATTACTGATCATCAGTAGAGTTGTCTTAGGCCCATTCAAACCCCTGGTTTCCTGGGACATTTCTAGAGATCCTAACAGTAAGTGCTCTGGGTTGACGTTTCAAATTACAGCTTCTGGGGACTGAAGTTCCTCTGCTCTTCAGAACTGGGCAGGGATCCGATGAGGGATGTGAGGGTGAGTGTTGATAGAAAATGTGATGATAGAAAGCCAAGAGAGCAGAAAGGAACAGGAAAGAGGGCAGGACGAGAGCCTGCTCTGCCGCAACAGGTGCTTAACCACAGGCCGCGCCTTTCACTGCCTCGCGTCGGACAAGCAAGCATCAAGCATCATTTTCCCCCATTTTGTAAACATGACTGAGCTTAGGGAAGTTACCTCACTTGCCTGAGGGTGGAGTTGCAATCAGGAAGCAGGTCTGTGGATCTCCAGGATCTGGTCTTTCCCTCCGTTCTTGTCCTCCTGAAGCCTGGGCTGGGACTCACCTCCTTTCTTCTGCAAAGCCTCATGGGATACCTAGTGATCAGCACAGCACCTTCACATCAAGCTCCTCCCCACCCCACAGGAGCCTGGGGACCAGGGAACTTGGGCATAAAGTAGGAGGGACAGCACCGCTGCCCTTCACTTTCTCACCAAACCCCCACTGGCCACCGGGGTCTTCTGCACCTTCGTTCACAAGAAGCCTGGAAGCAGGGAACTGGGCAGCCACCCCAGGGTCAAGAGGGGTTTGGGCTGCTAGATCCCTCACCTAGAAACCAGCTTCTGATCTTCAAAAGTTTTCAAGAAGAGTTGTTTGGAGGTGCAAATATAAGAATGACAGCAGACTAAGTGTGTGCAGTTGTAAAATAAAGAGATTAGTGTCAGCATAAGTGATGTTCTGAGGCCTAAGTGAAAAACTGCCTGTGGAGTGTAGGGAGGGTTCAGTAGTTGTACGTTCGCTCTACTGTTAACATGGTTATGATAAAGATGGCGTGCTTACTGTGTTTCAGGCATTATTCTCAGTACTGTGTGTGTGTGTGTGTGTGTGTGTGTGTGTGTGTGTGTGTGTGTATGTGTTACTGGGAATGGAGCCCAGGGATATTCTACTTCCAAGCTGAATCCCTAGTCCTTTTTTATTCCTTTCTTTTCTTTTCTCTTCTCTTTTTATTATTTTATTTTGAAACAGGGTCTCACTAAATTGTGGAGGGCCTCACTAAGTTGCTGAGGCTGGTCTCGAACCTGCAATCCTCCTGTCTCAGCCTCCCAAGTACTGGAATTACAAGCGTGTGTCACCACACTCAGTGCTCAATACTTTATATTTAATTCAATCACTCCTCGGCTCTCCGATGAGGAAGGCATTAGTGTTATCACCATTTTATAGTTGGGAAAGCAGCATGGGTGCTAATGATCTGGATTAAAGAGTTATAAAGGGTACACATTTGCTTTTATTAATTGTGCTATTACTTATCAGCACTAATTACATAGTGAATTATTAATATCATCCGAAATATAGTAAAGTGCCACCTCTCCTCTGCCCCCCATGCTCTTCTTTAATCAAGTAATGTCTATGAGACAGGAAGTGGGCCCGTTCTGCCTTCCACCCCACATAGGAGCGGCCTCTCTAACTTGTTGGCAATTGGTCATTTAACTCTCACAAAAGGATCTGTCCTACCATTACCAGCAAGTCCTTCCTTCTGTCTAAATGAAACCTGCCTTGCTCTCTTCTCCTTTCAGCTCTCCTAGATTTGCTGTCCTCAGCCACTTTATCACCATTCAGTTCTTTTCCCCATGGAGACACTAAGCGTCTTGAGGCATTTTAAGGTTGGGAGCCCATCTTCCTCCTCTTCTTTCCCTTGGGACACAGGCTCTCAGTCTCCTTGGTTGTTCTTCAGATGAGGTGCTCACTGAGCACCCCAACGTGCGGGCCACGCTGTCCTGGACTTACTCCAGGTAGTCATGCCCTTGCCGGGAGATAAACAAGGCTGAGCGAGCGTGGCAGCCTGGGCTGAGCAGATGGGCGGCCTGGGCTGGGCGAAGGGCCATTTACCAGCTGTGTGGGGCTGGAAAAAAGGTCTGGGTCTCTCTGAGATGAGAGCTTCTGGCTGTGCTTTGGAGCTATGTGCAACTTTGTGGGGAATATGAAGCGAAATCATGAGTGGTATCGATTCCAGACACACAGCATTTCATTCATTCATACCTTCTTTTATTTATTCTACAATGATAAATTATTTATGATGCAATCATAAAAAAACTAGTCTCCAGATAAATGGTCTAAAGAATGAATATGACTTGTCATCGGGAATACAGACTGGGAAAACAGAATCTGTGTCATGTGTCATAGCATATGAATTCTCATATATGTAAAGTGCAGTACTTTGGATTACATTGAGTATCCTTTATATGCAATTATCTTTCTGTGATCGCAATTATTGGCTTCATATTTCCCCAAAGCTTGCAACTCTCCTTTTGAAACTGAACGTGAGCTTTCTCTTTTCCCCACTTGGCAGAAGCCACACACTCTATGAACTTGTATTGTGTCTTAACATCTGTGCGATCCAAGACAAGTCTCTATTCACCTCCACAAATTGGGGATAATAACTGTGCATTCCTAATAAGATTGGAGTGGATATTATGTAAGAAAATATGTTCAAAATGCCTTGATCAATGTCTGGCATATAACAAACACACAATGTTTCAAGCATTGGCCCTGGAGTTATGACGTTACTATTATTTTGTTGTTATTACTATCATTAATGCATGGGCGAATTATTTCAGCCTATTGGTCCATTGTTTGCTTTTTAATATAATGGCCAAACATTTGTAAAGCATCTTTTTGACAATATTGTTCTCATCCTACTAGGACAATTGCTTTGCTCCTGGCCTTAATAAACTCTCAATGCATTGAAGGAAATACACACATAAATAACATTCTATTATATTTATGTGTGGCTCAAGCACAGTGACAGCATTTATACAGGGAGTCAAAGGCAAGAAATCAAGGGAAGGGTTAACTAACTCACAGGATGATCAGAAAAATCTAAATGTAGAATGTAATGCCTGATCTATGTCTTATGGGATAAATTAAGGCTTGCCCAATTGGGCTTTTTGGCCAAATAAAGAAGTCACATAATGTAAATATTTCAAATAAATATTTCCCAAATGCTGTCTTCATAGTATGATTTTTCTCTTGAGAGCATTTCTCTCAGTTGCTGTGGAAATGCCACTTTTACCTTGCAGGGACAGATCAAGCGGGTTTATTTTTACAAATATATCTGCTGGCTACTGACAGTCACTTCTCGTTTACGGAGAAGGTCAGCAAATTTGGAACAGTGGCCTTTTTTGGAAAAGAGAAATGCGATATCGCTCTTTATGGTGCTGTAGCCTCTTTACAAACATCGCCGTAATATCATTTCCACAATAAAATCTGTGGCGTCAGGAAGATTTCTATGATCCTTTCACAGTTCATGGAGGATATTGGAAAATGTTGACTTATCGTGTCTTGTTTTAGCTGCATCAGCCACAGTAATTGCACTCGGCATAGTGCTCTGTTTGCTTTCCGCTTCCACTTTGGTGCAATGGCTTATCTATGACATAAGCAGTAAGTAACTTTTAAGTGTGTGACGCTGTCTGCAAACTCAGCCCATCTTTCTCTTTACTTCTAATGAGAACATCTGCTCCCACAGTGATTATAATTACACATTTCTTCCATAATGTATTGTGTTTATTAAGTTAACTACTGTTTGCTGTGGCATCTTTGATTTATAGGAGCAGGCAAAGAGTTGTTGTTGTTGTTTTTCATGTGATTTAATACTAAATGAGATTATAGAGAATTCTATAAACAGATCCATGAGGAAACATTTGTACTTTCAGTCAACTGTAAAGCACATATTCTACTGTGTAATTGCTTGAGTGTTTATTTCTTTAAATTTCTCACAATGCTATATCTATGTATAGCATCGTAGTATGTGCTGATGAAGTAAATACATTTTGGCTTTTTACCATTATCGCTTTCCATTCATTATGTCAGCCTTTTTCATTGGACTGGGATGCAGCAGCAGAGATGTAGTTTCTTTCTTTCTTTCATTATTTGCTTATGGATTACAAAAGTTGAGCATAAGCTTCTAAATTTTCATTAAGTTTATTGAAATTTTGTAAAGTATTAGATTGAGTAATGCATGATTTTAGCATTCCTAAACTAAATTAAAACAAAATAAGTCTGTTTTAAGATCTGTCCCCATCTCTTTCAGCCTTGCTCAAGGAGTGTCTAGCTGATGATGACAGCTTAGTACTGTTACTGCCCAATGTCTCCAGGTTCAGGTACACCAGACTGAGGTTCCTAGTTGACTTCAGCGGGTGTAAATCCACATTGTAAATAGAACTCTTCATCTTCTCAGATGTTCGGGCTAGCTTCCTATCAGAGCCTGTTAGATCATTCCTGGTCTTCCCTCATAATTCAGACAAAAATACCCCTGCGACAGGATTTGGGGAGGTGCCTCCTCTGCCCTTTCTAGATGTGCTCTGTGCCTACAATATTGGAATTCTGTTATTTCTTTCAGGAAGATTTTAAAGCCAGTGGTCCAGTTTGTGAGGGCTAGTTTAATTAAAACTTGCTAACATTTATCTCCAAATTCCTGGAGCAGAGCTGGAGTAGCTGCAGCCAGGAGAAATAAGCAGGCTGGAAGGCTGGCCGGGGTCATGGGGAGGATGAGAGAGGAGCTGCCACTTACCTAGCAGAGCATACAAGATATTAATGTCTACAATACACAATTAGAAAAAGTGGGAGCCAGTGTAGGAAATAGAGAATAAGACAATGGAGGAGCAGTCAAGGGATTTTTTATTTTTTAATTTCAAAAAAGGAAATGAGAGTGAGGGGAAAAAATATCTAAATTTAGAATTGTATTCAGCAGGGAGCCCAGAGCAGAGAAGTCAATCAGTCAGTGTAAAGGCTGCCCTTGAGGGAGGGCAAGGGGCAAGGGGCAAGGGGCGGGGCAAGGGCGGGGCTATTAGGCACAATAGAATCTCTTGGATTTATAAAAGCCCAGGCAGAGTTGGGAGTACCCAGCTCAGAGAAAAACAAGCTGGTATGGTAAGCGAACAAGTATCCTGATGTGTGCCAAGCTGAGGACATATTTTCAATATGGTAGAAGTTACTTCCTGAAAGGTTTCTACTGACTTGGAATTCTAGACGTCTATGAATAGGGAAGATTGGATATTTTACATTTAAAATATGTAAAATATTTTTTGACATTTTTACAATGGTATCTTTATTATTACGTATTGGTAAATTAACATTTGCTTACAAGAATCATCATAGATTTATTAGTGGCCTCTTTTTCCTTAGGTTCCTGGAATTAAACTACCCAGCCCCTTACCGATTCGCCTGCTTCATTAGGTTTTCAGAATCCAACACCTGCATTCTGAAGGGCCTATTTTTAAATAGAAATATCATTGGTTCTTTTATCTGTGTCTTTAATTTAATCTTCAGGTCTTAGAAACTAAACAACTATTGAGCACTAAAGTAAACAAGCACTCTGTACTTATGTATTAAGCTGTTAGGCCTTATTTTTAAGGCTTTTGATGTTTTTGTAGAAGAGAAATCTAAGGTCCATGAAGAGATCCTAATTGAGCTAGAATATAATCTATTAGTTTTCTATTGCTGCTGTAAGCAATTACCATGAGTTTAGTATCTTAAAACAGCATAATGGTCTTATCTTACAGTTTTGAATGTCAAAACTCTGAAATGAGTCTAACTGGGCTGGCTGAGGAGTTGGCAAGGCTGTGTTCTTTCTGGCAGCAGAAGAGAAGAATCTGTTTCCTTGCCTCTTCCATGTTTCAGAGGCTGCCTGCATTCCTTGGCTTGTGACTCTTCCATCTTCCTATCCAACACCACTCCTACCTTGCCTTTGCCACTGACATTCCTGCTTTTCTCTTTCACTTCTAGGAACTCTTTAAGGACACTAGTTCCACCTGATAATCTTGGGTACTCTCCTCATCTCAAGATCCTTGGCTTAACCACCTCTATAAAGTCCCTTTGGTAATGCCAGTTAACATTCACAGGACCTGGAATTAGGATGTAGACATTTAGCGAGCCATTGACTAAACCCAGATTTGGTTAAAGGTAGTACCCAAGAAACTTCTATCTTACATTCTCTAATTTATTCGATAGTATTTCATTCATTCCCGCCATTTGAAGAAGACAGTCGCATTATCTGCAGATCAGTCATCTCCTGGGGTAGCTGATAGTGCCTTACCTATCCACTTCTCCTGCCACTCACCTCTACCAAACAATTAATCAATGAAAATTCAACGAGTCTGTTAAATGGATACCTCATGCTGGGCAGAAAGGAGAAGAAAGGAAACATAAATTAAGATCTGAGGTCTCGAAGATTACTCAACTAGATAGCAAGATGAGTTGAACACAGGAATGAATATAGGCAAATGGAGGAAAAATGAGGAAGAAAATGAGGTAACTCATAATCTCACAGTGACAGAAATATGAACAGGTTTAAAAGGCTTGATTTAACTCATTAATGAGAAAACTTGTGAAATGTTATTATGAGTTCGAGAAAGAAATAAAAATAATAGATTTATGGATCAGAAACAGAAATGAATGAGGTAGATGGCCTTTACCACAATGGGGAAGGGAAGTCAATTAAACCTCCACTGGACAGAATTTACAAGTCTATAGACAAGAAGAATCATATGCAGTATTATTAGTTCACAGAGCTATAAAATGGCTCAAAGACAATGAAAGACTACAATCATGTAATCTGACAGAGTGTAACTTAAACAACATGCAGTTTTCTATTGAAGTATACTATTTTTCTACTCATGCTGGAGACCAATCTAAGAAGAGGGAACAGCCTAAATCTAAAGACAGGGAGGCCAGAGAGACCAGAATGTGGAAGGAGAAGCAAGTAATCTTGCAGGAATGGAACTTAGGGGCAGAACATCAGAAATGTAGTCAAGAAGAGTCAGAAGAGAGAAAAGCAGAGCTGTGAGGTTAAGATAAGAGTAACAATATAAGGAAAATGTAGTATCTGGTTCTGGACCAACAAGGAATTGAGTGAAGCCAGCTTTTATGAAGATAAAGTCCAGCACATCACTTGGGCATGGAGCAACCTCACTCCTCCACAAATACCATTCTATAATTGGCCTGATAATCAGAGGATCATGACTTTCCTCATTTGAAAGTTTGTGGTTGGAATTATTTCTGCTTGTGAACTCCACCCAGAGGACACAGGTGGAGAAGACATTGACTTCTAAGGGACATAATTAAATTCACTAAGTTCTCCTTTAACATTTTGATCATATTTTTGCTTTTAAGGGCATGAGTGTATCTGTATCTTAATATGGCCAAAGAATTAAAAAGTGATCTTGTGTCCCCTCTGTGGGCACTGGAGATTGCAGAAAATAAAGTTGATGGAAATAGTCACATTAGTCACATGAGTTGACGAAATGGCCTCATCAGCTTCTTCAGTCGGCTACGTCCCTACTGTCATCAGCTTGGAAGGGCAGCTGCCAAGTGAGATGGGGCAGGACATTCCTTTCAACAGGTGTCTTCTTTTCCAGGACCCAAGCAAAAGCCTAAGATAGTTTCCATAATATCAGAAAGCACATACTTGGATAAAACATGTTGGAAACGCCAAACAGGGACATTATGACTCAGTTCCCAAACCATTTTTAGTTTGGGTTCTTCATGAGAAGTTGTGACAGTGTTTGGCAAATATAGATTTGAGATACCCAGAAAAGACAAGCCAGAAAATTTAAAGGGAAAAAAAAACCATATGGTTACAGGGAAGAAGTTATTTTTGTACAATGAAAATATGACTACTTCATGCCCCTTTTTCAAACACTTAGCGGCTATTCATTTCAGGTAAGCTATCATCTGAGCTCCTTACCAGGCTCACAGACTCCGGCACGCTGTGGCATTTTGTGCCTTCTCTGCTACAACTTGCCTCTCTCCTCTCAGTGGCTGAAGCATTCCACTGTTCTCTCTCAGTCTGTTTCCTCTATCATGTACACTGACCTTACCATATATTGTGCTCTGTGCTGGAAACACTCTTCTCAATCCCCCCACCCCTTTTTGTGGTACTAAGGATTAAACCCAGGGGCATTCTACTTCCAAGCCATAGCCACCAAGCCCTATTTTATCGTTTTATTTTGAAACAGGGTATCACTAAGTTGCTAAGGGCCATGCTAAGTTGCTGAGGGTGGCTTTGAACCTGTTGTCTTCCTGTCTCAGTTTCCCAAGTACTGGGATTACAGGCATGCACCAACACACCTGGCTCCTATCCCTTTTTTGACCCAGTTGATTTTATTCATCTTTGGCTTAGGATGTCAACATGCTCGTCAGGAAGAATTCCCTGCCTCCTTCAAACAAGGTTAAGTGCCACCCTGTATTTTCTTACCACGGCAAATTTCTCAAACCAAAGCAATTATCACACCATATGAAAACAAGTTCCCTCATCCAACTGTAAACCTAGGAGTAGGAGGCTGAGATGTATTATTATTTTGTTGAACATTAAAGTTTCAATGCTGAGAAAATTCAAAATAGAAAAGTAAAATGTTTGTAAAATGAAGGAGTAATTCAGTGAGTGATTAAGTGAATCAATGATTTAATAAATGACTTATTAAGTGAATGAATATGGAATTGAGGGAACTAGATGCTTTCCCTGAGGTGAAAAGAATAGTGGAAAAGAAAATAAAGAGACTATCCTCTCCCAAGTATTCCCCCAAATATGTGTTCTTTGTACCTCTGAAAATTAAGAGACAAAAAATGAATAATCTTAATCCTGGATTCTATCTTCTTCCATTGGTCTGTTTCTATGCCAGTAACATGTGGTTTTCATTATTACAGCTTTGTAACATATTTTGAAGTCAGGTATTGTGAGTCCTGTGAATTTATTCATTTATTTAAGATTGCTTTGGCTATAAGAGTCTTTGTGTTTACATACAAATTTTAGGATATTTTTCTATTTCTGTTCTGTGAAGAATAAATAAGTAGATCACTTTGAGAAGTATGGAAATAACAATATTAATTCTTCCTACCTGTGAATGTGGTATGTATTTCCATTTAGCTCTGTCATCTTCAATTTCTTTCAACAATATTTTAAAGTTTCCATTATATATAGTTCTCTCACCACCCTAGTTAACCTTGCTACTAAGTAAATTTTATATGTTTATTTTGATGCTATGTTAAAGGGATTATTTTTATAATTTCTTTTTCAGACAGTTCATTGTTATAGAGAAATTTTCCTTATTTTGTATGTTGATTTCACATCATTCAACTTTATGAAATTCTCAGTAAATGGTGTTGGAAAAACCAAACATTCACATGCTGAAGAATAAAATTAGACTGTTATCATACCCCATCTACAAGAATCATCTCAAAATTGATTAAAGGCTTAAACATAAGACCTGAACTATAAACAATTTCCACAATATTGGTGTGGTAAAGAATCCTTGGAGAGGACCTCAGAAGCACAGGCAACAAAAGTAAAAGTAGACTATTAGCTGTTGGATTGCATCAACCTAAAAACTTTTTCACAGCAAAGGAAATAATGGAGCATAAAAGACAACTCACAAATGTAGAGAAAATATTTGTAAAACATATATTTCATAAAGGGCACATATCCAAAACACATAAGGAAGTTAAATAACTTAATAATGGCAAAACAAATAATCCTATTTTTAAAATGGGCAAAGGAGTTGAGAATATACTTCTTCTCAGAAGAAGACATACAAATGATGAACAGGCATATAAATAAATGCTCAACATCACTAATAATCAGGAAAATGCAAATTAAAGCCACAGTGAAATACAACCCCATGCCTGTTAGAATGGATTTATAGATAAAAGATATAACTAATGTTGATCAGGATGTGAAGAAAAGCAGACCATTTTACACTGTTGATGGGAATATGAATTAATACACCTATTTGGAAAAATGTATGGGTATTTCTAGAAGAAGAAGGAGGAGGAGGAGGAGGTGGTGATCCAGTAATTCCACTTTTGCTTCTGAGTATACCTGCAGAGGATATGAAATCAATGCATCAAAAAGACATCTACAGCTGGGCGTGGTGGTGCACACTTGTAATCCCAGCATTTGGGAGGTTGAGACAGGAGGATCCGGGTTTGAAGACAGCCTTAGCTACCTAGTGAGACACTCCGCAACTTAGTGAGACCCTGTTTCAAAAAATAAAGAATAAAAAAAAGACATCTACATTTCCATGTTAATTGCAGCATTATTTACAATAGTCAAGACTTTGGAAATAATTTAAGCTTCTAACAAGGAATGAATAGATAAAGAAAACGTGTCATATGTATATGATGAAATAATATTCAACCTTATAAAATTATGAAACCCTGTCATTGTTAACAACATAGATGAATCTGGAAGACACCATTCTAAATGAAACAATTCAGGCACACAAAGACAAATGCCATATGATCTTGCTTAGTATAAGGAACAATCCAACAAGAAGATATTATGATAATAAACATTTATGCCTCAAGTGTGGGTGCACCCACTTTTATAAAACAAAGTTTTTGGGATATCAAGTATCAAATAGACCGAAATACAACAATATTGGGAGACTTCAACACACCACTCACATCACTAGATTGATCTTCCAGGCAAAAAATGAGTAAAGACTCTTCAGACCTAAATAACTCTATAAACCAAATGGACCTAACAGACAAACACATTCTTCTCAGTTGCTCACAGAACCTTCTCCAAAATAGACCACATTCTGGGCCACAAAGCAAGTAACAGCAAATTTTAAAAAGTAATATAATTCCCAGCATCTTCTCAGATCATAATGGAATGAAAGTAGAAAACAACAGGAAGACCAAAAGAAATTACATAAATACATGAATACATGGAGACTGAATGATACACAATGGGCTATTTCCTCAGCCATAAAAAAAGAACAAAATTCTGTCATTTGCAGGGAAATGGATGGAACTGAAGAACATTATGCTAAGTGAGATTAGTCGGTCACAAAAAGTTAAAAGGTAGATGTCCTTCCTAATATGTGGAAACTAGGGAGAAATTTGGACATAGGAGGGACTGCAGACAAAGGAGGAGAAACCTTAATTGAGTTAGTTGAGTGAAGAGGGAGACCTAACTGAGAGAGATGGGGGAGGGGAAAGAGGGAAACACTTTAATGGACATGATGTACATACACAAACTTATCAAAGACAATCACTGTCCTGAGCACAGGAAGGAGGTAAGGGGGAGAAAATAGGGCAGGAACAGGGAGGGGGGGACTCAATGAATGCTGTATGCATGTATGCCTCTATCCCCCTGAACTTCATCAAGAGGTATGATTAAATGTACCAATAAAATTATCTTCAACTTAAAAATAACAGGCAAGAGTCATCACAATCTCTGACTTCAAATTATACTACAGAGTTATAGTAATAAAAACAGCCTGATATTCGCACAAAAACAGACACATAGACTAATGGAATAGATTAGAAGATACAGAAAAAATTCCAAACACTTGTAGCCAATTGATTTTTGACAATGGTGCCAAACACATACAATTGGAGAAAAGATAGCCTTTTCAACAAACGGTGTTGAAGCCCAATGTGGTGGTGGTGCATGCTTGTAATTCAAGTACTTGGAAGGCTGAGATAGGAAGATCACAGGTTTGAGGATAGCCTCAGCAAATAGTGAGACTCTTAACAACCTAGGGAGACCTTGCTTCAAAATAAAAATAAAATAGGGCTGAGGTGTGTTTTGGAGGTAGAATGCCCCTGGGTTCAATCCCCAGTGTCATTAAAAAAAGAAAAGAAAAAATGGAAAAACTGGTTATCTGGTTGTAGAAAATGGAACTAAATTCTTACCTCTCACCCTGCATAGGAGTCAGTTCAAGATGGAAGAAAGATCTGGAAATTAGACCAGAGACTATGAAGCTACTAGTGGAAGGCATAGGTCCAACACATACAGCATATAGGATCAGTAGAAACTCCCTCAAAAGACCACCATGGCTCAGAGAATTAAAACAAGAATTATTAAATGGGATGACATTAAACTAAAAAGTTTCTGCTCATCAAAGGAAAACATCGAGTCTAATTAGAAAGCCTACAGAATGGGAGAAGGTCTTTGTGAGTTATCCCTCTGATAGAGGACTAATATCTAGAATATACAAAGAATTTAAAAGACTTTACACTAGAAAAATAACAATCAAGAAATGGGGAATTGAACTACATAGACACTTCACAAAAGAAGAGATACAAATGGCCACTAAGCACATGAAAAAAAAACAATGTTCAACATCATTAGCAATCAGGGAGATGCAAATCAAAACTACATTGAGATTCCATCTAACCCCAATCAGAATGTCAATCATCAAGAAGTCAAAAAAAAAAAAATGTTGGCAAGGATGTGGGGAAATTGGAACTCTTTTAACTGGTGGTGTGATTGCAAATTAGTTCAGCTGCTATGGAGATCAGCGTGGCGATTCCTCAGAAAACTGGGAATAGATCTACCATATGATTTGGTTATACCACTCCTGGGTATCTTTCCAAAGGGGCCAAAATCAGAGCAGTAATATATGCATATTGATTTTCATAGCAGCATAATTCACAATAACCAAATTATGGAACCAACCTAGGTGTCCATCAACAGAGAATGGATTACAAAATTAGGAGATAGCCACACAATGGAATTCTACTCAGCAATAAAGAAGAACAAAATTACTCATTTGCAGGAAAATGGAAGGACCTGGAGAACATTATGTTAATGATATTAGCCAGTCATAGAAAGTGAAGGATCATATGTTTTCTCTAGTATATGGAAGCTAGGTAAAATTAGGATACCAGAGGGACTCCAGAGGGACCTCAGTGGGGCCAGGGAGGTAGTCTAGGGGAAGGGGAAGGAGAAGAGTAAGGATGATTGAAGGAATTATCACTATCAGCTTTGTGTACATATGTGAAAACCCCAATGTCAATGTCAGTATTCTATATGGGGAAGGGAGGAATGGGAAGGGAGCCAGAAGGAGGAGCCACCAAGTGCCATGTGTACGTATGTCACCGTCAACATGATTTACATTACATGTGATACTATAACGCTCCAATAAAGGCATATTAAAAATAAAAATTAAAAAGTTACACTCATAAAAATACAGATTAGAATGGTGGTGGTGATTAAATTACATGGGGTGAGGGATTGCTGGGGAAAAGGGAGATGGTGGTCAAACAGTACAGCATTTCTGTTAGATGAGAGGAATAAACTCTAGTGATCAATTGCTCATCATGATGATTACAGTTAATGTACTGTGTATTTTGCTGAAAGAGTAGATTTAAAATATTCTCACCAGAAAGAATTGATAAGAATGTGCAGTGATGGATATATTAATTAGGCTGTATTAATCATTCCACAGTGTGTACCTGTATCAAAACATCACAACGTACCCCACATATACATACTACTACTGCTTGCCAATGAAAGGTGTTTTTAAAAAAGAACAAATAATTACTCTGAGTATAGGAAAGATTAACTTACAAAGGAAAGAGTAGGTTTGTTTTGCTCCAGATGGCAGAATTAATCCCTAAAGCTAGAAAATGCTTAGAGTGAAGTTTTTGCTCAAAGAATTTTTCTAAAAATAGAGCAGCCTAACAGAAGAGCAGATGGCCTCAAAGGTGAGGTATGTGTGCATGAAAAAGATGTCGTGAGAGATGTGCAAGGTGCTGTGTGAGTACAATCAGGAACTGAAGATGGGGAATTAAAAAGCTGGATATCTGCTGTATAAAAGAAACTAACGAAGGTCGCTGATTTAGTCATCACTCACTCATTCATCCAGTAAACATTGCAGAACACCAAGATATCAGGTGCTGTGGTGGGCACTGGTGATTCAAAGTGAGTATGATCCAGTCAGTGGGGCCCTGACATCAAGGCACATCCTCTAGAGGAAGAGAAAGACATTGCTGCAGATGTGGTACGTGCCACAGGTCCCTCTAGTATCCCAATGGAGCGGAATAGAAGACTCAGAAATATTCACACATTTACAGTCAACCAATTTTTGGCAAAGGGGCCAAAAATGTACACTGGAAAAAGGATAGCCTCTTCAACAATAAGGAGAGCCTCTTCAATTCAAGATGGATCAAAAACCTGGAAATTAGACCAGAAACCTTGCAGCTACTTGAAGAGGGTATAGGACCAACACTCCAACACATCACCATGGGTAAAATCTTACTCAACAAGACCCCAAAGGAACAAGAAATTAAAATGAGGACCAATCATGGCATTGAATTAAACTGAAGAGCTTCTGTATAGCAAAGGAAACTATCAGAAACCTCCATAGAAAACTGACAGAATGGAAGAAGATTTTTGCCAGCCATGCCTCTGATACAGTACTAATATCTAGAATATACAGAGAACTCAAGAAACTCACTGCCAAAAAAACAAATAACCCAATCAAAAAATGGGCACGTGAACTAAATAGACACTTCACAAAAGAAGAAATACAACTGGCCAATAAATGTATGAAAAATATTCAACATTATTAGCAATCAGCGAGATGCAAATCAAGACTACCCTGAGATTTCACCTAGCCTCAATTAAAATGGCAATCATTAAAAACACAAACAACAACAAATGCTGGCAAGGATGTGGAGAAGTAGAAACTCTAATACATTGTTGGTGAGATTGAAAACTAGCGCAACCACTTTGGAAAACAGTGTGGAGAATCCTTAGACGAAGAGGAATGAACATACCATGTGATCCAGCAATACCACTTGTGGGTATCTACCCCAAATAATGGAAGCCAAACTACCATAGTAATGCATACATATCTATGTTTACAGCTGCACAATTCACAATTGCCAAACTGTGGAACCAGCTAAGATGTCCATCAACAGATGAATGGATTACAAAATTATGGGATATATACACAATGGAATTTTACTCAGCCGTAAAAAAGATCAAAATTATATCATTTGCAGGGAAATGGATGGAACTGGAGACCATTTGCTACGTGAGATTAGTCAGTCACAAAAAGTGAAAAGTTGAATATTCGCCCTAATATGCAAAAGCTATGGAGAAATTGGGACATAGGAGGGACTCCAGGCAAAGGAGGAGAACATTCAGATGAATGAAGAAGATAACCTAACTGAGGGAAGTGAGCAGGGGGAAGAGGCAAACATCTCATAGGACACGATGTCCATACACAAACTTATCAAAGTCAATCACTGTGCTGAGTGGGGGAAGGAAGGGAGAGGAGGGAAAAGGGTGGGAACTGGGGGAGGGCTAAATGAGTGCTGTGTGCCTCTACCACCCTGAACTTTATCAAGATGTATGATTACAATGCACCAATAAAATAAAAAAAGAAAATCATATCATATGCAGGAAAATGAACAGAACTAGATAATATTATGCTAAGTGAGAATACTCAGTCTCAGAAAGAGAATGGCTGTATGTTTTCTCTCTTATGTGGAAGCTAGAGAAAATTAGATAACAAAAGGCACTTCAGGTAAAGGAGGAGAAACTTCAGTGCAGTGATGGAGGCAGCTTAGGGGAGAGAGATGGTGGGGTGGAGATGTGATGAAAGAAACAGTTAAAACAATGCTATGTAGATATGCAAAATTATCAATGTCGATCTCAATAATATGTATGAGGAGGGAGAGGAAGCAGGGATACGGAGGGAAACAGGCCACGTGCTGTGTGCATGGATGTTCCGATCACACTTGACCTCATTATGATGTATAATGAGAAGACACCAATAAAAGTATATTAAAACCATCCACACAATGACCCAACCAGGCTTAAGAAAGAAAAATAAAGTTACCCAAGAAGTTCTCTTCTGTGCCTGCCTCCCAAGCACTCCTCCACTCTCTTATCCTCAGAGTGTCAGTCAGCTTAATTATCGTAAACACATTTCAAGAAAGCTTAAAAAGCTGGCACTGCATTTTGAATACTTAGAGGTTTCCAATGGGTTCTAAGCGAAGTGCAGTGAAATTTGGAAGAATTCTGTACAAAAAGTTGAATGGTATTGTAGAATACTTGATAAGATTACTAAGCTTTTCTTCAAAGGATCCAGCATTTCTTAAATATGACTCTATACTGCAGTGCTAAATATTTGAATTCATCTCCTGCTTAATCACAAAATGGTTAAAAATTGTTTTCTTTGTTTAGATACAGACACATATATTGCAATTTTACAGCCATATCTACCATTCTCATTGCAGTTTGTTTTGAAGTACTTATAAAATACATGTCATTTTCATCTTAGCAAAAAGGAATTAACTCAATTTTCATTCCCCTTAATATCATCTAATGTTTACTTGAGATCTAGCACTTTCTTTTTCTTTACTGGGGATTGAACCCAGGGACATTTTACCTCTGAGCTACACCTCCAGCCCCCCCCCCCCTTTTTTTTAAACAGGATCTTGCTAAGTTGCTGACTGAGGCTGGCCTTAAACCTGTAATCCTCCTGTCTCAGACTTCCAAGTACTGGGATTACAGGTGTGCACCACCATGCCTGGAGATCTACTACTTTTTCATAAAGAAACCTTAACATATCATAATAACCAGTGATTTTTCTCCTGCAGTTTCTTTTATCCAGGATCCAAGTAGAGTAGTTTGTGCTCTCTCTGCATTTTCATTCATGGAAATACGAAGGGCAGATAACCTCTTGTCCCAGCAACCTGCTCATTTAGCGTTTTTTTCCTAGTTTCCCTTTTCTGAAATGAAATATTATCAGTGTGTAGTGACATAAGTCAAGAGGAGTTTGGGGATCACCCAGTTGTTCGTCCAGCCTCTGTCACAATCTCACATGAGAACATGTCAGATATCCACTCAGGGAGCTCAGCTCCTAGTCTCTGGCTGACCTTCTCCACACTCAACATCGGCTGTCACCTTCCTTCCAAGGTGCAGCCAGGGTACTTGCTGATAAAACAGGTACATTTGGACCAAAGTGTTCCAGAAAATGGTTTATTGGAAAGAACCACCCTTCCTTGTGAGTCAGAAAAGATCAAGGATGCTACCATTGCCTGCCTAGGACCAGGCCAAACACTGACCCTCCAAATCCCATTCTCAGTTTCATAAATGAGGATCTGAACTGATTGTCTCTATTGATACATTGAAACAAAATCCCCACTCTCAAGATTGGACCCAACTTTGGCTAAGCTTCTTCCTTTCTCCCCAGATCCTGGGATTTTGTTGAGGTTTCTGCCCCAGTAATCCTTTAGCAACTTCTTAGCCCTCTCTCCCATCCACACACACCTAGGAAAAGGCACAGGTTAAAATACTCTCTCAACTACTAATCAATCTGACCACTTGTGCTGCCTGCTCACCTCACTCACTTGTACCAGTTTTTTCTAGCCCTGTTCATTCTTCCTTATACAAGATAAATCTTCTTGCTTCAGCTCTGAGATACCTCAAGACCTTCTAGTCAGAGAGCTTATTCTTTTGTGGTACTGGGGATTGAACTCAGGGGCGTTCTACCTCCGAGCTACAGCCCCAGCCCTATTTTTTATTCTTTATTTTGAAACCGGGTCTCACTAAGTTACGGAGTGCCTCACTAGGTAGCTGAGGCTGGCCTTGAACCCGGATCCTCCGGTCTCAGCCTCCCAGATGCTGGGATTACAAGCGTGCGCCACCACGCCCGGCTCCAGAGAGCTTATTCTAATATTTCCTTTCTCCCTCCTTCAAGGATCTTTAAAAATAAAGCCTCTACTTCCATATGTCTAGAGTGTCTTTTCTAATTTTATTTTTAATAGGCTTCATTTCCAGAGCAATTTTGGGTTCCCGGCAAAATTGAGCAGAAAGCACAGAAGGTTCATAAATGACCTCTGCGCCGACACATGCACAAGGTCCCCTATTCTCATTCTGCACCACGGTATACATTTGTTGCAATCAGTGAACCTATTCTGACACATAATTGTCATTAAAGGGCATCAAAATATATCAATCCAAAATATGCCACTTTGGTATAAGGATTCTCTTGACCTGAAGGCAACTGAGACTCAGCAGATGCAGAAAGAGTTCTCTGCCTTCCTGTTATCCAACTACAAGCAAGGCATACGCTTCTCTTTCTGAAGCTGACTTTGTCTGCTGTCCCAGGGAGAGAACAGTCCTTGCATTGGAGTTGGAAAAACAGCACCAGGATGAGTCTGTGAGTTTGCAGAAGCAAACTTTACTAAAACAACCCTTATCTTCCCTTGGTCTCCCTTATCCTCCCTAGTCACTTCCCTGTGACTTACCATCCCTTGAAACCCAAGCTCCTTTTCCTTTGTTAAAATAATATAGAATTCCTCAAGTCTAATGGCTTCTTTGAGTTGCATTTCTTTTCTGCGAACTCCTATGCATGCAAAAATTAACCAAAATGTCAGATCCTTCTCTTAGTAATCTTTTCTAACTCACAGTCCCCCAAGCACTAGTTTAAGAAGGGGGAAGGAAGTTCTCTTTGGTGTCTCTCAAATCCATATGGTTCACTCTTGGTGTTATAGTCCATGGTTCTATGGTTTCCATGCTTGTGTCTCCCCAAATTTAATCCCAGTTAATTTAGTCTGGATGTTTGTGTCTCTCCTCCCACCCCCATTCATGCTTGTTGAATCTAATCCCAGTGTCATGGTTTTACAAGATGAGGGCTTTTGGGGATGACTGGGTGATGAGAGAAAAGCTCTCAGGAATCGGAACAGTGCTGTTCTATAAGAAGACTCAGAAAGACACCTGGCCTCTTCCAGAAGAGCTCAGAGTGAGCAACTGGCCCTCATCGGGTAACGCCAAACCTGCCAGTTCTTCTGGAGCTGTTAGAAACACATTTCTGTTGTTTATAAACTATCTGGTCTAAATATCTTGTTATAGACTAAGATTGGTGGTTTTTGACAATTGTGTAATGATATGGGTCCATTATCATTATAGAACAATTTCACTGCCTTAAAAATTTTCTGTGATCTACCTATTTGATCCTCCTTTCCCCCCTAACTGCGGATCTTTTTACTGTCTCCATAGTATTCCCTTTCCATAATGTCACATAGTTGGAACCACACTGCATGTAGCAGTATCAGACTGACTCCTTCCAATTTGATAATTGCTAACTGCGAACACATCCTGTGTCACATTCTACAGTCATGAATCCATATCTGTAAACGATGCGCTATGCATATCGTACCAAGGAAAGAAGCCATGCACCATTTGCAAGGGTGGTATGAAAATTCTCTTTAGGTAGAAACTGTCCCTGCCTGCTGTTTAATGTTTCTATTACAGATGAGAGAGGGGGCTCCCCCTCAGTGTGTTAAATGAAAGAAGACAGCTGTGATTGGAAGTTGCTTTGTGGCCACTGTTTCTGCCTCAGGGGAGATAATAAAAGGGCTTATTTGATGCAGTTATGGGCCAGGCTCACAGTCCCTGGCTGTGGACGGAAGTGAGTTCAGTGTGAAGCTAATGGTGCCCATGCTGCAGGGCTCCTCATTTTGTATGCATAATTTTGTTCTTTTTCTTTAGCATCCCCCACTGTATGAGCTTCATGCCCCCAGAAAAACTGAGTGGTCCCCTGACTGTGCATGTTGGCAAATTCTTCTTTGTCTATCCTTTCATCCTAGTGAACCCTGCTAGTTTATAACCCTGGTCTTCTGGGACAATCAGCCTAAGCTAGTATTTAAAATACAAAAGGAGCACACCTGTAATCCCAGTACTTTGGAGGCTTAAACAGGAAGATCACAGGTTTGAGATCAGCCTGAGCAACTTAGCAAGACCCTGTCTCAAAATAAAGAATAAAAAGGACCAGGGATGTATCTTGGAGGTATACTGCCCCTGCGTTCAATCTCCAGACCCCCCCCCCCAAAATTACAAAGAGTAGAAAATGTGACACAGGACTATGTTTATTTATTTATTTAATTAATTAATTAATTAATTAATTTATTTATTTATTGTAGTACTGGGGATTGAACCCAGAGGCATTCTACCTCCAGCTACAACCCCAGTCCTATTTTTTATTCTTTATTTTGAAACAGGGTCTCACTAAGTTGAGGAGAGCCTCACTAAGTTGCTGAGGCTGGCCACAAATCCAGATCCTCCCGTCTCAGCCTCCCAAGTACTGGGATTACAAATGTGCGCCACCAGACCCAGCTCAGGACTATATTTATTAGTAAAGTATAAACAGAATAAAGCACATTTTGGTATCTTTTTTTTTTCAGTACTGAGGATTGAACCCAGAGGCATTCTACCTCAGAACTACACCCCCAGTCCTAGTTTTTATTCTTTCTTCCCTTCTTTCCTTCCTTCCTTCCTTCCTTCCTTCCTTCCTTCCTTCCTTCCTTCCTTCCTTCCTTCCTTCCTTCCTTCCCTCTTTCTTTCTTGTACTGGGAATTGAAATTGAATCCAGGGGCATTCTACCTCTGAGCTATACCACCAGTCTTAATTTTCATTCTTTATTTTGAAACAGGGTCTCACTATGTTGTGGAGGGTAGCTGAGGCTGGCTGAGAACTCGGTTCCTCCAGTCTCAGCCTCCCAAGTACTGGAATTACAAGAGTGAGCCACCATGACAAACTCACATTGGGCATCTTAGATTTTCCATCTAGATGGATTTAAAAGTATCAAAGTGGGAACCACCACACCCCAGAGAGTATATACCTCTATTCTATGTAGCTCTGATACTGATTTCAACCTAGGTCTATCTATTAGTGTAACTGTGCTAGGTTCTCAAAATAATGCTGAATGCTTCACCCTGGTGAAGCAGGCGGTGGTTCAGCCCCTGGCTCAGCTGGCACACTAAGCTCTTTCTGCAGGGATTGAGCCCAGGCTGTACCATGGGTTGGGGAGAAGGGCTGGCCTCCTTGGAGGGGAAGCCAGAAAGAGGGGAAGGGGATGGGAAGCAGGTGGAGGGGGACCAGGGTTTGGGACTTTCATTGTTCAAGGTGTACTTCTACAGAATGGCCCATTGGTTGAAACCACAAGTCTTCCTTTGAATCATCACTCTGTAATGTTTCCTTCTGGTTTCCTGGGTTCAGTCCTGAGTGCTTCTGCTCTTTCTGCCTCTCCCCATCCATTCCCTGAATTCATCTGTGCCTTGGAATAGATGGACTCTATCAAGTTCAAGTGAGGCTGCACGAGCATGTTCTTTTCCAAAATTGAATTGTGAGATCAAGGTCTCCCTTCATTCCTTTACCCCTCCTCCCCACATCATCCTTACAGGTGCTCATGGATTATGAGGTGATGATAATGATTAGATGATAATCTTATGCTAATTCTTCAACAAAAGCAGACCAGATGTCCTCACTGCGTCACTCACCTCTTATGCTCCATTTAGCGCTGTTTTCCTATTATTGTTGAAAGCTTCTATGGAAAAACTGTCCCCATGGGCCATTTTGTCACCATTAAGCAATAAGCAAAGAAGATAGATTCACCCGAAGATCAGTTATAGGTCTCTCTGTGTCGTTCATGTTGATAGTTCATTAGGAAAGGAGAAAAGAAAGCTGTTGGAGAACATGTAAGATATCTTCTGTTGGGAGGAATTTATTCTTGTCAACTCAATAACTTACAATTTCATCTCTTGACAATTTACAGGATCAATCTGTGTACTTTGGGAGTCACAGTATCCGCTATCAGGGATTTAAAGAAGAGATACAAAGAAAGTGATATGTGGCTTGTGTTTCAGATCACTTGATTTAGAGCAAAGTAACAGGAGATGAGTTGAAATAGAAGTGGGTCTAGCTGTATGAACTTGTGAGAGTATCAATTTAATCATCCCTAAAACAGGTTTATTAACAGTTCATGCCATTGGAGAATGGGATGGCACTGTACAGGTATGTAACAAATGAAAATCCCACACATACTTGGTTCTACACTGATTTTAGTTTCCCTTCTGTTTGGAAAAGTCTCAGCTTCCATTAGTCTACTAAACAATCTATTAACAGCTAATTCCCAGCTCTCCTTTGATCTAGCTGTCAAGTGGACCATAGGACAAGAGAAAATTTCCTTTAAATTCAAATATTTTTCTTAAGATATGGAATTACCTTCTTCAAGTATGCAGATTACTTTGTGTCAATAATTTTTTTTCTGAGCAGTTTATAAATAATAGCATGTTACATCCTCACAACAACTTGAAAAAGTATTGCTTTCATTATACAATTTTTTAAATAAAAAAAAAAACCACAAAGATGCAGAAAGTAACAGAACCAAAGTCACAAAAGTTAGCAATTGACCTACCCAGCATTTAAACCCAATGTTTTATTTTCCATGTATGCAAATGCAAGGTTTGAAAATTACAAAATATAGAAGACCTAGAAATGATTAATGTCAGACTAATGAGAGTGTATGAGTATGCAGTCCATGAATAGAATCTTATAACGAATGAGCTGTTAGTTAGAAGTTGCCAAGATGCCGCATTTTGCCAAAATCCCATTCCTGCAAGGGCATCACCTCCCGTTATCAGCCTGCTGGCATCAATCATGTGTATGCTGTTGTCAAAAGTGTCTTAGAGTGACTATAATACTAAGCAGCAAATCCAGTCTCTTGAAGGCTTATTTTAAGAAGTCTTGGTTCTTTGCCTCATTCTGGGTCATGATAGATTTTCTTAGAATAGTGGTTCAGGACCAAGAGTGATGCTGTTGTCCTAAAAAACTTGCCAATATTGAGCATAGGTCCTTTTGTTCTAGAAGGATGTTCACGTTGCCTGTGCAAGCTTTCAGTCCTAGGCACTATTAGCTATTTCATCAAAGGGAAGAGTCTTATTCTAGGTACAAAGTCATGACACTTAGCAAGGGGTCAGAAGCCAGGATTGTCTGGTAACTTTAGGCTCAAGACCTATGCTTCAGGGCAACAATATATGACTTGACATTATATATATCCATGCAACCCATACATACATGCATCAAGGTATACATGCATCATTTTCATCGCCCTGAAAAGTCTTCAATTTCTTCAGTGTTTTGTAATTTCTATCATAGAGGGTTTTTTTTACTACCTTGTTAGATTATTCCTAAGAATTTTATTTTTACATGTATATTTTTGAGAGTATGGTAAATGGAATTGTTTTCCAAATTTCTTTTTTCAGTGTATTTGTTATTGGCATATAGAATACAAGCAATAATAAATGCTGGTGAGGATGTGGGGAAAAATAAACTCACATACTTTTGGTGGGGTTATAAATTAGTACAACCACTATGGAGGTCAGTAAGGAGGTTCCTCAAAAGACTAGGAATGGGACCACCATATGACCTAGCTATACCACTCCTTGGTATCTTTCTAGTTAGAATACTATAGTGACAGATACATACCTATGTTTTTGTAACACAATTCATAATAGACAAGTTATGGAACCAACCTAGGTGTCCATCAACAAAAATATGGAGAAAGAAAATGTGGTCTATACACAAAAATGGGGTTTTGTTCAGCCATAAAAAATAAAACCATGGCATTTGCATGAAAATGGACTAGAGAATATCATGCTAAATGAGATCAAACAGTTATAGAAAATCAAGGGCCACATGTGTCCTCTCATATGTGGAAGCTTGAGAGAAAACTGGAATGAAATGGGACTTAGTCAAATGAGGAAATAGATCAGTAGAATAGCGGAAGGGGACTGAGGCAGGGGAGGGAGAAAATGAAGCTTGAGGAAGAAAATAGACCAAGTAATATAATGTTCATATATGACTGCATTACTACTAATCGCACTAGCATGTACAAGGAGGGAGGTGGGGAACGGGTGCACTGGGATGGAAGGAAATATAGCAAGAGATGTGTGCAGATACATATCTATCACTTTAAATCTCACTATAATGTATAACTACAGTGCACCATTAAAAATTAAAAATAGAGAGGAAGAAAATACTTATTTCTGTCATCAGAGATCATTAATTAATTTATTCTGTTGTAGAACTTCATATAATAATCCTTCTGTGTCTAGTTTCTTTCACTCAATATAATATCTGTGGAATTAGTCTATTTCGTTTCATCTTCTTCTTTTTCTTGCTGAGTCCTTTGTATAGATGTATATATTGAATTTTTTTTTAATTAAGAAAATAAGCAGGAAAATGTAGATTTAAGATCTGGAACCACTGGTGACCTTGGGCAAAATTTTTGGCTCTTCCAACTTTTTTCTTAATCTAACATGGAGAATAATCTTACCCCTCCCTCCATGTTCAACAGTTTGTAGTAAGGATTAGACACAGTGGTGACCTCTCCATCACCACTATTACCGCACTCGTTCACTTCTCCTGCCTGGACTACTGGTAAACCCCGTGCAACTCATTGTATAGAACATTGCCTGTCTACACTATTTAGAAATAAATATATGAGGTTATTAGCATATGCTTTTCTTGTTCTGGCTTCTTTTAGTCAACATATTGTCAATGAGACTAACCTACATTAGTTTGCCAACTGGTGCCCTAGCCTCTCATTCTCTAATCATCAACTAGGATGGATCTTAAATGTCAGCCCATAAAACTACTGTCCTTAAAACTCTTCAAAGGCTCCTCATTTCACTCAGAATAAAATATAAATTTTTACCAAGTCCTACCTTGACCTACCTCCACCCTAGCCCTTTCTCCATCTGCATCTCCTGCCATCCTCCTCCAAATCACTATACCTGTGGCCACATTTCCAACATGTCTCAACCCTTCTTGCTATGGAGACTGTAGAGTGCCTCCCCTCTTTATTGCAGGTCTGCGTGTTTCTCATACTTAATTTTTAGCTTAAATATCACCTTCTCAGAGAGGCCTTCTCTGACCACAATAATTAGATGGAGAATTATCCTGGGCATTATTGCTCAATAATTATTTGTTGGATTAATAAATAAAGACAGTGAGCATTTTAGATGCTATAAAGCATAAAATGGATGTGGACATTTGTTAGTGTTTGATAATAAATATACTTAATAAAATATGTGCTCACAAATTAGACTGTGCATTTGTGGTCACTATGAAAAGTGACAGGCCTGTACTTTCGGTTCCATAAACTTATACTTAAAATGTCAAATAAGAGGAAGGAGACTTGAAAATTTCTAATGATTCAGAAACGAAAACAAGAAAGTGTTTTGACCAACTGAGCTGTGAATGGATGGCTAGCAGGTGGAGAAATTCCCATTGGAAGAAAGTGGTAGAAAGTTTTGGGGTTGCACGAAGATTGAATTTAGGTTTTAAAAGATAATGAAACAGAAGTGAAAATAAAATTAATGCTACCAGTTTCTTCTTCTTTTATATTTTGTATAGTGGCATATCAGTATAGAAATTTTAATTGAATAAAAACTTAGTAGCTTATTTCCTAAATAGCCTCCATTTTCCATCTCTTGAAATTAGCAATGTTCTACTCCCCTGCTATTAAACATATATAAACACAAACATGGCTGATATCCATGGCATATACAATGCCACAGACCAGTTAGCATCTCATCATTAATCTTTCTTCTCCCCAACTATTCCACCAAGAGAGGATTGTGTTCAAAATCTCTATATTCATGTTGTACCTGTTGTTTTACAACTTGGAGAAATATGAATAGAAAAAAGTTGTTTATATGAACACAAAGGTGAACATTTTAGGAAGACATATGATAAGGGTGAATTATCTTTTTTTTTTCCCTGTTGAAATAGGTGTGGACAAGACAACTTTAGAAGATTTGGATAGGGTTGTAAAACTCTAGACATATTATGAACCTAGATGTATTTAGATGTCTTTAAGTTCTTCTGTAATTTAAAGAAACTGAAACTCAAATATTTACTCTTATGCAAGTTATTTCTATGCAAAGAAAAACCCTGGATCTACATCAAAAGATTACCAAAGAACAACTCTTCTGATTAATGAAGCATCTGAAGGTTCTGAGTCTTATGAGGAGAAAAAAAAAAAAAAAAAAGCTTTCAGCGAGCTGAATGTAGTTCTTTTCTGCTACTTTACAAGTGTAATGAACCATTAGAATGCAGAAATTGAAGCTCCCTGATTCAGTCTAGCAACTGGGGAATCTACATGAATCCTCAACCTCCTGGTCCAACTCTGGCCTCCCTTTAAGAAGCAAGCTTATTTTAATACTAATATGCTTTCCTGGTATAACTTCCTTACCTTGCACTCACCCATTATTTGATTTTCTCCTCACCTCTTAGATGAGCTATCTTTCTCTAAGACACCGATAATGCTACAACACACAAATCCATCCCAATGCTTTCTGCTTTTGGAAGCATAGACTGTATTTTTACAAAAGTCTCCTTCAGTAATTCTCCTTGTATTTCTCTCTCCTGATTTTCCTTTTACTATCAGAAAACTCTTATGATACACATTCTTTCATACCTTGATTGTTACTGTTTGTAAAGACGTTAGTCTTCAGACTTACTCTCTTCTACATATTTTTGTTGAGTCATCGCAGTAAAGATGATGGCTGTTAAATTTCACTCATTTATAAGAGATTCCCACCTCCAAACACCCAGCCTGCATATTTCTCTCAAGCTTTAGAACACCAAACTATGCTTTTCAAAATAGAAATGAGCAAAACCAAGAGATGTGTATAAGAATCCTCATACCAACAATTATTGCAATAACAGTATCAACAACAACAACAAACTCTGGAAATAATCCAAGTACATCAACAGAAGTCTAGATAAATTGTGGTATGGTCATTCAACATAAACTGTTAAACAGCAAAGAAAAATGAATAAACCACAGCTACACAAATAAATTGGAATTAATCTCAAATAATAATAATAATAATAATAATAATAATAATAATAATAGTATCGAATTCAAATTCAAGTCATAGAATGCTATGTATGATACAAAATTTAAAATGGCATTATTCATAAGTGGTAAAACAATTAAAAGAAAGAAATGATTTTGGATGGTGGGATGGATTTGGGAAGAAGCATACAGGTAGCATCTATGTTATTGGGAGCATTTTAGTTCTAAAGTTGTGTAATGAGTTCACAAGTATTCATTATTACGACTCACAACTTTGCTTATATTTTCATATACTCTTTTCATGTTTTACCTAATAATTATATAAAAAATCCCAAACTACATTTATGTTATTCTCAACCCAAGAATTTATAATTATTTTTTCTGTTTTTTGTTTTGATCCATGTCACCATCATTCATCTATTTACTTTAATTAGAAATTTTAACCACATTTTTTTACTTCATTTTATCTCCCACATTTAGTATGTAATCCATTGGATTCAACCTAGACTGAGCTCTTCAGCCTAAACCCTTATCTCCACTCCCAATAATAGCCGCACACAAGTACTCATCATTGCTTACATTAGAAATTTTGAAACTATCACATGTGCTGCCTATCTTCAGTAATTTGTCCAAGGTCTTATTCCCAAACACCTATTTGATCATGCCCTTTTTCTAATCTAAATCTTGGTCTTTTTCTAATCTAAATACACTGACCAGATCCATGCATCACAGCCTGACCTACCTTGCCTACTTTCCCCCAGCTTTAATTACTTGATGCCTATTTTGTTAACTCCCAATCCCTGTAGCCCATCATTATTCAAAAAAGGTATGGAGTTTGAGACCATTATTCATTTATTCTCTTATATCTGCCTAGTATCTACTTGTCATCCAGGTTTCATATTAAATATAATCCCCATGAAGGCATCACTGGCTGCCGTGTATAGTCCACCCCCCCATGTCCTTTGCCCATATCTGTGTATAGCAATTATCTCATTGTATAACTTTACTACTATGATTTTTTCTTTCTCCTTAACTGCACTACTAGCTTATTGGAGACAGAGAAATTGTTTTATCTGTCATCTGTATCTTCATATATCCCAATCTGGGTGTGTGGCATGATTGCCCTCTGTCTTTGATTCCAAGGTCCCAATACCAAGATTCAGTAATTCTTTTTTTTGTTTTTTTGTGGTACTGGGGATTGAACTCAGGGGCATTCTACCTCTGAGCTACACCCTCAGCCCCATTTTTTATTCTTTATTTTGAAACAGGGTTTCACTTAGTTGCTGAGAGCCTCACTAAGTAGCTGAGACTGGCCGCAAACCCAGATCCTCCTGTCTCAGCCTCCCAAGTACTGGGATTACAAGCGTGCGCCACCACATCTGGCCTAAGATTCAGTAATTCTGAATGATTCATAAAGCCTCTTGAGGTCACAGGACAAATGTTTGCATCTCTTTAAGTGTCCTTTCACAAATCTTAATTTATTTATTTTCAAGAAGCCATTATTCCACTTAGGATATTTTTACGACACACTTATTAATATTATATAGGCTGATTCACTAGGAAGAAAGACTGTAGGGAGAAAAGACTGTAGACAAAAGCTAAATCAATACCCAAGGAAGGCCTGGTGTGGTGGCGCATGTTTATAATCCCAGTACTTGGGAGGCTGAGACACGAGGATCACAGGTTCCTGGTCAGCCTCAGGAACTTAGTGAGACCCTCCAAAACGTAAGGAGACATTGTTTCAAAATAAAGAATAAAAAAATAGGGCTGGGGATGTGTGACTTGGAGGTAGAATGCCCATGGGTTCAATCCCCAGTACTTCCTGCCCAAAAAGAAAAAAAAAAAAAAAAAAACAAGGACTATGATGTGTCAGGAAATAAACCAGACTAGTTTACATAACTAGTTGTATTTAATCATCCCAAAACTCTTGGTTGTGGATATTACATTTTTCCATTAATGGCAGTGATAATGAGACTCAGAGACCTTAACTGCTTTGTCAAAGATCACACAGTGAATCCCTGTCTATAAGTCAGGTTGGGTTAAGTTCCACTTCAGTAAGAAGCAACCTCCAACTCTGCAAACAGTAAGCATCTCTTTCTCACTTACCCTAAATGCCCCACATGGGTTAGTGAGCTTTCCCTGCCCATTGCGGTCAGCTTGGGATCTAGGCTGATGGACCGTCCTATCTCAAATGTTGTTGACACTGCTGACCCCATTTCATCGCCAAAGCCTCACATAGCTCCACCTACCGCCCAGAGGCCAAATAGCCTTACATTTCGCCCATACAGAGGAATGAAAGAATTCTCTGGGAAATCACTCTAAAGACCATGCTAGAGGTGAAATATAACTATAGTTAAATAGGAAGGGGGAGTCCAGAGTAGGCAAATATATAGAGACAGAAAGCAGATAAGTAGTTGCCAGGGAGTGAAGGGGGAAGGATGAGTGGGAGAAAAGCTAAGAACATTGCTAATGGTTATGGAGTTCCTTTCTTTGGTGAAGAAAATGTTCCAGTTGATTGTGGTGATGGCTGCCTAGCTCTATGAACATACGAAAAATCTCTGGATGGTATGCTTCAAATGGGCGCCCTATATGATATGTGAATTCTATCTCAATGAAGCTGTCAAAAGCAAGAAAACTGAAAGCATATCATCTACCTAACTTTGGAGTATGGTCATACCATTTTTATTTTTAATTTATTTAGAATTTTATTAAATTGCACTTATAAACTTAATATAGTGACCTGTAATCTCAGTACTTGGGAGGCTGAGACAGGAGGATCACAGGTTCAAGACCAGTCGCAGCAACATAGTGAGACTCTCAGCAACCTAATGAGACTCTGTTTGGTGCACACCACTGCACCTAGCATTACTGTGACTATTATCTACTCCCTAACTCAATGGAGTCAGGTGGAACTATAAATCCAGAAGAAATTCATGTACTTGTGACCAAATTCTCCTTCAAAATAAAATAATGGCAATGGTGATTAAAACAAAACAAAAAATAAAAAGAGCTGGGGTTATAGCTCAGAGGTAGAAAGGCCCCTGAGTTGAATTCCCCAAACCACACACACACACACACACACACACACACACACACACACACACACACACACATATTCCCTGAAGAAAGTGTGCAGAATCTCTGAACTAATGATTCTTTGGTGTTTATCTGAATTATATCCAAATTTCAGAGCTATAAGCACAAACATCAGAATCTTGTAGGGGAACAGGAAGGAGCTTGCTTTTGCAACCGGCCCCCCCAGATATTCAGATTGCTAGTAGGGGACCACATGTTGAAAGAACTGTGCTCTCAGGTTGAGAATTCAACCTCCTGCCCCTTGTTTGAAGTTGCCTTGCTGCTTGTGACATATTTCCTTCCAAAGGATTCTTCAGCACAAAGTTTCCCACACACGCTTCCTATGAATACACAATCCACTTGGATTTTCCACTAAAGCAGTCACTGCATCTCCCAAATTTCTTTGAGCACCGAAGAGCCCAGGACTTACTGAATAATTCATTTCATCCCCAGGCTGCTTGAAGGGGGCTCTGCTGAATGCAGTAGAGATCTCCAAATGATTCATTCTGGAGCCACTGATCAGAAGTACAGCTAATGGGAACAGGTGAGCTCAGGTGATTGATATCTTTCAAGGGACAGCGAACAAAATCACTTTCACTGGGAAAGAGGCAGAGTAATGAATTCCAATGTCAGAGAGGCAGGGGAAACCTTTCCCTCTGCATAGGCTTTGAAATAAATTTAGTCACAGTCCCCTGTCAGCCTCAGACTAGACGTTACCATGTCTAAGTGGATTCTACGACGTTGGCATCATGTTTCTGGGTCGGAGCTGATAGCGCCTTGTGGTGTTGGTGAATGAGGCAGGCAAGGAATGGAAACATCCAAAGTCTCCCAGAAACATGATGATGGGGAAGAAAGTCAACCCTCATCAGACAGGAAGAAGGTGATTCTCACAGAGCTTCTGCGTGCTCGTCCCTCCAAGGGAGCGCTTCGTTTCACTTGGCTCCCATGCCAATCAAAATGCCCCCTTGGCAGTGGATAAAATAAAATAAAGAAGGCAGAAATAAATGCCAAAACAAATTCATGCACGGAATGACCTTCCAAGTGCTTCGAGGCCCAGCTCAGTTGTCCTCTGCCAAATGAACTTAAAGGGCAAAGAAAAAAAATCTATAATTTAACTCCAACTAGGAGGATCTTTTAAAATCAGCTGAGGTAATAAAATATTTGCCAATCTTTTCTTTCTCGTGGTGACCGAACATTTCAACGACTATCTATCTCATCATGTACCAGACGTTTTATACGAGGTTTCTCACATTGTTTCACAATGCCATTGTGAAACGGGATATCATTGTCCCCCATTCACGTTTGAAGAAATAAGTCAAAGTTAAATAAATGGCCCAAGGTCACATTGGAAAGAAGTCAGCCGGAGATTGTACTCTGTTTAAAGTTCATCCCACTTTTTTTTTTTTTTTTTTGGCATGCAAATCAACCCCTCAAGCTTATATTTGAATAAGAAAACTTGATTTGATTTTTCTGAAATGTCAATGTTTTTACTTCCCTTTGTATGATGTCAAGAAAGGTGATTCATTCAGAATAGCTAGCTGGATGAAAAGTGGTTGAAATCAAGTGTGTGTGCGTGTGTGTGTGTGTGTGTGTGTGTGTATGTGTGTGTGTATATATGACTAGGGATTGAACACAGGGGCATTCTACCTCCAAGATTAACCCTTATCCCTTTTTTATTTTTAGTTTTGAAACAGAGTTTAGCTAGATTGCTGAGAACCTTGCTGTGCTGATGAGGCTGTCCTCGAACCTGCAATCCTGCTGACTCAGCCTCCCAAGTGCTGGGATTACAGGTGTGCGACACCACACCTGGCAAAATCAATTGTTTGAAAGCCATGCAAATACATTTTTGCACCTTTCTTTTAACTGAGGTATAGGAAGCTTAGTCCCCAAGACCAAACTCCAAGTCCATTGACCTGAACTCTTCAGAAGTCATTCGGGGGCATCGACTCTGCAGTTCACCCTGCCTGAACGCTTACCACAGGGATCATGCAGTCAAGTTCCCAGGGCCTCCTGCCAAGGAACACAGAGAGTTTTACATAATCCCAGCAGATATAGCCATGAAGTGTCCAAGGGCAACTAGAGAAGGGAAGCCTCCTGTCACCAGACCTATTGCATCATGTCAGCCTTGGAGAAAGAATACAGCTCTGTCACCATCCCAGCATGAGACCTTGGCAGACATCCACAGAGAGGAGAGGGTGCCCATGTAGCCGTCCTTGGCCCCTGAGGTTCTGATGGCACTGACCTCAGAGCACTGGCCGTTGGGAAATCAGGTGCAGCACAGTAGGTCTCTCCAAAAACTCCTAATCCCCATGTTTTGTGGCTTGTTAAGGAAAGATACCCTTTCCTCCCCACCCTACTAATTAAGAATGAAATATAGAGAAAGAAGTTCAAAGGGTGCTCTTACTGAGACAACTCAAGCGGGGATACCTGACTGAGTCATAAAATGAAAACTCACAGGTTCAGGGGTCAAGGTGACCTGGGTTGTAATCCAAGCTCTGCCACTCATTAGCTGTACTCAGTCAAACAAGGTCCTCGGCTTCTCTGAACCTCATAGAGCGGTGGAAACTAAACCGTGTAAGATCTAGAAAGGGAAGCAAACAAATGGAGTAATTAAAGAGCACTGTCTTTGGAGTAAAACTGACCTGCTCCACCATTTAACATCCATGGGATGCTGTGCTATGCAATTTATTTTACTTTCTAAGCATAGTTCCCTCATCTGTACAGTTGGACTCATGGACATATGTCACGTGTGAGAGATACACAAAGGAGCACCAGTGGATCTTAAAAGGAAAGATGTTCAGTAATGGAAATACTAATATCGACTGTGTGTACATATGTGGAAATCCCAATGTCAATCTCAGTACTCTGTATTGAGAAGAGGGGCGATGGGGAGGCGGGCGGGGGTTGGGGTGGGTACCAAGTGCTGTCTGTATATATGTCATTGTCAACATGATTTACACTAGGAAGTGAAGCCATAATGCACCAATAAAAGCACATAAACAAAAAAGTAAAGATGTTAAACGGAAGAGTAAGAAACAGCTGAAACAACATTATCTGTCACACGTTGAGATGTACATTAGTGTCATAGGACCCTCATCCACAGGAGTGGAGACGGAGCAGAAATGGAGCTCGGAGCCAAAAAGGGATAAATAAACATATTAAGTGAAGGGACCTCATTAAATAATAAGATGTGCTATATGCCAATGAGAGTGATTAACTCAACTGCCTGAACCAGAAGTCTTCACAAACCGACAATAAAAATGGGGGTGGGGGACAAACTAAGTGTATTTCCTGGGGTTTCTGGTGGATTAAGTATGCTGAAACTTAGGAAGGTTGAGCAGAATACCTGCTGGATACCTAACCATGTAAGGGCTTTGTCAGATCTTTAGATGTGGAGTCTTTTTCTTCTTTTTTATTTTATTGGCACATTGCAATGATAAGGTCATAGTGAGGGTCAGCGTGCTGAAAACGTACATGCACACAGCTCTTTGCCTACCCCCCTCCACATCCTACTCTGCCCCTCCTTCCCCAAATGATGGAGTCTATTTTTTTTTTTTTTGGTCAGATTTTACTGTTTGCATATAATATCAGATTTGCCTGTTTCTTTATGCTTTTTTTGGTGCATTGCCATTATACATCATGTGAGGCTCAGAATGATACAGAAATACATGCACACAGCCCTCAGTGTGTTTCCTGAGAGGCAGCCCTCGGGACCTTTTCTGAGAAGGAAGTTATTGCTGAAGACGTCTTTCAAATCCAGCTTCCAATCTTTCCCACAGTTCAGGTTCCAAGAAGTAGGAAGATGTGCCTCCAAGAATTCACTGTCCCTTTTACACAGTACCTGAGCCAGCAACTCTGGACTGTAACACAGAAGACTAGATTTTGGCCTGTAAAATGCTGAAGATAATGTCAGCACAAAGTGAATTATGTTAAGTTGATCATTTCTCTTCTTTGATATTCAAAATGATTTAGCCAGGTTACATTTCTTTATGCATTAGGCCATTAAGGGGGCACAGTGGTCTTGTCCCATCTAATCCTTTATTAAACCAAATTAAAAATAATTTCTCAATTCCATTATTAATATCCTCCCTCTGTGAAAAGTCTCTCCCTCGGCAGACCCTATTGACATTCAGTCTAGACACTGCTGGAAGAACTCGCTTCATGAATATCAATAAACGTGTTGCATAGAGATGGGAGGATATTAAATTATTTCCAAGCATTTGACAGTTGACAAAACGTTAGTGCAATAATTAAAAGTCCAGGCTGTTTAAATGCTACATAGGGGTTCCTCGGTGAAGCTGTGCAGTAGTTACAGGGAACAACATCTTTGTTAGAAGACAGCTTGGGGAAGAGGCTTAACCTCACCTACAGTTCACTCTGGCCTTACCCCTCCAGTGAATCTACATGGGAAGAAAGAAAAAGATCTTTTAAAAATGCCACGGGCAGCTCAGACTATGCTCTGGGTTTAGAAAAAAAAAACTTCAAAAATATATCTATATAATTGCTTGCCTTCATTTTCTTCCTTCTCTGTCAGCAGACAAATTTAAATGCTAATGGACATGCTAGAGAGCAGAGGAGGCCTGGCTGGTTGATATTCTCCTCTTCACTTCCCATCCATCCTAACCCTCACCCAATCTCTGTCCACCGTGGATGGTCTTATTTCATTTTTTCTGGGGAGGAATTCAGGCTTCAATATTTTAAAAAGTCTCCTGGCCCTTTTTCATATAAAGACTGACACCTCCCGCACTAAAGCAACAATTTTCAAACTTGGGGTACTTGATAAAAATACAGACTCCTTAAGAGAGAGACACTGGACTTGTTTTAAAAAGGCAGTTAGACTTTTTTTAACATTTAAATAAATAAAAATAGCCATATTTGTACACATATACTTGGTGATATGGTCATATATCTATAGTAATACTAAAAAAAAAAAGAGAGAGAGATTTCTAGGATCCATTCCCTGGGAATCTAGATAGTTTTGGGGTAGATCCCAGGAATCTGCATTCTTAGTAATCACCCAGGGATTCTAACTCAGGTATTCCACAGAGTACCTCTTGAGAACACTAGACTGGTCCCATTTCTCACTCTTGGCTTAAATAAGCCCTTCACACTTGCTCTTGACAGAATGCATATCAAAGGTCAGGACTGCGCTCTGCCATCTGTGGTCAAGGTATCTCAGATGAAGACAGCCAACTACAGTTTGCTGATAACATTTGTAGGAACTGGCCCAAAAGAGACATGATAGTCACCAAACACTGACAATGCTTCCAGCATTTTATACATGTTCTCTAATTTAAGTCCAAGGCTACAGAGGTAAAGATCAGTTACACACCCTTGCCTAGACCACACTTGTGGGGAGAGGCAAGGAGGAATTTAACTTGTGTTCTCTCTGAATCCAAAGTCCCTGGGAGCCAAGGAGTTGGTTGGAGGTTCCGACATCTAAATATCAGTCTCCAATTCTGACTCCTGATACCTACAAGTGACACTTTCCCTGGTTCTACTTCAGTATCTGTCCAGGTTTGGGAAATAGAGGCAAGTTTCCTGCCTCTTCTTGCTCCAGGAAGTGCAGATGTATGCTTTGGTACATGTGAACACACTTGAGATTGGCTGGAGTAAAAATATTATGTAGATGGAATAGGATTTAGTCTGTAAAAGAAAAAATCAGTGCCACAATTAGAAACCCTCAGTGATTTGTTCATTTGTCCACTGATTAATTCACCAAGCATTAGATGAACACCTATTATTCATACAACCCTGAAGATTGGGGAGGGTACAGGCTTCATACAGACAGTGTCTCCAGGTTGGTGAGGAAGGGAGGAGACAAAGTGAATAGGAGACAATAGGGAGTGGAGGAGTGGAGTGGGGTAGGGAAGAGGAATTGAAAAGAGGATGGGGAGATTAGTAGGGGAATCCAACACACCTCACATTCCACTGACAGTTCACAAAGGTACTCTTTATTCATTGCATCATTTAATTTTTCTCAAATTTTGTCCTGCAAAAGAATCACCTAAAATGTTGTTTAAAAGGATCTCTGGTCCCACTTCCAGAAATTCTGACTTAAGGGATCCGGACTGGGTCTGGTGGGTCTGGTAGATGTTAGACCATGGACTGGCCATGCTTTGGGTGGTACTGACTTAAGCCTCAGTGCAGCTATGGGGCAGGTAAGGTTGGCATTATGATCCTCATATTTTGAATGTTTTTCCCCAGCTTTGTTAGAGTTTGACAAACAAGAATTGTACATGTTTATGGTGTACAACTTGATATTTTGATGTGCTGTGTTTATTGTAACATCAGTCACAACACCTAGCATACGGAATCAACCTAAGGGTCCATCAATTAAGCAAATGGATAAAGAAAATGTAAATATACATTTTGGAATACTACTCAGCCTTAAAAAGAAAACCCTGTCATTTGCAACAGCATGGATGAACTGGAAGAAAATGATGCTAAGTGAAGGACAAACACTACGTGATCTCATTTACATTTTAGAGCCTTAAAAAGTCTAACTCATAGAAGCAGAGAATAAAATGGTGGTTACCAGAGGCTGGAGGTGGATGAAATGTGGACTTGGTTAAACATTCTCAGATTTTCATCCTTATTGATAAAAGGAGAAAACTGAAACTCAGAATAGTCAAGGAATTGGTTTAAGGTCCCACATATACAAGCTTTGGACTCTTTCTTCTCTGTAAGAATAGCTTAAGCTTAATTTTTTTTTTTTTTTTAAATTGCACATGAGAAAATCAGAATAATCGTCATTGTCTTTCATGTAGCGTTACCAAGGGTTCAAATAGTATTTTAATGTATCATAAGAAATTATCTTTAACCACAAATTCCCTAATAAATAGTCTCAGCATAATATAATCTATTGCTGCCCCATAAAGAACCAACATTCTCAACGCAGGAGGACTAGATACCAAAAGGTCTCCTATGAAAATGGGCAAAATCTGTGACAGCCTTGCAGCTATATTTTAATCAGCTTTGGGGACAGTTGTAAGGGATAAATGAGGATTAAATTGATTTGGCAGTTTGGGCACATAGTAGGTGTTTAATACATGTGAGTTCCTATGTTTCTTTTTTCATTCTTAGCCCAGCTAATAATAATTGAATGCTAGTAAAATAGTGAGAATCGAACATACGCCAAGATGTGAACTGAACACTGAATTGACACTGGCTTGTTTAGTTCTTATCACAATTTCAGGGGTTTGATTTCATTAGCCTCCTCATGTCAACTTTTCCATATGGTGAGGGAGATGAAGAGACACACTGAGCAAATAATGACATCTCTCACTTAGAATTTCAAATGCATATAAGGGTCCTGAGAGAGTTGGCCATTTGGGGGCAGGTACAAGGCACGTGTCAGGAGCACATCCATGGCCACCTAGCCTTTGAGCTAAGGCTTGAAGAGTAGATAGCATTGAACTAGGCTAGGAAGGATGACAGGCAGGGAGGTCAATACAACATCCTTATGATGCGGGAAAATGTGGTGAGTTCAGGGAAATGCAGGAATGTCCAGGGACAAAAGAAGAATGCTGACATTCCCTAATATAGCTGACTTAGCAGAATACATATATTTCATATATATATATATATGTACATATATATTTACATATTTAAATATCTATATTATATATATGCTCTAAGAAGGATATAATGTCACTCATCAATTTAATAAATATATATTAAATATATATGTGTATATATATTATATATTAAATATATACACATATATATTTAATATATAAAATATATATTTATATATTTTATATATATATATATATAGAGAGAGAGAGAGAGAGAGAGAGAGAGAATATTCCTTTGTTCCTTTGTGTGTATGTGTGTGTGTGTCTGTGTGTGTGTGCGGTATTGGGTATTGAACCCAGAAGCATTCTGCCTCTAAGCTACACCCCCCAGCCCTATTTTGTTTTTTATTTTGAAACAGTCTCATTAAGTTGCCGAGGGCCTTGCTAAGTTGCTGAGGTTGGTCATGAAACTGTGATCCTTTTGTCTCAGCCTCCCAAGTACTAGGATTACAGGCACGTATGCCAAAGTCTGAGACAGATGTAGGGGATGCTACAAAGAGGATAACACATTTATTTTATTTTTAAATATAGATCAAATAAACATCAATTAATCTGTATTGAATTTCTATCTATCTGCCATATATCTATATTGAAGATTCATTCCAAACCTAATGAAGTGTAATTCTCCAGTAAAGAACTTTGGCTCCAGGATTGGGGGGGGGGTATTTTATAACTGTTTTTTCAAACATCCTTTTATCGGTGCATTGTAATTATGCATCACAGTGAGGTTTAGATTGATAGGAATATACATTCACGGGCACATGGTGTGCTTCCCTCATAACCCCTCTCCTCTGCCTCCCTTTCTCTGTACTTGGTATTGAGCTTGGAATTGATAATTTCATATATGTACCAGAAATAGTTTATATGCACAGCAATTATTGGGAATTTTGCTTATTCCAAATTTAAATAACCAGGTCTAGGTTCCCGTTGTACATATTTTAAGGTGAGTGGTTAGCCACATTTCTCTTCTCCCTAAAAATTGAAGACCACCACTATGGAATTCCAGTAGTAACTGTGGGCCCTCTATCTTAATTCAAGATTGGGGAGCAAAGGGCTTCCTTAGGACTGTGCATCAGAATAGTTTGAGCACTGTTTTAGCACGGATCTGCTAAAGTTTCTTGGAAGGGCACATGCCCTGGTTTGGAATTGCTCCTGTAGGGAAATCCTCCTGATTTCTCATTTGTTCTTGCATCTTTGTGACCTTAAGGAGAAAGCAAACGTTATGCAAAACCAACAAGAGTGATGAATTTGGAGGCAGAATCTTACCAAGGGAGTCTGCTGCTCTGCTGATGACCTGAGTTTGACTTGGTCTGCAGCCCTGGCGGGTGAATGTTTGTGTGTAGCTTAATTAGTTAACATGGTTAAGTGCTTCGAGAGCTCATCAACTTGGCATTCAAGGACTATCACCAGTCATCTCTGGATCCCCAGTGCATTTGATGGAACTGAGTCATGTGCTTGTCCCAGAGTGGGGGGATTAGGTAAGGGCACAGTGTCTGACTAAATCCCTGAAGTACTGGGACACACAGGGCATGGTCTTCCCAGCTATTGAAGCTCTTAAAGCCAGTGACCATTGTCACATCAGGGAATGGGAGAGGGAGATAAGAAAGAATCAGAAACTTCTTTTTAGTCCAGCCTTGCTCTTGAGCCACATGAGCTCTCCTAACCACCTGGACCACTTCCACCCCAGATTGGCTCCATTTGTTTTACAGGAAGCTCTTCCTTTTTGAAAGAGAAATGCTAAGCTTTTCAGTGCCTCCAGCAGAACATGTTAATGCCTTGACTCCAAGGGTGTGGATCACATAAATCTGAAGTATCTCTGGTTTCGGTGGGGATACTGAAACCTTTCTCTGCTGACGCATCTAGGAATTAAAGAAGCGTGACAGCTTTGAACTGTTGTCAAGAACTGCATGGAGTCTCATTTCTGGAAGGGATGTTTCATTTTCTGTGCTTTTAACTTGGAAGCATTTTCTTGTTCATCTCGCTCACCCCTTTCCCCCACCCCAGCTTTATTTCCACCCTTCCTTTGGCTTTGCCAAGAAAGGTTAGAATACCAGAAATAAGGAGAGGGAAAATAATGTAAGGAATGTGACCGCCATTGCACTTTGTTGGCAAAACATGAAGTTTCAACATCAAGAGGTTGTTTTTGAAAAGATTTATATATCTAACTCATACTCAAACACCTCACGTACTCCTCTGTTTTGTTTTGAGAACAGGAATTTACAAGCTTGAGAAATAAAGCTTGTTGCTACAAGTGACTAGAGGTTCTTTTAATTGATATCCTATTATGGGTGTTCTGCTGAAGGAAAGTATATTGTTGAAGGAAAATATTGGCTCTCATAAGCCTAGTGAAGTGAATTTCCAACTTGTCATGGTATTATCATTGACGTAAGCTTCATTGATTTGTAATCATTCATTTGATGTGTTCTCATTTGCAAATTTGCATTTGAAGTCTGCTATGTGGTCAGACTAGTGTCTGGGGGATAAAAAAGTAAAAGATTTAAAAAAAAACAAAATATGCTTTTCACTGCTTAGGAACTTATGAAAATATATGAAATTTACACATTGTGCTTCAAGAGAGAATATTCAGATTCTCCCAGAAAAGTACAGACAAATGCTTTCAGAATTAACTGGAGGAGGCATCTGTTATATCTGAGGCTGGTGATTTTAAGCATTGCTTGGGCAAGGAGATAGTCTTGACCTTGAAGAATGTTAATGGCATGAGAACACTGAAACATGAAGAGAAAGGAGGTGACAGGAGAAATACAGTCAGGGGACGAAATTGAGTTAGTGATTTTGAGTTGATAATGGAGCCCATTTACTCAGTTATGTCATTTATTCATTTATTTTCAGAATCTCAGAATATAGAGGAAGGAGTAGATGCCACTGAAAGTTAAAAAAGAGAGAAAAAGAAAAAGAACAAGCAAAACAGTGGTTGAAAAAGTAGACTATAGGTAGACTATGGAATCTCAGAATCTGAAAGAGGGAGTGGGGGAAAAGTCAATGAGCACCCTGCATTTAGAGGCTTATAGAGAATGTGGGGTCTTCAAGGATCAACCAGTTAACAGTGTAGGCAAGAAGATAGAGGGACCCAAGCTTGAGGGTGTAGATAAGCCTCACGATCTGGGAATGTAAATTCTAGCACAGTGAGAATAAAGGGTAGATGAGCAAGAAAAAAAAAAAAAACTCACAGAATTGCATTGAGGAAGGAAGTCTAGTCACAGGGATTGACTTAGTGGCTAAGAAAAACTGTAATTTAGAGCAGAGTTAGAGATAGTAGGAGCACACCACTGATAAAATTAGTGAAAGCCATTTATACGTGAATGAATACTCTGTGGTACATACAGATTCAGTTTCACTCTGCTTAGGAGGCCTGGGACTTCAGGTACGGATGTTGGCCCCCTCTTCTGTGATTCCTGGATGAAATGTATTCAGTGGATGGTAGATAGAAAAACTTAGAAACAATAGTGTTGCCCAGTGCTTATTCAGGAAAGATTCATTGTAATAGGCATATGAATGGCACCTCAAAGATGTTCACATCTTAATTCCCCTCGAATATTTTACCTTACATAGCAAAAGGGACTTTGTAAAGGTGACTAAGTTAAAGATTTTAAGATGAAGAGATTATCCTAGATTATCTATGTGGGCAACCGTAATCAAAATAGTCCTTAAAAGAGGGAAATGGGATGTCCGACCAGAGAGATAAAGAGATACTGCTGACTTTGATGTAAGAAGGTTCTATGAGCCAAGGAAAGCAGATAGCTTCCAGCAGTGGAGAAGGCAAGGGAATGCATTCTTCCTTAGGGCCTGCAAAAAGAATACATCCCCATTAACTATTCTGATTTTAGCCCAGTAAGACCCATTTTGGACTTTTGAGCTCCAAAACTGTAAGAAAATACATTTGTGTTATTTTAAGCCTCTATACCTGCAGTAATTTTTATAGCAGCAAAAAGAAAATACTACACTGAGTTTAAAGATAATATTGAAAAATATTTTTCCCAGGAAATAGATGGCTGAGTTAGCTGGATCCAGGCGGGCATGTCCTTGGGGATACTAAGCAATATAGGCGCAGAAGCAGGTGTAGCAGAAATAGAAAAGATGGGTGGACAAGAGGGTAAAATACTAATGTTTATCTTAAGGAGTTACTCTGAGCAAAGAACGGGGAGGGGGGAATTAGTTAACACAGCAATAATAGATACTTAGTATGTGTTTGAAAAATAATTTGTCAGAATGTTGACTCTCCTGTGGGTAAGGTGATCCCTTGGAGGGTGAAGACTTCAGAGAACACATCATTAGGTCCTCCTCAAGAATGATTTTGTATAGGTAAAATTGGCTTGTGTTGGATACAGGGGAAGGATGTCTGCAAGAACAGGAATGGGTAAAAGGAAGGTGAGCTGATGATAGGCAGCCTTCTCAACCTGGTCCTACCTGTCCGCCTGGCTGACTGTGCTTAGGAAAGCTTCAGGGATTTTTTAGCACCAGCTGAGCATGCTACTTCATCTTGCCTCCAGCTGCCTGCCTGAGTCACTGCCCAGTCTTCTGCCTGCAGCAACTGCCTGAGATCCCTTTGAGATGGATACTTACTCATCTCTGTGTTGCCAGCACCTAGTACAATGCCCAGCAAATAGCAAGTGCCCAATAAATCTTCATTAAGTGAATGAACAAAGGGACAAGGTTCTACCCTTCAAAGACTTAGAAATTCATTGCATTGAAAGTATTACATGGCCATGAGTAATCTTGTGCTCAGATTTGTGGTCCAGATTAATTGTTTCCAAAAGCTCATCCCAACCAGCCCACCAATTGATGCTAGGCCAATGAAGGTGTTTGGTGCCCACTCCCTCAAGGATTCTCTTTTTCAGGTAGGATGTGAGCTCCTAGTTTTGACCTCAAAGAAGGCAGAGGTCATTGTGGACTAGGGTGATCAAAGAAAGAGAAAGAAATTGGGATAAATTGAACCTTCAACTATAGGTAAGCTTGTAGGGATGAAGAGAAAAACAGCCAGGGCAAAAATACAGAGAGGAAGACAATGTAAGAAGCCATATCCTGTATCATTTGGTTTTTCCACTCAAAACACCATGCATGACCTGTATCATTGATTTCTGCATACCAAATCACTTAGTGTCTTAAATAACAATTATCATCTCTTAGTTTCTGAGGGTCAAGGACTTGGGATCAGCATGGCTGGACTTTGCAGTCTTGGGGTTTCTTATGAGGTTGCAGTCAGATGGTGACTGGTGCTATGGTCGTATCCAAAGACTTCTAGGCAGTTTCCTGGACTGAAAAGACTCAGATGTGTGGGAGTTGGGCATTTTTCTCTGTCCCTGTGCTGTCTCTCCAGATAGCCTCCAGAGCATAGTGGATTCAGTCACTGGGCATCTTACATGGTGACTTGAGTCTCCAGCGACATGAACTCTGAGGCAGTGAACTGGTTGGGAGAGAGAAGCAGAAGAAAGGAGCAACCAAACTGTGGGACCCAAACATGCAGCCAAGTGGATAGGTGGATATACAAGGAAGCACTGACCTTTGGGAATGGTTAATTTAACTTGAGACAAATACTAAAAGATTATTCAGAGTTATTTTATCTGTAAAAAATACGGATAATAGCCGGGCGTGGTGGCGCACGCTTGTAATCCCAGCATTCGGGAGGCTGAGACCGGAGGATCCGGGTTCGCGGCCAGCCTCAGCTACCTAGTGAGGCACTCCGCAACTTAGTGAGACTCGGTTTCAAAATAAAGAATAAAAAATGGGGCTGGGGGTATAGCTCGGAGGTAGAATGCCCCTGAGTTCAATCCCCAG
>PVLC010000019.1:254199-273642 GCA_004027655.1 Graphiurus murinus | reverse complement strand
CACTCAATATTCTCCACAGTTTTCAATCATTCCTAAAGGTTTGGTGTTCCAAAAGGGAAGTAGTTTTGTTATAGTGGACACATCTCCAAAATATGAGCCCAAAGACTCAAGTTCCACATCTAGCAATTAACACTCCGAGATTCAGTACAAGTCTTTTTAACATTTTTCCTAAGATAGATGTTTATTTCTCCAACTTCGTCTTCTACTATCTCTTCATTAAGATCCCAGGTGAATCTTTTAGATAGCTTGCTCCTTCTCAGAAGCCTGAAACTCCTTCTTACCTCTATGTCTTTGTATCAGCTGCTGACCCAGCCCTGTTCCTCCTCAGTGGCTGCCCCTCTCTACCTGTGGCTCTAAATACAGTTACCACTTCTTAGAATCTTTGGTTCTCCACTTTGAATGGAGCCCACACTCTGAGCTCTCCCAGTGCCTGTGTGAATTCACATCGTTTCTCAGTCTTGCTGAGTTCACTACTAGGCTGAGTTCCTTAAGAACAGATCTAAAAATTATTTCTACAATGTCTGTAGAATGCCCTGGTATATAATAATCTATGGACAAACATTTACTGCGCGTGTCTAAATGAGCATGCAAATGCAGGGATAAGTAGATTATCCACTGAGGGTCCACATTGAACACTCACACCTTGGTCTTCAGAGGACATTTGGCTAAACTATCTTTTCATGCTCATCGCATTGTCAAGATTGAAAAATAAATAGTAAGAGCAAACTTCTATTCTCTGTGTGACACAGAGAAGGTCTTTGCTTTTTGAGTTTGTTTCCTCCTTTCTCACTAAGAATCCTATGAAAAGATGAAAGCAAGTTCAGGAAGATTTAATGTCTTCCTCCTTGTATCAAACGTATAACCTCTTTTATGTTTTGCTTACCATGGATGGTACTTATCATTTTTTACTCCAGAAATATGTAACAGGAGGGAATTTGTTTCCAGTAGGCTGCGAATACCTCTCAAGTGAAGGTGAATGGTACCCTGACTCTCATCCTACACTCCTTCCCTGGGATAGGGCCAAACAGGAATGGAAGTCTGGTTCTGTATCTTCCCCTCTGCCAGAAAGATACTGAGCTGGAATGCAGACCTCTGGCCACACAGCTCTCAGTTATGAGCCTGCCACTGCCATTCACACACCAGTGAACTTCAACTTCATTTTTCTCAGCTCCAGATTTTCATCCACGATTTGAGAGCTGCTACCTCGTCATGCTCAGCTCCAAACATGGGAACCACAATAAAGGTTGAGATGACCTCAACACAGCCTGATTTCTAACACAGATGCTCATGGATGCTAAGCTCCTTTCCCCCTCTCCCACAAGACGGTCTTCAGAAAAGAACATTCCATGACCAAGGAGTTGTTTCTGGCTTAACTTTCCTGCTTAGTAAGGGCAGGGCAGGGCTCTGCATATCTTGTGTATATCTTTCTGGCTTTGCATCTCCAGGCACACCCATTCACAAGGCTTTGTTTCTTTAACCTCAAGTTATGTAATGTGTAGGTGTAGAGCTCGGGATTCATTTCCACAAGGACCTGTTTCAAAATCCCTGCTGACTGCTCTAGGGTTCTGAGTGTGTGTAAGATGGAAAGGCCCATACATGTTTCCTACCTGAAGCACTGGACCTGAATTAGGTCATTTAGCCATTGAATTTTTCACCATTTCACAAGCTGCTGCTGTGGCAGCAGGTTAGGACCACAGAGAATAAAGCAAGAGCAGGCAGTTGCTTAACCTTGCTTTTATTTGCACATACATGTTGGCAAGGAAGTGGTGACTCATTCCCTTTTGCTGGAATATGACAGATAGGCCAGCTCTTAATGACTTTATTTCAAAGACTGCTTTCCCCACCTGCAGATAATTCCTCTATAGCTGAATTTAATCTCTGGAAGACATGCTAGGAAGGGTATTAACCTGTTCTGATTTCTAGGGTACCATTGGGTAACACATGGGGAGTATATAAGCAGTATCCAAGGGACCCTCCCAAAATCTGTGGGAAGTAAAATAAACCATAGTTGATGATTCAAAGATCAGTGATAGTTCCCAATGGTGTTGCTACCTACTATGTGCCAGGAGCCATTTTATTTACATTTTCTCTAATCCTCATGTCAATCTAGTTTATTGTGCAACTGATGCTCAGGCAGGTTAAATAATTTCTCCAAGGCACCGGTGCTAATAAGCAGCAGAGTTAAGATTCAAATCCAGACATGCCTGGTGTCAACATCCATGTACATTCCACTGTGTCATGCGGCCTTCCAGACTGGAAATGGAGTGTTTTTCTTGCTCCACCATCATGGACCAAGTATGAACCTACTGGACTGCCAATCATAGTCCCCACCCCTCCTCTCTCGACCACATTATTGCTAGTAATGAGTGGTCATCAGTAACATTTTCAAAGAAAGGCAAGAAAAAAACATAACTATGTGAGGTGATGATTATTACCTTGATGGTGGTGATTATTTCACTATATATATTATATCAAAGCATTAAGTTGTTCATCTTAAACATATATGATTTTTAAATGTGTGCATGTATGCCTTTACCAGCTTGTACCTAACAAAGATGTATGATTACCATGCACCAATACAAAAAATAATTATACATGATTTTTATTTGTCAATTACATCAACAAAGCTGAAAAAGTAGCATTTTTTTGAGGCATGATACATTCATTCATTTATCTGCTTAGAAAGAAATATATGTTTAGCATCAACTTTGTGATGGGTACTATTATAGGGATTAAAGAAATAAACAAAACTGCATTCCCTAGTGGACCTTAGTTTATCATGGTCATTTTCATACTTCTTTAAATGAATATTTTAATAATTAACTTAAGATTTACAAAATACATTTTTAATGTTTCATATTTTATATAGAATAACGTGATTCACAGTAAATTTTAACACATAAAATATAGAATGTATGCAACCACTTAGATCCATTTCTCTCTCCACCAAAATTGTCATAAGTTAATAATGTTTATATCTATTAACAACCCACAAGATGAGGTGGACATGGTGGTGCATGCCTATAATCCAAGTACTTGGGAAGCTGAGACAGGAGGATCAAAGTCTCAAGACCAGTCTCAGCAATTTAACAAGACTCTTCATAACATAGAAGATCCTATTTAAAAAAAAAAAATGGGGTTTGGGGGTGTAGCTTGGAGGCATAATGTCTCTGGGTTCAATCCCCAGGACTACATAAAAAAAAATGCCCACAAGACTCTGAAATAATTTTCATTGAAACAGTCATATTACTCTTAAAGAAAAAAAAAAGATATAGTCATTTATATTTACAATGTTTAATACTTTCCATTTGCTCATGAAGATCTGAATTTCTCTCTAGTACCATTTATTTTAGTCTGAGGTAACTTCTTAAGCTTATGTTATAGTGACTCTGATGAGAACAAATTCTCTTGGTTTATCATTATCTGAAAATATGTTTAAATAACTTTTCCTAGTAAGATATATTTACTGGGTATAGAATTCTGAGTTGACAAGCTTTAGATTGTCTTTATTTTTCTTTCAACATTTTATAGATATGATTTACTGTCATAGTTTCTTATAAGGAGTCAGTTGTCATTTAAATTGTTGTTCCCCCATGTATAATGTATCATTTTTCTCTGATGCTTTTACTTATTCTCTTTACCTTTGGCTTTAGCTGTTTAGTTATGATGTGCCAATACATTTTCTTTGTATTTATCCTGTTTGGGTTTTATGATCTTCATGAATTGCTACATTTACTTTTTAATTTTTTCATGAAATTGAGGAAAATAATAGGTTATTTATTCATTCACTCATTTATTTTGGGACTGGGGATTGAACCCAGGGGTGTTCTACCTTTGAACTACACCCATAGCGATTTTTATATTTCTTGTTTTTTTTTTTTTTTTTTTTTTCATTCCCAACCCAAATATTTCTTGTTTTGAAACAGTCTCACTAGGTTACTGAGGCTGGCCTCAAAACCATGACCCTCCTGTATAGCCTCCCAAGTACTGGGATTGCAGGCATGCACCACTGCGGCCACAATGCCTGGTGAAAAAGTAGTTTTTTAAAAGTACAATTACTTAAGTCAGAGATATTGCATGTTTCCTCTCATATGTGAAAATTAAAATAAATAAATAAAGGAAAGGCGATCTGAAGTAGAAAAAGAACTATCAGAGACTAGAAAAGGGCCAGGGTAAGGGGTAGGGGAGAGAAGGGAGGCAGGCAAAGGGTCAAAGGGAGGGTGGACAGGATCAGTGACCAATATATGCATACATGGAATGTGTCATAGCGTAATTTGTATAATTAATCCATGTTAACTTTTAAAAAAAGAAGAGTAAAATTTCTTTTTTTTCCGGTACTGGGGATGGAACCCAGGGGCATTCTACCTCCGAGCTATACCCTCAGCCCTATTTTGTATTCTTTTTGTTGTTGTTGTTTTGCAGTACTGGGGATTGAATTCAGGGGCATTCTACCTCCAAGCTATACCCCCAGCCCTATTTTTTATTCTTTATTTTGAAACAGGGTCTCACTAAGTTGCGGAGGGCTTCACTAAGCAGCTGAGGCTGGCTGTGAACCCTGATCCTCTGGTCTCAGCCTCCCAAGTACTGGGATTACAAACGTGCACCACCACGTCTGGCTTTGTATTTTTTTTAACTTTGATAAAATTAAACCGTATAGCTCGGGTTGTTACTAATCTCATTTGGAAAACAGAATGAACCATCAAATCTGAAGGGCTAGATGCTAACACTTGTAAGAGCCAACTTCTCATTCATATATTCAATCATTTTTCCTGTGCTCTGCTATGTTCCAAGGCATATATAAGATCCACCCAAATTAAAAAAAAAAAAAAAAAGACAGGTGAACTCTGTCCCATAAGAATGCACGCTGTGAATAAAAGGCCCAGGTGAATCACTAGTAACTGATGTAGAACTAGATCTTCTGAGGATGGATTGTCTGGAAAGCGTGCTGCTGAGAGAAGACTAAAAAAGATAGGTTGAATAGATATTGCTCCTTGGCCAACATTATAAAGCCTTTCTGCTCATCCCACTCTCCATTTTATTTGAACACTGAGACTTCATTCTAGTAGCTAGCTCCCTGCTAGTCAGTCCTATTGCTTGATTTTCCTATAACCAAGTCACAGCCGCCTACGGGTGGTAATTGAGAGACATATTCAAAATGATGTGTTTCTGGACAAGGAGAATATCTTGGGCAACTGAAAAAGCTGAAAAAAAAATTCTCTTGTCAGTTTTAATTCGTCTTCAGAGTCACCAAGCATCCTATTTCCTAGAGTAAAGTTCACTACTGTTTCATTGCTTGTCTGCTGCTTTCTCCAGTATCCTTGATATATATGAGTTTCCCAGTAGTGGATGGAAATGCACAGTGATTTTGAGACTGGTCTGAATTCTGAAGGAACCTCATTGTCAACAACAACGACTAATCAAATCAACAAAAATAAATACCAACCACTCCAGACTGCATCTTAGAAGCGAAGGTCACAAAAACAAGATGCCTCTGGCAAAGGTAATGTTTCATATCTGGAAGGAATTTGTCCTCTGAGTTCAGTATAACATATTAAAATGTTATTGCAGCCATTTTTATTAAGCAACAGGACCAGAAAAAAAAAAGCAAGATCTTTGTCAGTATGTTTGTATGTTTTAATGCCTATCTTGTCAATCAACATAATATAAGTTGAAAAAGATGCATTTAATACATTGAACCAAACATTCTATTCCAGTGAATTTATGCCAAGGAAATTACTATATAGCAAATGAGCAGTAAGGGCATGAAAGAATTTCTGTGGCATTATGTATAAAGTGATATGAATATAACCCGAAGTCCTTAAGTGCCTTATAAATTATGGTATACCATGTAGTTTAAGAATAGTAATCAAGAAGTCTGGGAAGCATAAGGAAGTATTTGCAATGCCAGGTGAAGGGGAAAATAGCAAAACATACCATAACAGACACACTAGAGTTTCAAGTCTATAAAATAGAACTAAGTGCAGAAACTAAGACACAAATAAACAAGGATAATAGTATTAAGATGGTGAGATGAAGCTGGGAGACTGAGACAGAAGAATCAATCACAAGTTCAAGACCAGCCTCGACAACTTAGTGAGATTCTCAGCAACCTAGTGAGACTATTTTAAAATAAAAAAGGGCTGAGAGTATACCTTGTAGGTAGGATGTCTCTAGGTTAAATCCCCAGTGCCAGAAAAGAAAATAGAAAGAAAAAAAGCAAAATGATGAACATTTTTTATAAAGTACTATAAAGATCTACTTAATTCTGTTGCTTGTTATTTCAGAAAAAGAGGGGGAGGAGAGATGAGAGAGAGAGAGAGAGAGAGAGAGAGAGAGAGAGAAGAGAGATAAGAGAGAGAGAGAGAAGCTGAATGAAACAAAATCTTGGAGGAAAACATTAAACTTTTATCCTTTTGTAAAATCTCCTACATGGAGCGAAATAAGTGTACTAATTATAAGGAAAATAATGGGTGAGCAATGTGAAAGTCTCATAATTGCTACTGATGATTAATTTGACTACCACTATTTCTCTACTAGGGTGAGGAAAGCACTCATTTGGGTGTTACAGAAACCAGAATACTTGGTACAAACAATTAGATCTGTAGACGTGTGATTGTGAATGAGACATCTTAGGGAAGCCTCTGGTAGCCTTGGAGGAGAGGGACCGCATTAGAGCAAACGTCCTGGCTAGAGACCCTGCAGGATTCACCTATCTGTGCCATGTCCCCTCCTCTCTGGAAGGCATAGTTTTCTAATTGCCACCTGGAAAATTTCCTAAGATTAAACTCCTAGACTGCAGTGTAGTGAGAAAGAGGACTGGAGTATCCCAAAGGCCCTGACTTTATTCTGTTTTCTTGATGGTGAAACTAGTAAGAAAAACGCTCACTTCTTATGTGATTTTTTTAAGTGCCCCAAGATATCAAGTGTCTGAGTGTCCCTGGTATTTCAGATTACTAAGATCACCTTGTCCTTTAATACTTCAAAGAAAATCAACTCAAAACTTGATAACCCCTAGATAAAGAAACTCCAGATTCTCTTCTATCCTAATCTAAGCCTTCCCCAACTGCTTCTGGGATCTTCAGGAGGAGATTGAATCTTCAGGAATTATACTTCTGATCTCTATTGCCCCATTTTATCTGATTTTCTTCTTCTGCTCTCTCATTGAATTCTAGCTGAGTCCCTTTTGGACCTGTAGAATTTAAATTCTCCTCTCCCTCTCAAAGATTTCACTGAAGTTTGGGGCAGGAAACCACCCACAGGCCATCACAACAAAGCATCAAATACTGGCTGTTAGAGAATACTGTCTCTGTCTCTGTGTCACTCCAGCTTTGGGGGATTGTTTGATGAATCTTATTTCTTCTCAGTCATAGCTTTCTACCATTTCTTTAAATTCTTTTTTCCCCTATTACCTCTTGCTTTCTATACTTACCTTCTTTCTGGGACCTTTCAACTTACCTACTTGAACTCTCCCTGAAATTCAAAGTTCTTATGTCAATTTAACAGAACAATTTTGATTTTTTTATTACCTCCTTTTCTGTTAGATCATTCCCTGAGGCCTCCTAAATATGCAGATGGGCTGAGAATTTACCAAATCATCAAATTCTGTAGACTTTTTGCTTAATAGTTTTCCCCCAATCTATTTCCCTTTGTATTTTATTATAGGCAGAAAGAAGAAACCAAGAATAGCCTTCAATATTTTGTTGGAGAATTTCCTCAAAAAATTGTCCAAGTTTATTGTTTACAAGGGTCACTTTCAACATAACTTCAGGGCACAATTCTGGTGAGCGTGCTGCTGCTACCTCATCAGACTCCCTCTTTTTTCTGTTTTCCAATAACATTTCCATCTGAGACCTTACCAGCATTTTTAAAAACCCACATTTCTACCAATAGTCTATATAAGGCAAGCAAGTCTCTCAGATGAGATAGAATTTTCCTATCATGCCTCTGAGTCCTCACTAGCTGTGTTAATAACATCCCCAGTCATAGCTTTCTACCATTTCTTTAAATTCTTTTTTCCCCTATTACCTCTTGCTTTCTATACTTACCTTCTTTCTGGGACCTTTCAACTTACCTACTTGAACAGTCTATTCAAGAGAATCCAGGCTTTTTCTATCATGATAGTCAAAATTCCTCTAGCCTTTGTCTACTGGACAGTTCTACAGCCATATCTTTAGGTATTTGTAACCAGGGATTGAAAACCAAGTGATGTGTGCATGTATGTATGTATCACTTTGAATCTCACTATGATGCACTAATGAAAGTATAAAAAGAGAACCATTGAAAATAAATAAAGTAATTGGAGAAGACTAGGAAGAATATGAAACGTGAAGAAGAAACACAGTGGCATTGTATTGAACAGGGTAATACTTAAGGAAAGACATTTTTCCCAATTGCTGGGAGTGCTGTTAGCTTACAGGAACAGCTAGCAGCATCTTCTGGGAATGTGTGAGAGGCAAACAGGTGTTGTACCTCCTTCCTGGGGCATCCCACATCCAAGGACTGATCAAGGCAGGGTGCACAGACCCCCTCACTTTAATCCAACACAGGACAATTTCTCTAGGTCACTTCAGCTCCAGAGCCCTCTCTGGCTCTGTGGAGTCTCCCGCATTGCTGGCATTGCTACTCAACATTTTCTCCTCCTCCGACCTGCTTCCATTCCATCCCTTCTACAGGTGTGAGTCCCTAGGGTGCTCCCTGGGAAACATTTGGCACACTAAATTATCCAATAAGTATACAATGGTGAGCTTCAACAAAACCAGAAGGTAATTAACTGAAAAACTAATAAAATGCATAAATGCCTGCCAAATTTGGTTAAAAATTAAAAAGAGAAACATAAATGAAGTTATTGAAGAAGTTTAAAATATAATAGGAATATATATTAAGAGCAACTTTATGTCAATGAATATGAGATAATTGGTAAGATAGGAAGATTTATTTATTTAAACATAAAATTTACCAAATTTGGTTCAATATGGTACCAACTCAGGTGTCCATCAACAGATGAGTGGATTAAAAAATTATGAGATATACACACAATGGAATTCTACTTAGCAATAAAGAAGAACAAAATATGTCATTTTCAGGAAAATGGATAGACCTAGAGAACATCATGTTAAGTGAGATTGGCCAGTCACAGAAGTGAAGTCATATTTTTTTCTTTTTTAAAAATTTTTATTAATTGGTGCATTGTCATCATACATCCTTGTTAGGCACAAGCTGACAAAGACATATATGCACACATTTCTCATTTAACCCCTTCCCCAAATCCCACCCCACTCTCTCACCCTCCCTCCTTCTCAAGTTCAGTTTAGTGATTGCAGAAGCTAGGAAGTAATCTCAGAATACAAGAGGGATTATAGATAATGGAGGAGAAACCCCAGTGGAGCAAGAGAGGTAGTCTAGAGGAGGATGAGGAGAGGGAGAATTAATGAATGAAACACCTCTAAAGCCATTATGCACATATGTGAGAATAACAATGCCAATCTCATTATCACGTACGGGCAGTGGGGAGGGTGCTGGGGGAAAGCTCCCTAAGTGCTGTGTGCCTGTATATCATTATCAGTATGAGCCACATTATGCTGTGGGACTATAATGCACTAATAAAAAATAAAAGTATTTTAAAAAAGAAAGAGAAAACGTCATCATTCCTACAAAATTAAAAAAAATCAAACTGGTGTTTTCAAATCTCATTACAAAGAAAATGCTGAATCAGGTGGTAATTTGAATATTTTTTACCAAATATTAAAGGAACAGATAATTCCCCATCTTAAATAAACTATTTGAATATTTTTTACCAAATATTAAAGGAACAAATAATTCCCCATCTTAAGTAAACTTAAATAAACAAATAATTCCCCATCTTAAATAAACCTTAATAAAGGGAATACTTCTAGATAGTTTATAATGTTAGAATAGTCTTGATAACAAACCTGATAAAACTAAAAGAATAGAGTAAAATTGCAAGCCATATCACTTATGAGCACAGGTGCAAAATCTGAGAAAATATCAGCCTATCTAATATAATAGCGTATTAAAATGAGAATATATTATAACCATCTTTCTTCCTTAAGATAAATAAGGTTGTTTTAACCCTAAAGATTAATTTAAATAGTTTACCATATTAGAAAATTAAAGGAAAAATCCTACAATGATCCCAAATGATGGAGAAGAATCACTGAATAAATTTCAATATCCATTCAAGACAAACTTTACAAACTACAAAAAAGAACTTCTGCAACCTAGGCTAGGATATTTACAAAAAAATCTAATGCAAACATCACGTTAGAAATTGTTTCAATAATATCCACAAAAGGCAATGGTGTCTTAGGCCTGTATTTGGAGTGGGAGTAGATAGAAAGAAAGAGATATAGGGCAATTACAATCTTGAAACAGAAACTCAGCACACATATTTTTTGAGAAGCACCTAGCCTAGGGCTTTGCACATAAAAGGTGTCTCAAACATGCTTATTGACCTCTAGATAAAAGAATGTCACAAGAATTGCCATCATTTCAGAGTGGGATAGCTTGAAAATTATAGCAGCCATCAGAAGAGTCATGCATGGAGCTATCTTCTGGTCCTAATGCACCCAAGTATGCACTAATGCCAATTGTCACACTGTTAATATTCAGCTACCAAAAGATCCCATTTGTCTAAAAACACAAAGCAGAATTTTTCAGTGCAAATTTATTCTGGAGAGTTATTTTCATTGTGTAGAACTCAAAATATTAGATTGCTTGGACCATATAATTTTCCTTCTGGTGATTAAAAAAGGTTGGAAACACATGTAACTTTAATGACAATACAAGACAGATTAGAAAAACTACTAGTTTAGGCCCAAAGATGGTAGGTTTTGACTCCTGCCTCCATGGTTCATCAGGATGTGGCTTTTGCTGAGATTCAAAATTTTTGGTCCTTTTTTCCACTGTGAAATGGACTACATGATTTACTCATTTATCCAACAAATTAAGAACTTATTACATGTGGGGCCTGGGGTCCCTGTGCATGTTATGGAGGAGTCAGAAATTCAGCAGGATAGGAGACATTGGAAGTCCATTGTAAAACTTAACTTGCTGTACAAAGCGCTGAGGAGTATGCGGATAGTGAGAATTCAATAGCTACTGGTTTTCCAAATAAGTCTCAATTACTTCTCATGAGGCTAACTTGGACAATTGGTTTCTGATTCAGCAGGTAGGAAAGTGGGTCTCAGGTTGTTGGCACCATACTAGGCATTGGGGTATTATCTAGAATAGAATTAAAAACTAAACTCAACACTGGTATATCACACTTTCTTTGCAACATCCTGGGAAAAGGGATGGATCCTAGCCTGCCCTAACTATACCTACCTTTGTGAAGTCACCTAACAGCCTTCCTATGAGTTTCTGAAACCAGAGCTAAAATAAAACCTTCAGCTGCGTGTGGTGACACACACCTGTTATCACAGTACTTGGGAGGCTAAGGCAGGAGGATCACAGGTTCAATCCAGGACAGCCTCAGCAAGTAGTGAGACTCTTATTAACCTAGTGATACCCTGTTTCAAACAATAAAAATAAAATAGGCTGGCTGGCAGGGGTGGGGGGTATCTCTGAGGTAGAATGCCCTTGAGTTCAATCTCTAGTACCACAAAATAAATAAGTAAATAAATAAACAAACAATTCAGTGGAAGAAATTTCTTTAGAATTTGATCACAAAGAAGGAAGGGGCTGGGGAAAGAAGGCCAGGATTTCCTGATGGATACCACAAAATATAATTTGTGCCTTGCAGAGCAGTTGTGGGCACTTTTATATCCATTTCTAAAGAAGGGATGTTTCCTCTGAATGTTTGGGAAAGGGGGTGTGTAACAATGAAAATATGCCACAGCATGGTTCTCATGGAGCACAGATCTTATGACCTGGGAATCAGGAATTTTAGGTGGGTCTTGTCTTCCTCATCTCCTTTGTGCAGCATACAAACGAAGACTTTGATAGGGACTTGATGAAAGAGACCAAGTAGAAAAATTCAGGTTCACTGCAAATGTTTACTTAACTCACACACTTCAAACGCATTTATTGGAAAAGCAAGTTAGCTGAATCAACATCCCTCGCCCATATCAGAACCATAGCCTGGGGCACAACTGAGTTGTGGCATTGCCTAACCCAAGGCTCTCATGTTTGACATCTATTTGAGAAGCACTGATGATCCAATGTTAAGTTCCAAGGCTGCCTTTCCCATTCTGGGGTAGGAGGGACAATCTGGAGTAGTGTTAGAGAAAGGCAGTGGTTCTCAAACTTGACTGTTCAACAGGAACACCTGGAGGGCTTAGAAGGCCAAAGGTTGTTGAGTTTCTGATTCAGTGGGTAGGGAATGGGGGTCTAAGAATTGACATCTCTGACATGTACACAGTTGATGTTGATGTTGTTGATCCAGGGATAACCTTGTGAGAACCAGTGATTAGATGAAGCCAGAGCCATATGGATGAGCTAGAGAAGGCAAGGATGGGAGTTACTAAGTGCTCTGCTGAGAGGGGGATTCCAAATAAATACAGGTGGGTCCAGGGCCAGTTTCTTTGCCCTGGTCTTTGGAGATGTAACTGAGAGTTCCTCCTCAAAATGTTGGTTTCTATTTATTTTCCATTTTGCCATGTCCCATTCCTAAACCATCATCTACACAAAACTTAATACCTCTCTCCATTCAATCTTTCAAATCAAGTCTCTTCTTCAAATTAAAAAAAAAAAAAGGAATGGATTTCACTAATAGCTAGTCATTGCATAGAAGAAGATAAAGAATAAAAAATCAGGTGGTAGGGAGAGAAGAAAAAGAAAGAGTAAGAAGGAAGGAGAAAAGAAAGAAAATAACATTACGAACACCAATTATGTTCCAAGATCTGTACTTTGAATTTCCATACACTTCAGAATGTTGAAACCTTGGGAATACTCCGCAACACTTGTGTTATTATCTCCACAAGGAAACCTGACATTAAAATGGAATCTACCTAAATAGATGACTTATAACAGGCCCAGGCTGGACTCAAAACCAGAAGCACTCAATTACAAACCTAGTAAAATTTCTACAGCTCTTTACCATCAGGAAATTTGTGTTTCTGTGGAAGGATTTTTAAGTAATTTGCAATTGGGAAGCATAGTCACATGAGTGGAACAGTGGTTGCTTCAAACATTCAACTGATTCTGGTATTTACCCTCGTGTTATGGTCTATGAGCCTTGTTCCTGACTCTCTGAACTTGAGGAAAGCCCAGGATCTCTTTCAGAGTGTTGTAAAAATAAGGTGGAAAAGAAATAAGGCAAGGCTAGATAATACCTCTGCCTCTGCATCTGCTAATCACACTGCCTGCAGGGCAAGACCCTCTAATATTCTAGGGAAATGCCACAATATTGTAGATAGTCTGGAAATAGTTTTTCTGATCCAGGAAGACCCCTCAAGTACAGGGCTTTTCAGAACACTAGGGCTTAATCCAGGGGAGTGGACTCAGGAGCCACAGACTGAGTGAAGCGGAAGTCTGTGAGGACCTCACTGTCTGGCGGATGCCGTGACGTGGTCCGAGAGCTTGAGAATGGATGTTATTCAATCTGAAGAAATGTGTCAGTATCCCAATAGGAAGTGCCTATCGAATGATAAAATCACTGGTGGTTTTAAGGTAGTTGATATTCCTTTCCAATTTTATAATTCTGCAAGGATACTTATAAAAATGTATTCACTTAGGAAACTAGAGAGAAAGTAGGGGGGAAAAGGGCCTCATGAGAAGGAGGAGCAAGGCCAGCAGAACAGTGGGAGGTGATTGGAGAAGAGAGGAGAGGGGGTCAACGTGAGATAGAGGAGCAATTCAAACCAAACGATGTTATGTGCAGGTATGAATGGAACATTGTGAACCTCACTATGAGGTACAATTGCAATGCACTGTTTAAGGTTAATAAAAAATTAAAAAAATAAATCTGGCCACTTAAATAATGGTACCGGCAGCATTCATTATTATTAAATTTTGCCTGGTAATATGTAGAGTTCAAAAGAAGAATGCAGGAGGGAGAAGTACAAAAATAGCTTTCACTGAGAGGTGCTGATTCCTGGTGGCTGTGTTATCTGGAAATGGGGTGCCCATGCTCAGGCACCCCGCCACTTCCTGGGTGGTATTAGATCTGACACTGGACAGGTATTTATAGAACATATTATGGGGAATCAGGCAGTGAGCCTGGGTAGGTGCTGAGTTTTTCCATCTGAAAGTCTAGACAATGTGGTTCAAAAACGAGGATTTAGGGCAAGATGGGATCTGTCATGATCATTTGGAGTACTCAAGTAAGTGAGCTTCAGCATCAGCCTGTTTAAGACACAGAATGAGCACCAAGGATCCAACACTGGCCAAATTCTGAAAGGAGATTAGATTGAAGTAATAAGAGGCCTCCTTGAACTTGGAGGTAGACATAGACAGCAGAAATATACCTTTTCAAAATCAAGCAGTTTTTCTAAGTACAAACCAAAACCAAATTTAAAACCTAAATCTTAAAAGGTATTCAAATATATGGTTCCTGACCTAGGCCAAAGGGAAATAACCGGGGCAGGGAAGGGGACAGGAAGGGCGAGAGCAGCAATGCCATTTGTTTGAAGCTCATTTGCATAGAGAAAAAAGAGATTTGACTATGAAGGCCCTCACACATGTAAAATAAAGCACTGACCTTATTAAAATTGCATAATCTGATCTTGCCCTGCTCAAGTTTAATCTGGACCCACATTACTTATGCAAATTATCTTAGAAAAAAAGAACACTGTACACAGACAGTAGGGTGATGTTTAATAGAGAATGTTTTTAGAAGTCCAGAACTCCTTCAGTGAAAGAATTGAAACATCAAAATCACATTCTGCCTAGAAAGAACTTGAAATTTGAAGCCTTGTCTCCTCTTTCCTAAGAAGCCCATGCTGGAAGAAAGTTTTATCATCTGAGACCTTGTGTGTGTGTGTGTGTGTGTGTGTATGTGTGTGTGTGTGTGTATGCACCTGTGTGTGTCAAAACTAGAAAGGAGAGGAAAAACAGTTATTTTAAAAGCTGAAGCTCAAAAAGCCCAAAGAAATATCACTGAATCCCCAAACAAAGGTGTAAATAAGAAACTACAAAAGGTGCAGAGCCCCAAATCCCCAACCCAGGGAAAGGAGGAGAAGGAATAGGATTTTGGCAGAAGCAGCATTGAGTGATGGGCTTTGGAGGCAGGTACACCTGAGTCTCTGCCTGCATCACCTACAGGTTATATTGACTGGGATGAAGTATTGCTTTGTTGGTGAAACAAAAATTATACTTACATTATGGAGTTGTTGTGAGACTGAACTGGGGTAATACATGAGAAATATTATGTATTTATTTATTTACTTATTCATTTATTGTGGTACTTGGGATTGAGCCTAGGGGCATTCTACCTCTACCTCCAGACCTATTTTGTGTTTTATTTTGAAATAGGGTCTCACTAAGTGCCTAAGGGTCTGGTTAAGTTGATGAGGTTGGCCTTGAACCTGTGATTCTCCTGTCTCGGCCTCCCAAGTACTGGGATTACAGGCACTCACCACTATACTTGGTGCATTTTGCACAACCCCCAGAATGTAAATACTTAATATTAATGCAAGCTAGTGTCATTTATGAGTAAACAGAGATATATGCAGGGAAAATGACAACAAAATCCATTTTCATTTTATGTGTCACAAGTATACGTGGGACACCTTTGTTAAGAGGTGCAAACACTAACCGCATATTGTCACCATCAGGTTCACATAAAATCACTCTCTCCTCTCACACATACAACAAGCATTCAGCTATTCACAGCTGTGATTTTCACTAAGAAAATCTCTCTTGCCTTGCATTTGTACTTAAGATTAATTGACATGCTATGAAATTGTCTTGTCATGAATACATAAGTCACAAAAAGAAAATCATAAATGGATAAGAAACGTGGAAGATATCCAAGAGAATATATAAAGTAGAACAATGATACCATTTTTTGCAAAATACAAGACTGACTTTTTCTTTCTCTTAACAGTAAGTCCTGGTGATGTCAAGAATGCATTGAAGTTAGCTCGGCTCTTCATTACCATTGAGTATGTAGATGACAATGACCCCTGTGGAAAGCTATTGGGCAATATGTAATAAGAGCTTTCAAGTGTTTGAAAACTCTGCTCAATAACTTCATTTTTAGCCTATAGTAATAACCTAAAATATGAAAGAAAATATAAAAATGTGCTTTCCTGTAATATTTTTCTCAATAACAAAGGATGGAAAATAGCCTGAATCATCAACAGAGGAGGAATGGTTGATTATGTAACTTCTGCTCTGGTACATTTACTCAATGAAATAGTATACAACTATTAAAAATGATGCCTATAAAGACCTGAAAATAACATTCAAAAACTTCCAATGTCATGTTAAACATAAAAGCACAATATGAATTTGTTTAAATGGCAAGTTTACAGTATATACAAACTTATTAAACTAAAAGAAAACATACTGACTTAATAATGATTATCTGAGGATGATAATTTATGTTTTTCTGTATTCCAAGTTTTTACAACATGCATGACTTTTTATAACAGTGATAAAATCCCAATGAACTTTAAACATTCTAATCAGCAAATTCTCTAATATAGGATCAGCAAACAAAAGCCTAGGGGTCAAATCCAACCTGCCACCTGCTTCTGTAAATAAGTGATTAGAGCAGCGCTTCACTCATTCTTTGACTCATGTATGGCAGCTATTGTAGTGACATGACCGATTCTGGTAGGTGCAACAGAGACCAGATGGACCATTAAACTCAAAATATTTACTCTATGACTCTTGATAGAGAAAATCTGCCAACTTTTGCTCTACAATATTGCACCTTGAAGATCTGACATAGCCTAACAGCTTGAAAATTAATACTATTTACACCAGGGGAACATTTCTACATCCTCGTAGAAAGCGCCTATCAAATAATGAAATCACTGGTGATTTTTGAGGTGGTTGTTTTCCTTTCCAATTTTACAAATTGTGCATAAATAAATTAACACTTCTCCTTTTAAGATGGACCACTGTAAGTAATTGCTATTATTAAATTTAGCCTAACAATCTGTAAAGTTAAAAAAAAAAAAGAGTGAGAAGCAACCAGGACAACTTCTTTCACGGAAAGATAAAGATGAGTCCTGGTGGTTAAATTATGCAGATGTGGGATGGCCTTGCTCAGGCATTAGATGGTATTAAAGCTAATACAAATATCAAGAGAGCTAAGTAAGCTCTGAGTTCTTTCAACCTGGAAGTCTAGGCAGAGTCATTCAAAAACTTAGAATCTGGAGGAAGATGGGAGTCAGGTGAAGAACTCTCATGATCATCTGTGGTGTCCAAGCTTTTCCACTTGGTCCCCAGAGCTTTATTCTATATCCTCTCTTTACTGGTAGCTCATTCTTTTCTAGGCAGTCCATTGTATAGATGTTCCTTGTGTATGAGAAATGAAGCAATAACCTGATTTATCCTTTGCACCCATTAACACTTAGCACTGCCTTTGAAAGTTCCAGTAGATTTCTGCCCTAACTTGCATTGATTAGAGACCATATTAAGTTCCATCATCAACTCCTGCCTCCCTGTAGAGCTTGGCCTCTGGCCTGCAGAGGGACTTGGAATAAATACAATGTATTTATTCCATTTATTATTGAAATAAATATGCAGTACTCCTTCTCAGTTGGTGTCCCTTCATGTTGGACAATGGCCATTGCTCTTCCTGGTCTTGTTCTGAGCAGGGTCTAAATGCTGGCTCTCTGGGGGACCAGAGTGAGCTCTTTTTGAGACCTTGTAGGGCCTTCCACAGGTGCCTCATGTAAGATATAACTATTGTTCTCTTAATCCCTCTGTCCTCTTATTGGCTGTACATCTTGCAGCCTTTGGTGTTTGGTCCATCCGTGGTAGGTCTATGAATTCAAGTGAGATTCCCTTCTTTGTTTTCCTTGGACTTGTGGGGGTTCACACATCTTGTCTCACTATCTGGTGGGGATTGGCATTGCTTTCTCTGTCCTTCTGTCACCTTTCTTTCCTTTCCATCTGCACAGGTAGACATCAGTGTAGAATTTGCTGCCTAAGTAGTTATCCAATATCTGTGGATGATTCATTTGGAGCCGCGCCCTTCCCTTGGCTTTAGAAAAATATAGGATGCCCTTCACTGTGCATTCTACTGGTCCAATAACTGGTGTCTCTGGCAAATATCCTCCTCCTTTCCCTCTTTGCTTAAAGTGTCTTTTTATTGTGATTGATGTGAATGGTGACTGGAGGACTGGGCTCATGGTGAGTAGTAGACGCGCTTACATGGCTCTTCACAAATACCCCAGAGAGGTTTCTGCTATTACTTGTGGTTCTCTATAGATGTTTACAGTACTAATCATTTCTTATTTTCAGCTTTGGTGTCTTTGCAATAAGCAAAGTCCTACTCAAGAGCTTGTTACACCATCATTGGCTCACATGACCAGTTAGCTGGAGTGTATTCCAAGAAGTTCAGTCCTGGGGAATGCTTCGCCAACAATCCCCTTTATGAAAAATCACTGAGAACATAAAGAATTTTGACAAGTCTCACAGTTCAGCTTTCTTCAAGTGAGCACTCCTGCTGTGTCCTACTTTACAGTATATAAAATGTTTTCCTTTATGTATCGCTGTCATCCATTCATATTTTCATTCATTCAACCACCTGACACTTATTGAATGTCTGCCCGACTCTAGTTTTGGATTAAATACATCTATGGGAAAGTTAGCCTTAATCTCATTCATTCCCTGCAATGGCTCTTTGAGGTAGATATAGTATCCTTTTTTTTTTTTTTTTTAGGGAGATTGAAACCAGGGGCATTCTGCCCTTAAACTGTGCTCCCATATTATTTTATTCTTTGTTTTGAAACAGGGTCTCTCCAAGTTGCTGAAGGCCTTGCTAAATTGCTAAGGCTGGCCTATAACCTGTGATCCTCCTTCCTCAGGCTCCCATGCCCAGCTGACAATGTACTATCCTCATATTACACAAGAGGGATCTGAAAATCACAAATGTTGAGTAATCTTTCAAAAGTTACCCAGCTATGAAGAAAGGGAGGAGTTAGGAGAGGAAAACAAAAACCTGAGATTTAACATATACTGTGGTATCTTAGACTCATTGTAGTACTGCTCCAGAATGTTTAGGAACAGAGAAAATATGCAGGAAAAGAAAGTGTAGAGAAAAATTCTGAATTTTTACACAAACATGATAATGTGATTGAATACTGGGGTCACACCATATTTTCAAATACCAGTTTCTATGTTGCAGTAACATCCGTAACTAAACACTGACTGAATCTTACATTTGAATGTTCTTCTTCTTCTTCTTCTTCTTCTTCTTCTTCTTCTTCTTCTTCTTCTTCTTCTTCTTCCTCTCCTCTTCCTCCTCCTCCTCCTCCTCCTCCTCCTCCTCCTCCTCCTCCTCCTCCTCTTCCTCCTTCTCCT
>PVLC010000019.1:0-254099 GCA_004027655.1 Graphiurus murinus | reverse complement strand
CTGGATGGTGAGAACATTTGTCAAAACATCTACCAGGCATCCGAGGATTCCAGAAACTCTCTTTATTTGGAAGTGTGAGCACTGAGACTCAGCAACAAGGGCTGAGTATGTCTGAAACTGGAAAATAAAGTTTCACACAGTACTAAATATAACTTCCTGCCAGGCAGGTAGAGGCTGCTTGCCAAGTTTTGATGGTTGTCAGGATTCAGAAAACCCTAAAGAAGGCCAATGTTTTGACAACTGAAATTGCTTTCAAGATGGGCAAATTTGCCTTATTTAAGGGGAGACAGGGGCTGAAGGAATTAGTTAATTACCTCTCACCCTCAAACTTTCCGAATTTCAAATATAATAATATCATCATTTATTTTAATATAAATAGAAACTAAACCAAGATAATAAAATTATCTCCTATGCTAACAGCATGCTTTTTCATGGAAAGACAACTTGGAAAATCTACATTTTCTAAGACAACTTAAAGAGAGGTAAATGAGAACAGCCCAAGAAAAGCTCCATCTCATCAGATGATGTCAACCAAACACTGCCTTTTAGAACTTCTTCTGTTTTCTGTTAAGTTTCTTTCAGAGAGAAAACCATCCAAGGGCAGGCCAAAAGTTGGTCTTCTTGTTGTATTACCAGATGCGGGTACAGCGCTTAAACAAAGGAACTTTCCAATACATACATGCTAGAGAGTACAAAGAGGCTACTACACACTCGGAAGTAGCAAACTGGTTGGTGTGACTAAGATGCTCATGTTTAAAGGAAAAGTGATATCTAAGTCACCATATTGAGTATGAAGAATTCCTTCAACACTGCTCTCTGGTCCTTTCTAAAATGAAGGCAGACAGGTTCCTCCTCCTCCTTGGCAAAGCAGAATGTTGGCAAACTTTGGTGTTCATTTGACTGCATTTTTAGGAGGCTCTTTATGCCCTAAGGACCTTGCTCTGATGTGTTCACCTCCTCACTCATCTCACCAAAGTCTGGGGACTTCTCTCCCTCTCTACCTCACTACTTCCTAGAAGATGGGTCATTCTGCTTCTCTTTGCTTCAGAGTCTGGCTAACTCATGGTCTCAAAGTTTAAGAGTGACACTGAGATCTAGATCTTTAACACTGTAGATAACAGTATTTTAATAACAAAATTGTCCAGACAAGAGAGACTGAAATATGTCCCATAAGATGGGCCAAAATGTCCCACATTTTTCTTCAAAAATTTCATGATTTGATCTCAACATAGAAGACAAAGGTGAATGTAGGTTATGTTAAATATATATAGCAGGAGAAGTAAAGTGGGTATTTTACCAGAAGTTGTAGCTGAGCCTGGAATGGAATGTAACTCAGTGGATATGGGCAAGGGAAGTCCTCAAAATAAACCTGCTGGGACAAAGGAATTTAATGATTATAAATAGGAATATATCATAAGGAGACATGCTGTGCACTTCTTATGGCATTTAAAATCTCTAAGCTTCAGGATTTTCATCTGTAAAGTAGAAATAGTAGAATCAGTGGTGCCTTGTCTCTAATGCTACTGTAAGGACTGTGACATCAACGCAGTTACACCTTGTTCTGATGATTAGTGTCATTTTAACCGTAACAAAGGCAAACTCAAAGCTTGAGATATGTGGGAACGATTTGAGGAATACTAGAATAAAGAAGGCGGACATAGAAATTCCAGTTTAATAAAAGAACAGCTGGGTAGAATATGTAAATGATGAATCAAAATGCTTAGAATGCAGGCTGAATGTGCATCTCCCAGACTTTTTGAAGAAATAGAATCTGACCCGGTGCACAAGTCACTCTGAATGGAACCCTCTCTCCAACTTTGTCTTCAATCCACTGCTGCCTACCTTTTCTGTCCTTAAAACCATGATGCCATTTACCTTGGGGTCATTCTATCACCTGACCTCTCCACCTAGAATGTTCTTCTATTACCTTTTTTCCTGATTATCCCTTTAAACATTCTTCCCCCCAAGGAGAAAGTTTATTTATTTAATAATTGATGACTGCCCTGAGTATTTTGAACATGGAGATTTTCAAGTGATTTTTGACCACTGATTTTAGGTTTCCTTGCTGAAGGAAAGCTACAAAATAGGGATTCAGGGCCTTAGACAATTAAGATATAACTTCTCAGCAGAGAGCAGAGGCCTGGGCAAACTCCGTGTCACATTTCCTGCATGGAAAATGGCTTATTATTTCAGGGAGAGCCCTGAAAACAAATCTTAAGGGCACATTTCAGCCAGAGATTTTGAAGCACTTTTGGAACATGAATACACTTATTCTTATTCACAAAACACACACGTCTATTGATGCTGATCATAAACTTTTCTTAAGCATTCCTAGGTACCCACACTCGCTCATGTATTCTCTCAATGGAGTCTAGCTCCCTGTGGTCTCTGTTTCTGGGCTGTAACTCAGTAACTCTATCCTTTACAGTGGGCTTTGGTTGCCTTCGGGAACAGCGATCTCTCTGTTTGAGCCCAGAGAGCATAATGAAACATTGTCTGCCGCGATATCAAACATTCAAGGTTTCCACTAAACTAATTGGTAGGGAAAACATTTTGCCTTCATCAAGGGGAAGGGCCTGAAGTCAGAAAAATGGAAATGGAAATGGGGAGCTGGAGAGGATGGGCAAGGAATGTGAAGGGCCCTGGGAAAGAAGTTTGTATAAATTGAAAAGCTTTACTTAGGGACTGGAATGAAGGCGGTGGTGGTGGTGGTGGTGTTGGTTCCACCATCTAGAAAGGAGAAGGAGTCCAGGACTGAGGGGTCTAGAAGTCTAGATGAGTCTCCCCCACTTACTAATCTTGGCTCAGTTCCTGCACGTGCTAAATGATGATAATAATAACTGTTGTGCGAAGGAAATCAAACTCTTAAACTTGTAGAGACCTCAGGGAAGGCACTGAAGTGGATATGAAAATACAGTAGACTCGTGGTTTTTCAACCATGTTGGATTTCAAGTAAAATTGAATTCACATCAAAATCTTTGTGCTGAGACATATGTGCCATTTCTTCTTTCCTTGTCCCTCTACCCTGACATTGAAAATTAAAATAATCTATTTGGAACATTTTATACCATTATAATGAGAAAACAACCCTGGCATTGCTTCTCAAAGGATTGCTATGATCTGAGTATTTGTTAGAAATTCAAATGATCAGGTCCTGCCCCTAGACAATATTGGATCAGAAACTATGAGAGTAAGTCTAAGCAATTCGCAATTGAAAGTGCCATCTAGGTGATTCTGGTGCAAGTTTGAAAATTCTAGGGATTAAGAACTGTTGAGGAAAAGGGGATATTCAGAAAATATGAAATGAGGAAATAACATGATCAGATTTGAGTTTCCAAAGAATTACTCTTGTCCCTTATAAAGTATGAAGTGAAAACAGGGACATTGGAGACCCCTTTTGGGACTGTTGGTTAGTCAAGGGTGAGTGGGAGAGAAATAGTTAATAGAAAAGGCTGTGGTAGTCACATCCATCACTATTGAATGAAACCAGCAAACTGAGGTGGTATGGAAGATGGAAGGGTTCAACTTGTGGTTTTTGTCTTTTTCTCCCTAATCTAAGGGATTTGTTGGAGGTGGTGACTTTTCAGGATTTACAGATAGAGGAGGCTGTGTTAGCTTTTTGTCACTTTGATCAAAATACCTGATAGGAACAACTTAGCAGAGGAAAGATTTATTTTGGCTCACAGTTTCAAAGGTTCATGGTTGCCTGACTCTAAGGCAGAAACATGTCGAAAGGGAGTATTGGAGGAAAACTGCTCAGCTCATGATAGGAAGTTCAGAGAGCAAGAGGAAGGGGCTAGGGAGAGGACAAAACCTTCCAAGGAATGTCCCCAGGGCTTCCTTCTTTCAACTACACCCCACCTCCAGGTAGTCCATTCAGCCATCCATAGATTAATCCATTGATGAAGGTAGAGCCCTCATGGTGGTCCAATCACTTCCTGAAAACTTTACCTCTGAACACAGGAGACTGTTGGGGACATTCCAGATCCAAGCCGTCACAGAGGGGAAGCGTCTTCAATTAAGCAAGCAATAATAGAGCTTTCTATGAGACTTATTAGGAGATGCACCTACCTCACTAGAGCCATTGATTAATTCACTCAATAATACAGGTAATGTTCCTTATCTACTGTGTGTCAGTCACTTTAATCACCAGGAGAAACAGAGATGAATAGGATGGTGTCCATTCTCTTAAATGGGAAGTAGTTGAGATAGCTTGGGAAAGATGTATAAGAAATATACAGATACAGTCAGATATGGTGGTGCATGCCTATGATCCCAGTACTTGGGAGACTGAGAGGGGATGATCAGAGGTTCAAAGTCAGCCTCAGCAATTCAGTGAGGCTTGCATCAATTTAGTGGGACCCTGTTTCCAAATAAAAAATAAAATAGGGCTGGGGGTATAGCTCAGAGGGAGAATGCCCTTGGGTTCAATCCACAGCACCACACACATACACACACAAATAGACAGATGCATAATGAAGAGGGAATCCGTTTAGGGGAAGACCACTCAGACGATGGCTGAATGTGATCATGTTCACTTTATGTCCCTTGCTGTCATTTCTGCTGATGGCCAAGGGGATGACCTTGAGCATTCAGAGGTTTCTCATCTCCTATAAAGTCCACAATAGCAGCTCTATCTGTGAGTTTTTCATGAATCTATAACTCAGAAGTTTGCTTTGGACGACCACCATAGTAAGATCTCTTTCACCCCTTATGGAAATGAATAAGGTAATAGAATAGGGGAATAGCATTTGCTCAGTTTTATTGATTAAGTCTCTGGTAAAATTCAAATTCTTCCATGTAAATCATGTTTCATTTTCAGTAAAAAGCTGAAATGATTCAGTATGGTACAAAAATATACTACTAATTTAGAAATCATAGACAAATCTTTAGTGAAATGCTTCAAGCACTTTAGAATATTGTCCACTTATTAGAAGAAGATGTTGCTATTTCTTACCATGAAAAGATGAGCATGATAAATAGTGATGCATGAAAACCTAAAATTACAAAGCAGATTATATGGTTGTGATCCTAACATACAGATGTAAGAAGGGACTGACAATGGGTGCCTTTGGATGGTATGTTAATGGTTTTACATTCTTCTTTATATCTTTCTATGTTGACTGATTTTTTTTGAAACTGAATAAGCAAAATCCTTGCTACCAAAAGAAGCAATAAACATGTTACTTTTTTAACAATGAAGTAAATTAGTAATTTCTAAACATATGCTAAAAAGGAGTGATATGAAAATAATAAAAGGGAACAATATAAAAAGTAGGAAAAATGATAAATCATTTGTCTTTGCATAACATCATTTTATCATCTCATATAGCTCTTCAACGAACAATGTTAGATATGAAATAATAATGGGAATGTAGAACAAAATTCTATTTCAATGGGAAACTATGCAATATCTATAGTACGGTATTTTACATTCTGTGCTTCTCCTTTCTGGAAGTTACTTTGCAATTCTGTATGTTATAGATAACTAAAGCAATGTAAACTGGCTTATGTCTATGAACACAAACATTTTGTTAATTCTGTCCAGTGAAAATTTTCCCTGTCCAACTGTATAAGAGGATAATTTTTCCTCCACTTGCACATTTCATTTCAATATTTATGATCTACAAATGTGTCTGTTTTCTGTAATCTTCTCTGAAGTGGTTGCAAAACATCACTAGTTCTCTAATTAATCACTTAAATGTAATCTTTAACATGTATTCATTTTTATGTTTGTATGAAAGTTATTATTTTACCATCTTTGGCAAATCATTTTAGTAATTATAATGTTAGCTAATATTTACTATGAACTTTGTATACAACTAGCCCTATTTTAAGCCATTTATATGACTTATTTCACCTTCACTCTCTCTGAGAAGCACTTCATTTTCCAGATAAGGATTCAGCTTCACCTAGAATTTAATTATAATTTACCCAAAAGGAAACAGGTGGTACATGCTAGAACAGGTTTCAAATTTAGACTGAGTCCAGATATGTGCTTGACTAAATGATTTCATTCCAACTCTTCCAGATGAGAAAACTGAACCTTAACAAGATTAAAATAACACAATTTTTTTCACATATTCAATAAATACTTGCTATAAGCCAGGCCCTAAGGTAGATTTTGGGAAGATAGACATGAAAAAGATAAGGATTGAGCCTGGAATCTCACTCTAAGTAGATGGCAAATTCAAAGCTGATGTGGCCAGAGAACCCATTTCCTTCAAAACTGTATTTTCTTCAAGTCTCTTTTTATATCTGCTTCCAGTCAAATGGGAAAATTCAATGGACAGGAATTGTAACTTCTAGTAAGAACACCCTGATATCATCTTATATCCTCTTGCTGCTCAGTGAAGAATATATTCAAATAAAGACAGAAAAGGAAATGACTAATGATTTAATTGCTATTCTAAAAAAGAAAAGAAAAAATCCTACTGCCCCTGCCTTTGATAATGCCATGTTCTCTGTCTGGATTGCGTTAATGCACTTTCTTGACTGGCCTACTGGGTGGATCCTTTTCAGCTCTCAACATCCGTTGGTCTTTGGGGCTTTTCTGAAGCCTTTTTGGTTAACCAAACCCTGAGCTTTATAATTTGGTTTCTCCTTTCTTTCTAGCATCTCCTGCTTCTTGGGTAGTTTTAACTGTTGCATGTTAACCTGTGCTGTGATGATCATGTTTCTTTCCCTTCATAAGAATATAAGCTGCCAAAGTAGAGGCAGCATGTATATTCTTCTTTATATACCAAAAACCTGCTATCTATGAGTGGGTTGGAGCATTGATGTGCTGGTAAACATTCCCCCTTCTCCATATGATTTATTTAGAATAATTTTCACTTTTTCCAACATATAAAGTTGTATATTGACTCCAGGTCTTTGCATTTACTTTCCTAAACCCCATCTCCACTTTACCTCCTGGCTAATTCCTAAACTGCTAAAGGTCTCTGTTAAGATATCAGTTCTTCCTGAAGCACCCTTTTTAGTCATGAGTTAGTGCTCCTTTTTGATGTTCTATCACCCTAAATTTTCTCTGTCATATCACTCTTACTTCGTGAAGTATAATTTTTCATTTGCATATTTGAATATATGTATATTGTTTTGTAAAATCCTTAGGAGTTAGACTATATCTATTTGCTTTCTTCTGTATCTTCAAGTCCTAAACTACTATAAGTACATATAAATAGATGCTTATTTACACACCTGTAAATATATGTCAAGTGAAGGAAAAGATCAATTTTGTGTGTGTGTGTGTGTGTGTGTGTGTGTGTGTGTGTGTGTGTTTGCTACTACACAGAAGGAATTATTCTCTTAGGGTAGATAGAGTATGATGGAGTAGAAATACCAACTTTGGAGTTAGAAAAAAGATTGGATTCCAGACTTCACCATTTATGAGCTGTGTGGTCTTGAGCAAATATCATCAGCAGATTGCACTTGAGTTTTCTTCTAAGCAAAGTAAAAATGAAATCTCCGCCTTGTGCTATTGTTGTGAAGACTAAGTGAGATAATGTACTGAGGGTCTGATGCTAAGTATACTTCCAATTAATAGGCATTTCCTTCCCCTACTATTTGTGGCCAGTGCTAAATTATGAAGGCAGCACTGGGGCACATAACAGGATATCCTACATGAGCAGGAATGGCTTCCCAGGATAATAGATGGTGTGGCCAACAATAGTGAAGAGAATGAGAGGAAGCAGCCACATAAACGGGCTTTCTCAAGGTTGCGCCCTCAAGGGTTCAGTGTAAGGTTCAAAGGATGACTTTGAACATTAAAGGGCCTCATGAACCACCCAACAATGTTCCCAGCTGTGGCACTTGGTCAACATGAATTCCTAAAGGCAAGATGGCTCAGGGAGAATCAGGAGACCTGGAGTCACTGCTCAGAGCAAGGTCAACAGGGGTGCGTGGTATGCAGAGCATGTGTCGATGACAATGTCAGGTCTACCTCTTCCTACTCTACCCTCCCTGTAATGCGGACTTCCTTCAAGCTATGTGGAGCTGGGTACTCTCTTCTGTAGGAGTATTTAAACATCTTTGGGCTTTTTTCAGGTCATTCCTGCTATGGCACCTCTAAAAAACATCTACTTGTGATGGCTACCAGTGGCGAGTAAAATTTCCTGAGACAAATATAATCAGACCAGAAATGAAGGATGATACACATCGATGCTTTTGGGCTGATAAAAGCCCACCTTGTGTTTCCAGACATTGGTCTGATCTATCAGTTTTCTTGTTTTAAGAGAAGACTCACTTTTATCTGGGCATGATGGCACACACCTGTACTTGGGAAACTAAGACAAGAGGATCACAGGTTTGAGGCCAGTCTCAGCAGCTTAGCAAGACCCTGTTTCAGAATAAAATAGTATTGAGAGTATAGCTCAGTGGTAGAACACCCCTGGGTTCAACTCCTAGTACCAAAATAATTAAATTAAAAATTGTGTGTGTGTGTGTGTGTGTGTGTGTGTGTGTGTGTGTGTGTGTGTGTGTGTGTTGAAGGGCCAGGAGGAACAAGGGAGCCCACTTTTATCCCTAATAAGTGATTTGACCTATTGGCAGTGGGTCAACCAGTTGTAATAATTCATGCTGAACAAGTCCTACCTTCATTTACCGGTAATAAATGAGTAGAGGCTTAAACATCCTTTTTGCAAGAAATAATCTTGTTAGTTCCTTGAGGCATGCACCTCAGCCTCTAAATTCCTCCCCTGGCTGTGGCAGGTACCACATTTCAGCCTGTGCTGCTATGATGCTGCACAAAACACGGCAACCTGGGAAATCCAGCTTTCAGGAAATGGAGAAGTAGCATCAGGTTTCTTCAGAAAGAATGCGGGTTGGTAATATCAAGACACAGATGCTATTTGCACCCAACAGCCCTTTTAACTTGGTGGATAAACTTGCTAAAGAGGATGGTGCTAGGCTGGTGGGGTTGCACCTAACTGTAATCCCAGGTACTCAGGAGGCTGATGTAGGATGATCATAGGTTTGAAGCCCGGCTCTCCAACTTATTGGGACCCTGTCTCAAAATAGAAAGGGCTGAGGCTGTAGCTTCATAGTAGAACTGTCCTGGTTCAATCCCCAGTACAACAACAACAAAGTATTTATTTGGGGTTGATTTCTCTCTGGATCCTATACTATGTCTTTAAATAATATCTTAAAAAAAAAAAAAAAAAAAGCTCCTTTGTCAGCATTAATTAAAACACTCATTCCTAACCTGAGGAAACTAAATTTTAGATTTGATTAGTGTATCTAGAGTTCAAACTTGGTATTTTGAACCCACTTTCATGCTCTTTGTATTGTATGCCTATGCCCCTCAAACATCCTATATTGTTAACTTGTTTAATATCATCATTAAAGACAAAAAATAAATAAAACCATCCAGTTGAGTGAGCATAGACTAGAGACCATAAGGCGGACTCAGCACTCTTTCTACCTGCCAGTTGTCTTCATATGAATTTTTTTATTTGACTTTAGACAAATCACCTCACTGGGCTGGATCTTGTTTTAGTTTTCTGTGAAACGTGAGATTTAAACTAAATGATTCCTTTCAACTCCAGTATATCATATAATTTCTAGTATATCATAGTCCAATGCTTTTGTAATGTTTCTTAAAATGAACTACACAAAAATTAAATTTAAAATATAACAAAATACCACTCACAATTTGCATTACTAGATTCAGTAGAAACAAAATTACTCTGTCAAACTGCTATAGTTTCTAACCATATGTGATTTCTGTGTTTATCTCTGGAATGGGTAACAAGTGGCTCCTTTCACCCTCATTCCTGAGCTATATTTGCAGGAACTCTAGTTTATCCTTTATACAGTGGTTTTGGAATCCTTATAGGATCTGGGTCACACCACATGGGTGAAAATATGAGGGACTGGACAGGGAGGAAACCATTAGAGATCAGAGAGTAGAAGTAGAAAGCAAAAGGTCAAGGGATGATGCCTTGATGCTTCACTTTCCAGATGAAAACAGGATTAGAAATCACATCCTGATAAAACACTGGATCCAGGCAGAGCAAATTCAAGAGTCAGTATATGCAATTATTCCATATTTTTAATGAAGAACAGAATATTTGATGTCTCTTTCTGGAGATATAAATAAGCTTTGCACTACCAGCTCATTTGTATGCTTCCTCTATGGAAAACACATTTATATTTCTACCTTTTTAAACTTTTACAAACAAAATTTTATTTAACCCTCCAAAAATTCCAGTGAGGTAGGTATTGGTGTTGTCCTTACCTTGTAGTTTAGACAACTGATTCAGAGATGTTAAATGACTTGCCAACTTCCAACAGGCCTAAGTGACATTTATATCGAAGTCTATTGGATTCCCCAGACTGTTCTCTGTCTACTAAACCCATTGCTTCCCTGGCAAATTTCCCTTTACGGTACTTAGGAAATCTAAGTATGCTGAGCTACAGAGAATGTACTTTTGAGAAGGAAGAAAATGTCTCCCCACAAAGTCCTGGAAAATGACTCCTGGACATGCCTTTGTGAATACTAGACAGTCATAAAACACTATATTTATCTCATAACTTTCACCTCCACAGAATGTAATCAGATATGTAAATATCAGATATAGCTTCTTAATAATAAGCTGTAAGTGTTACGCTTGTAATCTATCATCTATAGAATCTAATCATATTTAATAAGTAGTTAAGAGTATTTATGTGATTTTCTAAAACCATTAGAAGACAGACCCATTCATTATAAGGATTCATCTGGTGAATACAAAGAAAAATCTAGCATTTTAGCCCTTCTAAAATTGGCCACATGATCCTAATGTAAATGGGGGGAACATCCATCAAAAGATGGTATCTTGGACTACCCATGTGTTGCAACTAATTTTTTCTCCTCATCCCTGAATGAGTTAGAAGTCTCTGAATGGTGTCGAGGTCTCTTACCCAAACCCAGTGGTGGGCATCTCTTCACAAAGCCTCCTAGGCGATGGCAATAACAAAGGATGCTGCTCTCTGTGGCAGCCAAAGAAACAACCTGGGTCCTGAGCTACTTGGATGAGCTGCCATGGCCTCAGACTCTTTTACCCAGACCTCAGTTAACCAGTTTCTTCCTTAAGAGATACTTTTTCCAACAGAATAAACATCAAAATCTAAACTTCAGAATTTGAAGTTTATTAAAGACATAATGGCACACATTTGTAATCCCAGTACTTGGGAGGCAGAGACAGGAGGATTGTAGGTTCCAGGATAGCCTCAGCAACATAGTGAGACTTTTATCAACCTAGTGAGAGATCCTGTTTCAAAATAAAAAGTAAGATAGGACTGGGGATGTAGCTCGGATGTAGAATGCGCCCAGGTTCAATCCCCAGAACTAAAATAAAATAAATAAAATAAAACATATGGAGACTGACAGGGGTACAAACTCCTTGGGTTTAAGTAAGCTCCACTTACAGTTGAGGAAACTACAATCCAGAGGAGACAAGTGACTTGCTCAAAGCTACACAAAAAGTTTCTGCCAAACATGAACTGGAACTCTGTCTTTTGTTTGTTTGTTGTTGTGGCTGCTATAACAAAAATACTACAGGCTGGGTACTTTATGAGGAAAAGAGGTTTATGTAGGTATAGTTTGGGATTCTGAAAGTCCAACATTAGGCAGCCCCCTTTGCTCAGCCTCTGGTGAGAGCCACTGGGTGTGTTATAACATGGCAAATATGGCATATGAAAGTAGAGTATGCAAGGGGAATAAATCATGAATAGACAGGAAGCCAGAAGGATTTGAGAGTCAGGCTCACTCTTTTTAAAATAACCCACTCTGATGAGAACTAACCAGAGTTCCGTGAAAACAACATTAATCACTTCCAAAGATGTCGCACCTAATGACCTTGTTATTTCCCACTAGACAACCCTGAAAAGGCTCCTCCACCTCCCAGCACTGTCACACTGGGTGCCTAGCTCCAGCACATGAAGCTTTGGAGACACAATCAAACCATATCCAAGCCACACCAAGCCCTGTCCGAATGCCCCTTCTAGGAAGAGTCCACATTTGCCATAAAACATACAAAACCAGTAACACACCCCTACCTCCTATTTCTATTGGCAAAGACCATATCTGCTTATTCATTTACCTATCTTCAGCACCAGAGATAGTGTTTGGTACTTATTAGATGCTCAGTAAGTGTCCGTTACTATGAATTAAATTAACAGAAGTACCATGGTAGAACCTTTTGGAAATCATTGTGATTTTGCCTTGTCTGAGTGCTGATAACACGGGCTAGAAGCATATGTAATTCCTCTCGCTTTTTATAATCTTCACCATGAAGGAAATATAATAGCACTCGGGATTCCTATTACCACTGTCAGAGGGATGAATGATCCAAAGACCTATAAAGCTTAATGTACAATTAATATCATGCTTCGTTCTTGTCATGCGCTCATTGTTTTACACTTTGACTAGCTAGACAGGTATCTCAACTTTGACCTACCGAGCTAATGAACCTACAAAAGAGAGGATGCAGAGGAGAAAGCAAATCAAAATTACGGAAAAGGTAAAAACCAAACTGCTGCAGTCAATTACTGTTCTGCCACTCACACCACAGACGCAATCATTTCACTCTTCTTGCCTCACAATTGAAATGTAGGCAGGTCTGAGTCACTACAGATGTCACATGGAATTCCTGATAGCAGTGATTTAAAATCAAGGTGGTATTTGACCAAAGCTGATTTAGGGCTTGTCCAGACTCCTTGGCTCCCCATAAAATAGGATATGTTCAGGCAAAGGCACTAAACTTCTGGCTATTTGTGAATCTTGTATAATTCTCCTGCTATCTTCTTGGTCTAAGGAACAAGTCACTATTAAGACACAGGATTTGGTGGAGGGTGGAGAGGTGGGAAGTAGGAATCTTTGGGAAAGGATCCCTCCATTCTCTTGGTGGGTGGGAGGGCTCAGAATCAGCAGCTCAGAGGGAGAATATTAGGAAACAAATCTGCTTTAAATGCTTCTGCTTCCATTTTGAGGATATCACCTCCCTAAAATGACAGGGAGACCTCTTGACATCTTATTGAGCCTTTGGACAATGTGCTGTGCTAGCACTTGAGTTAGGAACCTTTGCTGTCTCATCCATAGAGTGGAGACAGTGAAACTTGACTCAGAATTGATGTCAGGATTGAAATAGTTATTCAGGCAAAGAACTGTGCTATAGTGACTTGATGTTCTAAGTCCCTTTGGGAATTAACTCATTTAATTCTCACAATAGGCCTGTGAGGCCTTACAATAAGTGTCTTCATTATTGAGGTAGGGACACTGAGAATGAGAAGTGAGGTAACTTGGTCAAAACCACATGGCTTGCCAGGTGCAGCGGTGCAAGTCTGGATTCCCAGCATCTCAGGAGCCCGAGGCAGAGGGATCACAAGTATGAGGTCAGCCTCAGCTACTCAAGCTGGGTGTGGTGGTACATGCTTGTAATCTCAGTACTTGGGAGGATGAGATGAGAAGATCCTGGTTTGAGACCAGCCTCAGCTACTTAGTGAGGCCCTCCACAATTTAGTGAGACCCTGTTTCAAAATAAAGAATAAAATTCAGGCTGGGGATGTAGCTTGGAGGTACAGTGCCTCTTAGTTCAATCCCCAGTACTACAAAAAAAAAAGCAACTTAGAGAGACCCTGTCTCAAAATAAAAAGTAAAAAGAGGCTGGGGATTGGGGATATAGTTCAGTGGTACAGTGCCTCTGGATACAATCCCCACTGAAAAAAAAAAAAAAAAAAAGGTCAAGTTGCTAGGAAGTGGTCCATCTTGTCTTCTCCAGAGTCCATGCTCATGCCCATGATACTAAATGTCTCTTGATAATTTTTTTTTCTTACTGATTATCTATCATCTCAAGACAATTCAACCTTTGTCCTAATGTCAGAGATATCAAGGCTCAACTGTCATCTCCAGAATTCTAAATCCATCACTGCAATCACCCCCAGGTTATCTTCTCCAAAAAAGGAAAGGTTTCAGGTGGACATGGTGGTACACACCTGTAATCCCAGTACTTGGAAGGCTAAAACAGGAGGATTGCAGGTTTGTGGCCAGTCTCAGCAACTTAGCAAGACCCTCAGTAACTTAGTGAGTCCCTGTTTCAAAAATAGACTAGGGCTGGGGGTATAGCTCTAAGGTTGACTGCCCCTGGGCTCAATCCCCAGTGCCACAAAAAAAAAAGAAAAGAAGACAAGAGAGAGAGGGAAAAGAGAGGGAAGGAGAGAGAGAGATAGAAGGGAAGGAGGGAGGGAGGGAGGAAGAGAAAGAAAGAAAAAGAAGGAAAGAAGGAAGGAAGGAAGGAAGGAAGGAAGGAAGGAAGGAAGGAAGGAAGGAAGGAAGGAAGGAAGGAAAGAAAGAAAGGAAGGTAGGGGTAGGTAGGTAGGTTTTGGCCACAATTGGAAGCTATCACTGCTTTTGAGGGTCCGGTCATGACTCTTGGCTGCTCCAGCAGACTATTCCTGATACCTAAATATGGGAGCAGTGCAGCCACCACCAGAATCATCTCCTCTCTTGCCCTTTTCTTCTCCAGAATGGCTTCTGTGCTAATCATGCTTGCTTCCCCCTTTGCATCACAATGCCAGCTTCTATTCTGGACTTCTATTGTGCTTTGCAGCTTAGAGAAAACCGTACTCCATTTCTCATCTGGCCTTGGCAGTGTAATGGAGGCACCATAACCTCTAGGGAAGCTGCTTTACTCATCTTCTGGCCCGAGCATGTTCCCTTCCCGGAGAGGAAGAGAAGTCCTGTACCTTTTCTTTAAAAACAAGTAGAGGAGAAAGGAAGAGAGGTCTCACTGGACTGTGCCAAGAGAAAAGTTGGCTAGGAATAAAACAAACTTAAAATCTAATTCCTGTCTGGTGAAATTAGCTCAACGATGATCTTCATATTTCATTTTATCTCTAAAATTAGAAATGCTAATCACTGCTGTTTATCTATAAAAAGCATTTCAGAGTTTAGAATGAAAACAATGCCTTTGGCTTCCATAGCACCTCTCTTCCCAAATTCCCAGTGGCCTTAGTGGTATGAGGAGTAAAGCAAGCAGTCTATAACAGCTGCATGTGAGGGGTCAAGGGCAAGTTTTCCTGCTCCAATACCTGTGCTTACAAGAGTATTTTACAAAAGTGCATAAATTTCTTCTTAACAATTCATTTAATCTCCATCATAACTTTGTGACTCAGGTATTCCATTATTCCCATCATGCAAATATTTCAAATTGAGGGCATGAAGCTAATGAAATCTAAGCTTTAGGGTCTCTCACTTGCAAAGAATACTTTGTAAGGCCCTGGCAGGGGCTGCATCAGTGTTAAGAAGTGGTGTCAACTCAAAGGACTCTTGAGATTAGTTACTCCTAAAAAAAATATGAAGTACTGTGATATGAAAAACTTTGGTAGAAGTTTTTCAAACTCAACAGAAAATTCTGAAAATGTATATGGCATTGCCCAGAAGAAGTTGAAAAGACTCTAATAAACTATCAATAACTAAATTTTTATCAGCAATGCTAAAAGAAAGACTAAGTCATTTCTTTTTTCACTTGATACAGCAAAACCAAATCAAACTAGCCAACCAACCAAACAAACAAAAACAATAAAACAGAAATAAAAATGTGACAATGGTATTTGTCAAGATTTTTAATTTGTAATTTGTTTCCCTGATCCTAAACATTTAATTTTGAATAGAGTTTGTATTCATAATATCATATCGATTTTTTTTTATTGTTGAAGCCTCATGGCACACAAAGACTGTATCTACTTATATAAATAAATCATAGTTTGATAATCTAAATGATTATAAATACAGACATAAAGACAAGTTTTGCCAAGGATAACTTCAACTTGATAACAGTGAAATCTTGAGCAGAAAGAATGAAGCTGGAGGCATCATACTACATGACCTCAAAATCAACTACAAAGCTATAGTAACCAAAACAGCATGGTGCTCGCATAAAAACAGACACATAGACCAACAAAACAGAATGAGAAGTCCAGAAAGAAATTGACATATTTGTGGTCAATTAATTTTCCACAAATCTTCCAAGAACATATAATAAGCAAAGGACAGACTCTTTGACAAAAAAATGTTGGGAAAACTGTATAACCATATATAGAAGAGTGAAACTGGACCCTTGCTTTATCCTACATGCCAATTCAATTCAAAATGTTTAAAAGACTTAAATGTAAGACCTGAAACTATAAAACTACTACTGAAAACATTGAGGATAAGCTTCCTGACATTGATCTGTTGGAGAATTTTTAAAATATGACCACCAAAATGGAGTTCTTCAAACTAAAAATATTACATTCAGCAAAGGAAATGATCAAGAGACTGAAGAGACAACTAAAAAATGGGAGAAAATATTTGTAAGCCATAAATCTCATAAGGGATTAATATCTGAAATATATAAGGGACACAGAGAACCTGACAGCAAGAAAACAAACATCCCAATATCCCCATTAAATATGAGCAAATGGCCAAAACAAATATTCTCAAAAGAAAATATACAAATGGGAAGACTGAGACAAGAGGATCACAGGTACAAGGACAGCTTCAGCAAGTAGCAAGACTTTCAGCAATCCAGTAAGACCCTGTTTCAAAATAAAGAATAAAAAGATCTGGGAGTATAGCTTGGAAGTTGAGTTCCCCTGGATTCAATCCTCAGTACCACACACACAAAAACAACACACATACACACACACACACACACACCAGGTATATGAAAAATGTTCAACACCACTAATCATCAGGGACATGCAAATTAAAACCACAATGAGATATGATCTCATATCTGCCAGGATGGCTCTTATCAAAAAGGAAAGAATTCATGAGACTAAGGAGAAAAGGGAACACTTGTATGCTTTTAATGGAAATGTTAATTAGTGGAGCCATTGTAGAAAACAGTATGGGGGTGCCTGAAAAAAATTAAAAATAGAAGTACTATATGATTCAGCAATCCCACTTCTGGGTATATAGCCAAAGAGAATAAAACAATTTTATGGAAAAGATATCAACACTCTCATTAGGAAGAGTAAGTTCAGGGAATCTATTGTACTATGTGGTAACTAAAGTTAAATACAACATATTGCATACTTGAGACTGACAATAGATTAAAATGTTCAATATTCTCATCATAAAAAGTGTATGAGGTAATGAACAAGTTAATTAGCTTTAGCCATACCATGAGGTGTATGTAAATAAAAACATCATATTAGCCAGGTATGATGGTGCACACTTCTAATTTCAGTTCTTGAGAAGCTGAGACAGGAAGATTGAAAGTTCAAGGTCAGCCTCACCAACTTAGCTAGACTCTGTCTCACAATAAAAAGTAAAAAGGGTAGGGTGTGGCTCAGAGGTAGAATACCCCTGGATTCAGTCCTTAGTACCCCCCCCAAAAAATAGAAAATAAACATCATGTTATATACTACAAATATATATAATTTTATGAACTAAAAATGAATTTAAAAAGGTAAAAATGTTAAGATATTTTTGTGATGAAAACTATAAGTTGCAGTTTTGCATACTTTGACGGTAGAAACAGATGGGACACTGGAATATCAGCCCTTCTTCGGCTGAAGAGAGGAAGTGGGTACTGAAAATGTGTCTAGAGGAGTCAGCTCCACAGTCTGCATAGTGAACACAAAGGAAATAACTAAAATCTCAAAGTTATGGCTGTAGAAAGAGAAGGAAAAATGGGTGGTGACAACAACATTCCTAAGATTGTTTATTGCATCATAAACACAGGCAGACTAATTATCTCCAAGCAAGTCTTAGGTCATATCTGAGATAAACATGATTGAGATCTTGAAACGTCAGTCAAACATTCAAATCTGTGTTCATATAAGCACAAATGAGACATTTCAGGAACACCCAGGCTATACTTCAGTCTCTCTAGTTGAACTCAAGCATTGCTGTGTATCTCTGCTAGTCCTCAGGTCAAAAGTCATTTGGAGGGTGAATCCTACCACTTGGTGTCACGGAAAAGCAGATGATTCGGGGCTACCCAGAATGGATCCCGTCATTCTTCTTTATTAACTCTGCCAACAAATGGCAGAGACAATGCAATACGTTCACCAAACTCATTTCCTTTTCCTCCTGGGCAGACAGAGAGACTGTTTTCCAGACTCCCCGCTGTGGAATGAGGCATTTGACTGGCGGAGTCTGGCTGATGGAATGTGGGCAGAAGTGATATGAGCAAGCCACTTCCAGTCTGGCCCTGCCCAGAATTCTTTAAGAGACTTCCCAGGCTCTCCTTCTCTGCCCTGTCTACATTTAGTAGAGAAAATTCTGCAGATCTCTGCAGGCACAGAAGACTCTGGATTCATGGGATAGAAGAAACTGAGTCTCTACATTTCCACTTAGATGACTACTGGCCAAAGAGCCAATCAGATTATGATACAAATAACAAGGAACTATTTTATTGGGTTGAAACTTTGAGCTTCTGTGGTGGTGCATCAGAGCTTGCCAACGCTGTTTAGTACAGCAAGGTTCTCAACCTCTGAGCTCAGTCTCCTCATCTGTGGATTTCAGAGGACTCTCATAATGACCAAGTATATAATATGCCTAAATGGACACCCAGTCTGCATTGATTTTCTTCCCTTTCATCCAGGGTTCACATTCAGACTTGGCCCATGCTGGTCCATTGCACCACTCCGGAGGTTACCATCCTGTTTTATCTGATCAATACATGTGTCAAGTACAATACGAACCACGGCCTCCTGGGGTTCTGTCGCTCAGCCCAGCTACATGAATTAGCTTCAAAGGAAAAAAAAAAAATCACATTTCCTTCCAAGTGCCCATAAAAGAAGAACTCAGTATCATCTTTAATAAAAAGATTAAAGCAACCATGATTTTAAAGGTATAGTAATTTATAGCCTCTCCATCATGGCTTTAAAGCTTCCTTGTGCCATAAAAAAAAGAAGATTTAATCTCCTCTGTAAATTGTTTGCATTTTTTCCTCTTCTCTGATAAAAGAAAACAATCTTCAAGTACCTCAACTAATATGAAGCAAGCAAAAGAAAGCCTCCTGATCAATATTCAGCTTTGGCACTTATGCACATTTTATGTTGATTGGGTCTTCAACTCCCAACTAGCAACACTTGCGGTCGATTCGCTTTTCATCTTCAGATACCTATGGTGGGAATTGAGTGTGTACCAACGGGAGCTCATTGTCTGAAGCTTGAGCAGTGCAAAGTCTAATTTCCCTAATTTGGATAAACGCTACCTACCGCCAGGCCGTCTGTGTTTCCAAGTGTTCGAAGTCGCATAAGAGCCAGTATTTTAGGCAGCACACAGGGGAGGCATTGCCACTGCGCTCCGATATTCTAAAAGGCAGCTTCTCTGTAGCAAACCCTCAGAGAGCTTGTAAATCTCCAGGATGAAATTGGTAGAAGGAAGTCAAAAGGAATGCACTCTTGCGAGATGGTTCCTGCAGCCATTTGCCTCCCATTTCTACGAACATCTGAACAGAGAAGAGAAAAGTGACAATATTACGAGACTGACATCTGGAAATTGTGCCACGTTCAGGTTTTACACTAATTGAATGCATATTCTCACATTGCAGTCATGGTTAACAGCTACCCATGTGTCACTCAAAGAGACGCATTGTATGAAAAGAATTTTGGCAACACAGAATTTTCCAGGCTGGAGCATGAGGCTAACGAAACACTTGTGCATAGACTACCTACTTAGCATTTTTCATAGCTAGCCTCCCAGAATGTTAGAATGGGACGCTATAGAATCCAGCTTGTTCCAATCATATTAGGGGAGGACTAAGGATTAAATGCAGATGCATTCTATCTTCAAACTATACCCCCAGCACCTTTTTTTTTTTAATTTTTGAAACAAGGTCTCACTAAATTGCTGAGGCTCCCCTCCAACCTGTGATCCTCCTGACTCAGCCTCCTAAGTACTAGGATTATAGCTGTGTACCATTGGGCCCAGCTCAAATCATATTTTTTTAACAGATGAAGAAACTGAGGTTCTGAAAGGGGAACTGGCTGGACAAGGATAAAAAAGAAGTGAGTAGCATCGTGCAAAGATCCTGCCTGGCCCCAAACACTCCTGCACTAAGACTCTTTTTACAATGGTAAATTCTCCTTTTACTGTCCCATTTCCCTTTGTACCTGAACCAGACAGAAAATAAAAGCAGAAGGTTATCTTAATTCATCAAGTCCATTCATACTTCTTATTTGATCAGGTGAATACCTGGAAGAAGGTGGCTTTGAATCTTTTGCCTTTTTTTTTTTTTCTTCCTAAATGTCTATTCAACTCCAGTGTAAAGGAGCGCTGTTGTAGAAGTTAGGAGACCTGGTTCTGAGAATCAGCTACTAACTAATCAGGTGTCTGTGGGCAAGTTCCAACCTCTCTGGCCCTCATTTTTCTCACCTGTAAAATGAGAAGAGGTAGATGGGAATATTGCTAAGGCCGTATAAGATTTACAACTTCAGAGTTAAAAAGATTTCATCCTCTGCCAATTCCACAACACATGCTTTTCAAAAGCAAATGCAATAATTAAGATGCCCCAGCCAAGGAGAATGTCTTTGGAGTAATCCCTCTTGTGTCTGGGCTTTCTAAGAGCCAAGCTAGACAGACTCTGATAATAATTAACAAGCAGAAATTAATTTCATTGAGTATTTAGTACTTGTTAGAGACTGATTTAAGTGCAACACTTGTATAAGCTCATTTAATCCTCACAATTGTATGAAACGTATGTTATTATCATCATTATGTATGTGAGGAAACAGAGTCAGGGAAGGATAAATAACTAGCCCAAGGTCATGCAGCCGGCTAAGCCAGGATTCAAATCTAGATAATCCAGCTCTGAAGCCTAAGTTCTCAATCACCGTGCAAAGTTGTTACAATAAAGATGGGATAAGAGGGAGACCTGGAGAGCCATCTGGGATGAAGTACTGTGTCCCCTCCAAAATTTATGTTGAAATTTCATCCACAATGTAACACTATTAAGTGGTGGTACCTTTAGAAGGTGGCTCCACCCTCAAGGGTGTGACTTGCACCTTATAAAAGGCTGGAGGGAACTAGATCAGCATCTCTCTCACCATGTGAGGATACAGTGTTCATCCCTTCCAGAGAACCAGACAATATAGCAATGAGGCAAGGTTATAGAAATAGAAACTGGGCTCTCACCACACACGTGACCTGCTTGGGCTTTAATATTGGATTTTCCAGCCTCCACAACTGTGAGCAATAAATTTACCCAGTTTATAAATTTCTCAGTCTAAGGTGTTTTGTTAGAATAGCACAAACAGACTAGTGCAAACAGTCTGCTGACACAAGCCCTATGGGTAATACATCTCTGTGCTGTGACCACTTATTAAGGGTTATGCACTATGCCAAGTAGTCTACATGCATTACCTCATTCAATCCCCACTTGATAATTCACTCAACAAGCATTTATTGAATGTCTACAATTCAGTAGCCACACATGTAAGGAACTTCAAAGAATTAACGTATTCATCTTTTATAGATGAGAGAACCATTTCTTTTTTTTTTTATTTTTTTATTTATTTATTTTTTTGTGGTACTGGGGATTGAACTCAGAGGCATTCTACCTCCGAGCTATACCCCCAGCCCTATTTTTTATTCTTTATTTTGAAACCGAGTCTCACTAAGTTGCAGAGTGCCTCACTAGGTAGCTGAGGCTGGCCGCGAACCCGGATCCTCCGGTCTCAGCCTCCTGAATGCTGGGATTACAAGCGTGCGCCACCACGCCCGGCTTGAGAGAACCATTTTTAAGAGACATTATGCAACATATCTGAGATGGTGGAGTTCCAAGGAATAAAACCTAGTCTTGAACCCAAGTCCATCTGGCCCCCGAAACTGTTGTATCTTCTATTGGCAAAAGACTTTTTTGATACTATTCAGATTCTAGGAAATTACCTATAGTTGGGTAAAATATATATATATTTTTTAAAATTATTTGGAAATAAATACCTCCTCTAACCCAGGATTAAAGACATTTTCTACTTTGGGGTAGTGTGTGTGCTCGTGTGTGTGCTCGTGTGTGTGTGTGTGTGTGTGTGTGTGTGAGAGAGAGAGAGAGAGACAGAGAGAGAGAGAGAGAGAAAGCCACAGGGAAGGCAGAGCTGCTGGAAGCATTGAGAGAACCACTCCATTCCTCCATCATCAGACAGTCTGTCTGTTGTTGCTGTCATTGCCTTGGTGGAAGGCAGACAGGGTGAGGATAAGGTAGTGAAAGGCAGGATAAACAGGAGGAGAGGCCTTGGGTCAAGTGGAGAAAATGCACTCAAGGCCATAGGAGGAATCCTCAATGATGGGTGACTGGCAAGGTGTCAGGCTTCCAAAAAAAAAAAAAAAAAAAAGACCCTTGGGTCATGGCAGCTGCAAGCTCACTGGGAGTCAATCACTCTCATTGACTTGCTGACAGTCTGGGAAGCTCTGTGTTGTCTGAGTCCTAGTTCCGGCCCAGCTTCTAGTAGAGAAAGGCTCCTTTCCACCACAAGTCAATGAGGGAGACTGAAAATTAGAACTAAACTTAATCAATAGGACTTTTGAAGTAAATGTCCATTCTTTAGATGGATCTGTACAGTTTCTTAGTAAATTCACATCTGTGACCTCAGATAACTCTATAAGGAAGATGGAGCATATTTTTCTCCTGATCATACTGATGAGGAAATGGAAGCTCAGAAAATCTAGATGATATATTTTTCAGAGTTTCCAGAAAAACAAAACCAATCGGGTACATGTAGATATGTAAGAGGAGATTTGTAAGATTGTCTTGCATGATTATAGGGGCTGAGAAATGTATGTTGTGTACTGTCTGCAAGCTGGAGTACCAGGAAAGACAGTAATATAATTTGGTCCAAGTCCAAAGGCTTGAGAACAAGGGGCAGGGGTTTATGTAAGCCCCACAGTACTAACACCTGAGAACCATAGGCTTTGATGTTCCAGGGCAGAGGAGATGGTTGTCCCATTTCAAAAAGAGAGAGAATTCACTTTTCTCCACCTTTATGTTCTATCCAATCCCTCAAGGATAATGTCCATCCACACTAGTAAGGGCAGATCTTCCTGAGAGCTTGTTTGGAGGTTCTAACAGGTGAGCTCAGCTACTTGTATACCCTTGCTGGAAGACTGGTCCTCTTCTATTTGGAGAAGGTCATTCTCTTCAACTGAGAACACAGCTTTGGGAAGGATGCACATGAAGCAGTGAGGGAGGAAGGAGACACCCACCTAGCCAGCCAGATCAGCCAAATCAACCCTGGTGATCAATGGGGTGACAGATGCCACAGCCAGATTGCCCTCACATCCAAGGCAGATCTTCTTTTTTTTTTCGGTACTGGGGATTAAACTCAGGGGCATTCTACCTCCAGTCCTATTTTTTATTCTTTATTCTAAAACAGGGTCTCACTAAGTTGCAGAGTGCCTCACTAGGTAGCTGAGGCTGGCCACAAACCCGGATCTTCCGGTCTCAGCCTCCCGAATGCTGGGATTACAAGTGTGCGCCACCACGCCCGGCTCAGGGCAGATCTTCTTTATCCACTCTACTGATTCAAATGCTAATCCTTTCTGAAAACACTATTATATACACATCCAGGAAAAAGGAAACTACCAGTTATCTGGGCATCCCTTAGCCCAGTCACATTGACACATAAAATCTACTATCATAGATGACTTACACAAGCTCACAGCATCAGGCTGTAGCTGAACATGAGAATAATTATCTTGCAGTTTCACATTTCTATTATGTGTAAAGCTGATGTGTCCAATAGAAGAGCAGTCTTTAGTTAGTGGTATATGGGTATAAAAATCCAAATGATATTAGCATTTAAAATGCATCTCACCCCCATGTTCATGGGAGTGACTCACTCTCATTGGTCCTTGAAGCCCGTTGTCTGCTACTGGTTCATTTGTGTCTCCCAGAAAGATTGACTAAGTCTCAAACCTTAGTGCCCATGAATAGGACCTGTTTGGGAACAGGATTTTTGCAGATGTAATTAAAAAATGTTGAGATGAGATCATCATACCTTTAGGGTGTACCTTAAATCGCATGATGGAAGAAAGGAAAAAGACATCTGAGGCACACAGAGACACAGAGGGGAAGGCCATGGGAAGATGGAGGCAGAGACAGTAGGGATGTCTAAACATTACATACATGTGTGAGAATATCAATTCAATCTCAATATCCTGTATGGCAAGAGGGAGTGGAGGTGGAGCCGGAGGAAAGCTCTCCAAGTGGTGTGTGCACCTATGTCACTACCACTGTGAACCACATTATGATGTGAGACTAAAATGCACTGCTACTGCTCACTGGCAGTTATCAGCAACAAGAAGAGAGGAATAGAAGAGATTATCCCTCCGGAGCTCAGAAGGAATCCATCAGGCTTCTCACTCGCTGTCCACTAAAATGACTCAGAATAATCTTTGTCACAACAACCTGGTACCTTGAGAAGCATCTAGCTAGTCCCAAACTATGGCTGGCCCTTCTGGTGCAGTTCACCTACAAGAGAAGATAATTCTGAGCAGGTCAAGTCCTAAGTGGTGCCTTTGGAGGGCAAGTTCGTAACAATACTGCAGGCACCTGCTCTCCACTGTTCAATTCCTCTGAGTATATGGAGCAAGCAATTAAGACCCAAGATGAGAACAAAATCTGGAATCTGGGCACAGCCATTATCTTCCCATGTCTTCTACGTGGTCTCTTTAATTCCCTCTCTCTGACTTCAGTAGGACAGGTTAACAACTTGGATGTGTGTGTAGGTGGGTGGGTGGGGGGGGTGGATTGTTAAAAACAGGAGAGTAGGAGAACAAGCGTTTCTTTGTCTCAAGTGCCAGCAATAGAAAGAATGTGAAGCTCTGTAGCTTGTGATGGGCGGGCAATTACACATGAATCAAAGGACAGGGAGGAAATAGAATTCAGCCGGGGCAGTAATAGATCTACAAGGACATCTCAATACCTTCAACGCTGTGAGTTCAATGACTTCTTATTGCCTGTTATGCACAGTTAGGAGTGCTTCCATGTGTGAACATTCCTAAGAATTCCCTCAGGATAGTTAATTTTATGAAATATTTCTTGGTGGCATACTCTCACTTTCCCAGGACTCAGGGATATCTAAAGTAGGGGATAATTATACCTACCTTTTTGTGAAGAGAGATTACTTAGTTTATTTAACAGACAAAGCTGTGATAGCAACAGTAAGCATTGAGTTGTATTCTTGTAGATATTAGAAGTGTTCAAGGGACCACAACATTTCCAACACTTTTGTGTCTCTCAGAACCATTGGTCTTAATTAATTCAGTAAAGAGGGAATTGTAGCTTAAAGTAGATCTACTTCCGTTTCCATTACTCCCATCTTTTCTAATTTCTCCAGGAGATAACACATGATCTGAATCTTGAATACAACCAGGATTCCTTCATAGCTCAGGGGCTGAAACATAAAGAGATGCTTAATAATTGCTCATTGTAGTAATTTCCCTTTCCTTTCTAAGGCACTAAAAATTTGATATGTTAACCCTTAATAAAGTAATTTGTATCTTATTTAAAAGGTTATGAGGAGACGTCCAATTAAATAGTAATACTTCTGTTAGTGAAATTTCATGAAAAAAATTTCTGGTATTTGTCAAAATACACCAACAGCATTGGACACTTAGTCCAGATGTAGGGCTGGGAGGATGTGGACTTACCAGTGGGACAAATGAGTTGATGTTGACTGCTATATTTATCATTTTATTTATTTACTGTTATGGATCAAATAGATTCAAATTCCCATACACTTCCAACTTGGCAGTACTTACCTAGTATGTACCAAACCTCGTGCTATGTACTTTCATAGACTCGATCATTTAATTTTCATAATGACCTGTGACACACATAATATCACTCTAAAATTACAAATGAAGAAATCCAAAGGCCAGAAAAGTTCAGGAAATTTCTTAAAACAGTAGAACTAGGAAGTTCAAAGTAAGATTTTTACTTCTTAGTCTCTTGTGGCTCCCTTAGAAAACAAGTCATATTTGTAGCAATCTTTTCCTTCCTCACTGCTCTTCTGCATCTTCAACCTCAGCTATCATTTAATAAGTGCTTAACATATGCCTGAGAGTCCAGTAAGTGCATTGTATAAATTACTTTTCCAGGTGGAAAGTTAATTTCATTATCATCTCCATTTGACAGGTGAAAAAATCATGGCTTTTACAGAGAATTTTGTTACTAAACCTTATTCTAATACATAAAGACTGAGAGTTTCTCCTGCTCTATTTCATCTTTATAACATGGACAATCATATCAGGTGAATGGATATATAAATTCTAAAGTTTTCTAAAATATCTAAGAAACATATTTTATAACTTTTTATATCTTTTGGTACACTTAAAAATGATTATCTGTCACTTCTGCCTATTTTTGACTGAATTCTCTCTTTCTATAATAAAAGGCCACTTCATCTGGTGTGACCCTCAGAAATAGCAGCCTTTGACATTCCCCTCCTTCTTCAAACAATAAACTTTGCATGTGTTCTGTGCAACACTTCAGCTGTACAACACTTGGCAATTGTTGCAAGCCCCAGGCAAATTTTGTCTATGAATAAATGTAGCATGGGAGGAAGAAGAAAGTGCTGTGTTTAGTAAGTGGATCGTGAAGTTTTAGGTAAGAAACAGGCATTCTTTAGAGATTTCTGTGGTATTATCACACCAATCAGAAATGTGCGTCATATCTTTATAGCCATAACGAGATTGTGGGTGCATGTATGGTTCCACTCCTGGTACACAATAGACTGAAATAGAAAGTTGACATCTTGGGCTCTCTAAGATTTAGCTGGGTCTATCAATAGGTGAAGAAAAGAAGAGTATCCAGACTCCTCTGAAAATTACAGATGCCCATGAGTCTTTGCAATTCTCTCAGGAGTTCTAGATGCAAAAGATCAGCAGTATTAGAAATTGATACTGCCAAGATTAAATAACATGAGTGCCACCTTCCAATCGCTCAAGGTCTAATAATCCAAATTCGTTCAGTGCACAAAACCTTTCGTGGGTATATTTGCTGTGCCATTCACCATATTTGCTTCTGGGGGTAGAAAGATAATTAAGACATAGCACTTGCTCTGAAGGAAACAATGGATATGTGTGTAGTTGTAGTAACAAAAACACAAGTAGAGAAATGACAGATGTCTGAAAAAAGCTAGATCATTCATGATTGGCATTCAGCAAGGGAGTGATTACTTTTTAATTTGTAGAGAAAGAGAGATTTGCAAAGGACCTTGAAAAGGGGAGAGGGTATTTAATACTCAAAGACAAAGTGTTCTAGGTTCCGAAAATGGTTAGAATTAAACCTTAGAGGAAAGACAGCCTGAGGCACAGTGGATTGTATAATTGGGCTAAAACCTCTAGTAGTAAAGACAGAGAGTGCAAGAGCAACTAGAGATGGGTGGATTGGATCACTTTATTTTTTACATGAATATACGGTTAGAAATTTGAATTTCTGTAGGCCATATAGAAGCCAGGACACACATACACACACACACACACACACACACACACACACACACACACACACATACACAATATAGATAGATAGATAGATAGATAGATAGATAGATAGATAGATAGATAGATAGATAGATTTTCCTTTAATAAATAAAAAGCACAAAACCTAAAGGTCAAGGGATTTAAACTCAGAGAAACACTTCTGAATTATTTATTTCTGAGCATAAAATTATTTCCTCTTTCTTGCTGTAATTTGGGAAGCCAAATGATAAGAGTGTCAAGTATAGATTGGAAGCAGATACAGAGGGAGACCAGAATCAGAGGATGCAGTTAGGAAACTGACATTTAGTGTGGACACTGAGAATAAGAAAAAGGTGACCAGGGAGCTGGGGAAGAGGGAACACACTGAGATGACGCCCTCAAGTGTTCCTGAGGGGTTGGTACCTATTTAGTCATGATGGGGTGAAAAGGCAAGTACAAATGGATACTATTCTAAAGCCTGGTGTACGTGCATAGAAACCATAAGGTTTCTAAGGCTCCTTGCTCTGGGCATTCCAAAGCTATAGGTCCCCAGAATCTTGTGACCTCTCAGCAGAATTCCTTTGACTTCAGGTTGCTGAAGCTGGACAACTCTCCCAGGCTTTCCCATTCAAGAGCACAGCCTAAGCTCATTAGTGGCTGCTTGGAAGCGTGCAAGTGTGCAAAGGGAGCCTCCCCACACTGTGTGCAAAGTTAATGCTTCTGGACTCTCAGGGCCCAGGCCGAAGGGATCATTTCCTGATGTGGGCACTGCCTTAGAGATGGAATCACCCCACACGAATCCACTAGGGCTTTGTAGGCAAAACAATATATATACTTGTGCAAAACACTTTGAGGGCCTCACAAAGCAAAACTTGAAAGAATGATTGGCATCTTTCATTCTCCCTGCATAATACAGAAGGAAACAGCAATAGAGGTGTGGCGTCTCCATCTGTGAATGCCTGTGTCAAACACAATGAGTCCTTGAGCAGCACCAGACATTAGATTCTACATAGCAGCAAAGCATCTTGGACATGTTGAAGGCTTACATCTTTTTCTTCCTATAAGGGGTAGTAAGAAGAAATTCTAATGGTAAAAGGGAGAATTGAATTCATTATTTGTTATAGTTAGATATAAAGTATCCCCTAAAGGGCTCATTTATTAATATTCAGGGTTGATAGAAGTGAGTCATGAAAGTTATAATCCCAGAAGTGGATACACCCCTTGTAATGGATTTACCTGGGTGGTGCCAGGTAGGCCAGTAGGGCGGGGCTGGAGGACGTGGTCCCTGGGAATGTGGACTGAGAGATTATGTATGGGTCCTCATCCCCCAGCCCACTCTCTTGCTTCTGGCCTCCAGCCTACGTGTTCTCCCTCTGTCTGCCTCCTGTCGCCATGTCCTGAGATCTGTGATCCCTGGCCTCAAACGGACTGAACCCGAAATCGTAAGAAAATAAATCTTCTTTCTTCTAAGTTATGTGGTCAGTTTTTTAGATTATAGCTACAAGAATGCTGACAGATACATTATTTGAATTAAATATCTACTGGAAGCCGGGTGTGGTGGTACACCCCTGGAATCCCAGTACTTGGGAGGCTGAGACAGGAGGATTGCCATTTTGAAGCCAGCCATAGCAACTTAGTGGGGATCTCAGCAACTTAGTAATAACCTTTTTCAAATGAAAAATAAAATAAAGCTGGGAGTGTATCTTTGAGATAGAATGCCCCTGAGTTCAGTCTTTAGCACCACAAAACAAACTAGCAAATAAAAAAATTATGGGAGTTGGTGATGGATGAAATGAACAGTCTCTATTGTTAAAGGACTCTTTCTACATGAAAAGTAGATAAGGAGGCAGATATTTTCCATCAAGGCTCATCAGGGCTGTGTGGGGTTCCTGGAAAACAGTGCACATTTGCAAGGCTTAGAGTATGAGTCCAGTGAAGAGAATGCCAACTTTTGCTTGAGGATGCTTCTACTGAGGGAGTGATATTTAGCCTTCATCTTGATGAATGAATAATGCTTAGAAAAGATGTCCCAGGTAGAGGGAACAGCTTGTGCAAAGGCCTGTCCGACCTCTGCTCTCAGCCAGCACCAGCCGTGCAGATCCATTAATCTCAGGCGCCCGTGCCAGCACGTGGCAGGAGGAATCCGCACTTACCAGATAGCAGTGCGATGTGTGGCCATTCACTGGGCTGCTTCCAGGCTCAGTCTCCAGATATGAGATGCCTCTTCCTCTTCAAAATTTTATAACCCTTAGTATTTTAGAAATGATGTGTTTAAAATGTGTAACAAAAAGAAGAATTTAGTATCACAAAAAAGGTTTAAAAAAAAAAAGACCACCAAATGAGGTGGTCTAATATAGGTAATGAATTTTTTTTTTTTTTTTTTTTTTGTGGTACTGGGGATGGAACGCAGGGGCATTCTACCTCCGAGTTACACCCTCAGCCCTATTTTTTTATTCTTTATTTTTGAAACAGGGTCTCACTCAGTTGCAGAGGGCCTCACTAAGTAGCTGAGGCTGGCCATGAACCCGGATCCTCCAGTCTCAGGCTCCCAAATGCTGGGATTACAAGCGTGTGCCACCACGCTAGGTAATGAATACTTAAATGAATTAAGAACAGCATATGCCCGTAGGAAGAGGGAAGAAAGTATTATGACCGGGCATGGTGGCACATACTTGTAATCCCAGTACTCAGGAGTGTGAGACAGAAGAATCACAGGTTTGAGGCCAGCCTCAGCAATGTCATGAGACTCTCAGCAACCTAGCAAGATTCTGTTTCAAAATAAAATAAAAATAAAAAGCGGTACAAACTCAGAGGCAGAACATCCCTCTGTTCAATCCCCATGAATGCTCACACACACACACACACACACACACACACACACACACACGTTATGTAAAGGGAAGAAGCCCCTAAATAAAACATTAGATATCTAACAAACATATTTCCCTTCAAGTGTTGAGTCATATATTTTTAGAGAAAAGGGGCTACTATTAGAAAAGGTATTTTATAATCCTCTCCTTCTAAGGTGGAATGAGGGAGCAAACCTTCTAAATTCAATGCCAAGGGAAAAAGCTATTTTCTGTATTCAAGGTACATCTAAAATTCTCAATTCTGTGATATCCTACACAGCTATTTTTTTCTTCCTAAATTAGATTTCAAACAGATTACTATTTATTGGGTTGAACAGCAATGAAGTACTGGGTGTAGATTTGTACAAAAAAAGGCCAGACACTAGAATCATAACAAGAAGCAGAAGATGATTACAATGAAAATCTTGATGGACCTTGAGACTTGAGATTAATGAAGACAAGAGCAGATTCATAACTCAGAACTTATGCTCACTTTAAGCGATGATCGTAGAGTTAAGCTGGGGTGGTGTATTCACATTTTGAAATTGTCAATTTCCTTCTGTCTCTTTTTGACAAGTGCTGAATGAATATGGTTGCATTCACACCGGATCTTAATGCAGTGTTATAGAAAGAGTACTAGACTTGGAGCTAGAAAATAGAGGTGTAAGAAAGAATATCATAACAAAGAAATTATTTAGGACCTATTGCCTCAGCACTCTGAACTTCAGCTTCTTCATCCATGAGCCAATGAAACATGATGAGATGGTCTGTAGGTAAACTTTGAACCCAAGTATTTAATAATTCCTTCATACTATCATGTGTCACATAACTGTTATCATAGTATCATGTACCCTATTATTAGTTGCCCTTGGACTTTTTCTAGTAATCAAGTCTTTGATGTGTGCTATCTTAGACCACAAATTTTATTGGGAGTTATAAGACACATTTCCTTACTGCAGTATTCCAAGAATTGATTTGGGTTCTAACCGCCATGGGTGAAAGTGCATTGGCATTGACCAAGAGTCATTCTTGAAACTCCAGAGGACAGATGCTAGACAACTGACTTCTACAAGCATGGCCAGAATGCATCTGTTCTAAGAGTGCTAGCCTATGTAACAAGCGATGGTGAGAACATTGCCATTTGATTCATCTAAATTATGCTTAAGAGTAGTTATGAGTTTAGAATTGGCTGTGGTGATATATGCAAAGCCTGGAATCCAGAATCCAGATATCAGAATATGAGGGTCTGGTTTGAGTTCCAGCTCTACATATCTAATTGTATGATGTATTTACTGAACCTCTCTCATCCCTATCTTCTCATCTATAAAAGACAACTAACAATGGCGATGATCATAAGGACACTAAAGTGACTCAGGCTATGGTGAAACTGTATAAAAAGAAAGATATGAACAGTCATTGTAGCAAGAAGAACCTTGGGAGGCTTTGAATACAACGTCCCCAAGAATTCCTAGCACTTAATATATATTCAGTAAAACTCATGACTTTGTGACCTGGTCACCCTGGTATGAGGAAAGCTGCTCTGCTTTCTTCCTTAAGCCTAGCAAAGTGTTGTGGATATGAAGCAAATATATTCATAAGCAGAAGAAAATAAAAGGATGTTAGAGGAAAACAGAATGGCAAATATCAAATGTCCCTGTAACATATTTCAGTGATGTACCCCTAAACACAGTGACAATGACCCTGTCTGTTCTTTCTATTCTCAGCAGCCATCACCTGGCTGTCTGTACCAGAGATAACTACAGAAGGGAAAAGACAGGAAAAAGGATTTGGATGGCTTTAGATAAAGAGGCATTGTGTCTGTCAGGACCCTCTCTCTCCAGCACAGTGATCGCAGAGGGTGTTTTTGGGTTAAATCCAGACATGAAGTCATTTAACAGAGATGCTGAGCCAGTGGCATTCTTCAAAGATAGAGTTCATGCAGAGTTAATCCTGTTTGTAACACCATTGTTACTAAGGAAAGGTCTTCAGGATGAAGATTCTTTATGGTATAGATAAGCCATCCTCAGCGCATGACAGCACTGGTGGACCAATACTCTAGCCCCAGTCCAAATGTCACAGAGGCTGTTCCAGAAAAATCACCCATCAAAGCCATTCTATGTCCCATTCTTTCTGTCAAAGTCCTAGGAAAGCTGTTTCAAGGGTAGGATGGATAGACCACAAATCTCTCCATCTCCCTCCCAAGTTATCTGTCTTCTCCCCAGCATTGCATTCTCTGCTTCATGTAAGCAACAACATTGCAAGATGAATATTCTTCTTTTTCACAAGAAGATGAAGCAATCCCATGGCACAGAACCCAGCAGAGTGTAGGTCAAGGGGTAGAGAACGTTTCCTCTTAGCAGCCAGATACCGAGTGGGTCAGGCTCCGTGGGCCACATGCAGACTGTGACATTTCTACTCATTTGCGCCCTCACCTCCTTGCTGCAAAAGGCAAGCTCTTTCTGATTTCTGTCAACAGAGATTCATTTGGATCATTGTGGAATTGCATATGAAAATGAAATCTGCACTCTCTTTTCTCTTATCTTTGCCTCCTTTCACTGACCTCAATAATTTGGCAGCACATTCATGTTATCTGTGTGTCCGTGCTATAGTTAGGTATAAAATGTCCCCTAAATAGCTCATTTGTTAATATTCAGGGTTGATATAGTTGAGCCATGAGGGTTGTAATCCCAGCAGTGAATAAATCCAGCCTAGGCTGGTAAGGTGTGGCTGGAGAGGTGGGTTCTGGGGGGGGGGGGCAGTCTTGGGAATTATATATGGTTCCTCCTCTTGCTTCTGATCTCCATGATGTGAGGAGAACAGCCCTTGTGCGCTCTCTCTCTCTCTCTCTCTCTCTCTCTCTCTCTCTCTCTCTCTTTCTCTCTCTCTCCCCCCCACCTCCCATGGCCATGCCCTGAGATCCGCGGTCCCCAGTTTCACATGGATTGAACCCAAAACAGTAAGAAAATAAATCTTCCTTCCTCTAAGTTATGTGGTCAGGTTCTTACATTATGGCTGTGAGAATACCCACCAGAACAGTCAGCAGTTTGTACAATTTTTTGTTTAGTAATATTCTATTGTTTGAATACACTACAATTTATCTCTTTATGTATAGGTGAATACCTGAGCTCTTTCTGGACTTTAGCTATTAAAATTCAAGTCTCTTTAAGTGATTTGTACAATATTTTTGTAGTCAAATATTTTCATTCTCCTTGAATAAATGCCTGGGAGTAGAACAGTTACCTGGTAATAAGGGCACCCCCTTGTATTTTCCATGACAATAAGTGAGAGTTCCAGTCTCTCCACATACTGGCCCTCATTTTGTAGTCTTTTTAATCTTAGTTACCATAGTGATTATGAAATGGCTTCTAATTAATTTTTATTTACATGTCATTGATGAATAATCATGGTAAACTTCATGTGTTTGTTAATCATTTGTATGTTTTATTTAAGAAGTGTCTATGCACAACTTTTGCCCATTTTAGGTAGCTGCTTTTCCTTTTGTTGTTTTGTGGAAGCTCTTTATATATGTACTTTATACAAATCAACTGTCAGTAATACATTTTGCAAATATTTTCCAGTCTATGTATTGGACATTCATTTACTTAGTGGTATCTTTCAATGAGCAGAATTCTTCTATATATAATCCAAAATATCAAAAATTATTTTATGTTAAAAGCTCTTTGTGTCTTGCCTAACAAATGCGTGTTTATCCCAGGTACATAAATATTTTCTTCCATGTTCTTTTTTAAATAAAATGTATGATTCTTGCTTTTATACTCAATTTATAATACCTGTGCATGTGCATGCCTGTGTGTGTGTGTGTGTGTGTGTGTGTGTGTGTGTGTGTGTGTTGATGAGAATTTATTTGAACCCAGACACATTCTACCTCCATGCTATACCCTCAGCCCCCCCCCCCCGCTTTTTTTTGAAACAAGGTTTCATTAGCTTGCTGAAAGTCTCACTAAATTGCTGAGGCTGGTCTTGAATTTGTGATCTTCCTGTCTCAAGACTTCCAAGTACCAAATTACAAGTGTGTGCCACCACATCTAGCTTACATTCATTATATTTCTATGGAGTTCATGTTTGTGTAAAGAGTAATAAATATAAATATTCATTTTTTTCTAGAATCATTTCAGAAAAAATTAACCCCTTTGAATTTACTTATGTGCCTTTTCTATCAATTGTTGAGATAAGAGTGTTGAAATATCCAAACATGACTATGGTTTTGTTTCTTTCCCTTTTAAATTCTATCAGATTTTTCTGAATTAGGAGCACATGTATTTGAAGTTGTTATAATTTCTTGGTGAATTGACCCCTCTCTCATTTTAAAATGTCTTTTTTTACACCTGACAGTATTTCTTGTTTTCAAGTCTGTTTTATCTGAAATTAATATACCCACTCTACTTTCCTTGGATTCTTGTTAATTTTAGTGAGAGAAAACCAATTTAAGTTAGTCTTCCAATTGCTATATGCAATAGGCAAGAGATTTTAAAGTTTTATACATAATTATGCATTTAAGAAATAGAACCATTTTTACCAAAAATAAAAAAATTGCACATGAATTTATATGAAAAAATTCCGAATGATGGGAAAGTAATCTTTACCTGCCTTCCCATCCTACTGCAAAAGACTGGACTTTAGCTTGCCCCTTTTGAGAAGTAAGTGATTTGTCTATGGGCTGGAGAGAGAAAGACAGAGGCTAGCACCTATTTTTTGGTGACAGAAAGGTCTTTAGCTTTATAAAAAAAAAAAGCCTCTTTATGAAAGATAGGTATCAAAGAAACATATCATCAAATTATCTTCAATTGCAAAGAAATATGGTGCAAGATACCACATCAATACAGAAGTAACTACATCATTCCAAACACATGGTCTTACCAGCCAGAAAGATAAACAGTCTTCTATGCTATGAGGTCTACTCTCTTCTTTGAAGTGATTTAATTAGGGTGATTACTAACTTTTATTAGTGCTTCCTCTATGCCAAGCATTATGTTAGATATTTTACATACATCATTGTTAATTATCCCTCAGAATTACTCTATGAGTTACTTCCTTTATACATTTTATGATATTGAGACTAAGAAATAGTAAATAAGTTCTATAAGTTTATCCAGAGAATGAGGAATATTTCACCTCAGATCCCAAACTCTTAGATATTTCATTCTACTATTACTTAAGAATTATGCACAGATTTGCAGTTTGAGGATGTGTGTATGTGTGTGTGGGGGGGGGGTGGCTATACTGCAGTTCTTCTTGGTGAGATATGCATTGTTGGTTCAGAATAATTTTGCCATCGATTGAAACTCCCCATATTTTTATGTATTATGTTTTAGGCATAATGCTCTAAATTTCAAACAATCACATATTCTATTCATTTTTAAGCTCAAAAGCAAAACCAAACAAACAAAACTATATCATTAAATCCTTCGATTCAGCAAATGCTAATTTAATATTTCCTCTTCTATTTTCCTTTTTGTATCACTAAGTTAATGTTTTTTAATTACACACTGGGCCATTATTTTTAATCTCATTTTGAGTTAGGGTACATGGAAATATAATGTGGCTAAAAGCAGTAATAGAAATAGATGTTCAATACCACTCCTGGGTATAAACCCAAAAGAATGGAAACCAAACTACCAGGCTAATGCCTGTGTATCTATATTTATATCTGCACAATTCACAATTGTCAAACTATGGAACCAATCAAAATGTCCATCAACAGATGAATGGATTACAAAACTATGGGATATGTACAAAATGGAATTTTACACATCCATAAATAAGAACAAAATCATGTCATTTGCAGGGAAATGGATGGAACTGGAAAACATTATGTTAAGTGAGATTAGTCAATCACAGAAAGTAAAAAATTGGATGATCTCCCAAATATGTGGAAGCTAGGGAGAAAGTGGATCATAGGAGGGACCCTACACTAAAAAGAAACATTAGATGAGCAAAGAAAACCACCTAATTGAAGGTGATGAATTCACAAACATATCAAAGTCAATCACTAAACTGAACATGAGATGGAGGGAGGGAGGAGGGAATGGGTAGGGAATTGGGAAAGGGTTAAATGAATTCTGTGTGCCTGCATGTCTCCTTCAGCTTGTACCTCATTAAGATGTATGATTACAATGCACCAATAAAAAATTAAAAAAGAAATATTCACACCAATATAACACAGATATGGATAAATATACATGCATATATGTTAAAAAATGAAAACATCAAGACTACTGTCATGTTCCCTGGTTGTCACATATATGCTACAGATCTTTATAAAGCAGATCCTAAGTTCCACATGGCCAGAAACAGGCAGAGATATGTTCACATACAGTGTTCACATCCTCCACTCATCCTAATGGTAAGAATGAGAATAAACATGAATCTTCTTTGTCATCTAATCCTATGCCATTCATGTGAGAATAGTAAACATTATGTTACATTAACAAAAAAATCCCAATGGATTTTAATTAAGTAAACATGCATATGTGGTTTTCATAAGAGACTGCTCACACAGAAAATTCAGGAGCTTTCTAGAGCAGTTCTAATTTGTGGCATAACTCAGAAATTTCCATTGTGTGGCTACATCACTCAACCCATACCCTCTATATTCACTGTTGCAGGAAAGGGTGAAATGACAGAATATATACCTGCCCTTCAATCCATCCACATCACTTCTGAACATGGCTAGCTGATCAGAACAGTTCACAGCTGAACTGCTAGGGAAGCTGAGGACTACTACAGAGGATGTGGATTCTGTGGAGACCAGCAAGGATCTATATCTAGTCCATATGCTCTCTACATATTTACATATGATCTCCTGGACTTTTGGTAAGTTGAAGAGTTTGCCTAAACACTGTGGAAGAGGCTTGCCTGGAAATCAGTTATCTTGAGTCCCAGGCCAGTGTGCTGTGTCTCTGTCTCTATCTCTATTTCTATCTCTTTATATTGGTGCATTTTAATCATACATCATGATGAAGTTCAGAGTGATAGAAGCATACATGCACACAGAAATTAGTGAGCCTTCCCCCAGCTCCCACCCTCCCCTTGTAAGATACTGGGATTGGCACTGGCAACTTTCTGTGTGTACATCATGTCTATTGAAGTGTTTTCCTTCTTTGAGTCTCCCTTCCTGCTCTTGCCTCTCTTCCTTAGGTTCCCTCCTTGACTCCACTAGAGTTTTCCCTTTGTCTAGAGTCCCTCCTGTATCTCAATTTCTCCCTAGCTTCAACATATGAAGGAAAACATCTGACCTTTCATTTTTTGTGACTGGCTAATCTCATTTAGCATAATATTCCCCAGTTCCATCCATTTCCTTACAAATGACGTAATTGTGCTCTTCTGTATGGCTAAGTAGAATTCCATTGTGTGATTATCCCATAACTTTGTAATTGATTCATTTGTTGATAGAGACCTAAGCTGGTTCTATAGTTTGGGTATTATTAATTGTGCTGCTATAAACATAGATATGCATATGTTACTATAGTTGTCTGGTTTCAATTCTTTCTGTAGATACTCAGGAGTGGTATAGCTGGGTCATATGATGGGATCATTTCCATTCTTCTGAGGATCCTCTGCACTGATTTCCAAAGTGGTTGCACTAATTTGCAAACCCAGCAATGTATCAGAGTTCTACTTCTCCACATCCTCATCAGCATTTATTATGATTTGTGTTTTTAATGATTGTCATTCTAAATGGGATTAGGTGAAATCTCAGAGTAGTTTTGATTTGCATCTTTCTGATTGCTAATGATACTGAACATTTTTTCATATGTTTATTGTTCATTTGTATTTCTTCTTTTGTGAAATGTCTATTTGATCAACTTGCTCATTCTCTGATTGGGTTATTTGTTGGTTTTGGCTTTTGGCAGTAAGTTTCTTGAGTTCATGGTATATGCTAAATATTAATCCTCTATCAGAGGAGTAGCTGGGAATGATCTTCTCCCATTCTGTTGGCTATTAAAGTTCTTGATAGTTTCTTTTGCTGCACAGGAGCTCATCAGTTTAATGCAATCCCATGTATTAATCCTTGGTTTAATTTCTTGTGCCTTTGGGTTTTTTATTGAGGGAGTTTTTACCAGTGCCTGTATGTTGGAGTGTTTGTTTGATACTCTCTTCAAGTAACTGCAAAATCTCTTATAAACATATTACAAATAACTGTTCTCTGCCCCCTTGAAACCCACTTTGTTGTCAACATCGTTAGCTGTTTTCTCTTTCCATGTCTTTAACTACTGCTAAGGAGAGTACTTTTTTGTTGAATGCACTGTTCTATTGCCCTTTCTTTGCATTATAATGATAATAGTACTTATAGAACAATAAAATGTCAATTTACTGGACTGACTACATGCCAGGTGGTATGTGTTAGGTTATATCTTAATAATGTATATGAAGTAGGTACTATTATCTGTACTTGATAGATGAGAAAATTGAGGATTAGAGAAGGTGAATTAATTTTTCATTATCCCTGTTTGCCCTTCTTGGATCTGTTTTGATCCTTACCTTAGTTTATTTTCTCTTACATTCATGATGTTCTCTTTCTGTCTAGATGTTACCAAAGCCAGGAAACAAGCCCTAGACCACCCCTGGCTTAGACTCAATTGAGAAGGGCTTAGGTAAGATCCGGGCAGCTGGCCAAGGGGCATTGCTAAGAGACTGCTTCTCTGCTCTATGCACTTTTATTTGAGTTTTCACAAGAACCTTTTTGTTTCTGGGTGGTGAAGAAGGGATGTTGTAAATGAGACACTTTCATTCCAGGCCAGGAGAAAGATGTGCTGGAGATCAAACACACATGCATACACCCCTTAGGAACAAATGAATAGAGATTCTTCAATGCCAAAGAGAAGAGACCATGCATACACACACACACACACACACACACACACACACACACACACGCCTTTCAAATCTAAAAAGAAAAAAAATAACCAAGCATGAGACATGAATATTAACAGTCCTAGAAGAAATCAAGATTAAAATGGGGAACTACATAAGGGGCTTTTAAAGGCAGTGACATGAAGGTCATATGATATGATAGAATAGTCATCTCTCTAGTAGTTCTGTTGCTTTAGCTGGTCATTTATTCATTCAATAGTCATTTACTAAATACTATGCTATGTACAAGGCATGAAGGCACATGGTGATGCGTTGTCTGGTATCTTTCCCATCAGAAATAAGCCCTCAAGTAAGATTGCATTTTCATAATTGAATAGAGGTTACAGTTTTTAAGATAATCTTCATCATAAGTATATTGATAGAGAAAAACTAAGCCCTCCTCAGCCTGCTTAGAATCTCAGTTCAGAAGCTGAAAGGTAATTTGATAACCTCATCACCTTGTCGTCCAATTCACCCACAGTGCCCCTCAATACACAAACACCTCATGTTGGGCATTGGAAAGAACAGCCTGGATCTCCTTGCCCACACTCAGACTTACCATCCCAGCTGCTACAAGCACTGATCACAGACAGACCTCACCTGTCTTTTGAAAGAAGCCATCTTACTGGAGAACCTGGCCCTCCCTGTGGTTGACTACATCCAGTGGTCGCTTGACACTTGAGGGCCAAGTCCTGTTCTTCTTGGCCTAGCTCAGGATAGCTCAGAAAGGCCCTTTCATCTTCAGGATTCCCACAATCAGCTGAAGAGTCTGTACAGGTTCTATAAATTTTATTCTAGCATGTCTCCCACCCTACAATCTCATTTTCCCCCCTTCTCTTTCATATATGTTTATTTCAAAAATTCACTAAGGAAGCACCTCCATGCTGATATCCAGGTCAGACTGTTTCCTGAGGAAGACAAACCATCATACCTCCCACCTCCAGCACTGACCTGCTCATGTTCTTCCTGTTCTTCATCCCTCTTGTCACTTTAGTCATTGAACTCTCTGTGCCTGGCGATCCCAGTGGATGTGCTCTGTTCTCCTTAGTGTTTACCTCCTACTGTCTCTGTCCAAGGCTCAGGATACTTTACTCCTCGAAAATGTTATCTCTTTTCTCTTTTACCTATCAAGCCAGCTAGAAAATTCACATTTCACACCACAATGCTGATAAGAATCTGTTTTCTCTCCATCTCAGAAAATAGAGAAATGTCCCTGAAGTCTCCTTGAGCAGGGGCTATCATGAGAAAGATGAGACAGATTCTCTGGAACATTCTGTTTGAATTCCCTCAACAGCTCTAGAAAGTCAGATAACATTTGGAGATAATAACTATAACATGAGGTATCAAGTAATAAAATCTGTACAAATAGGTACAGGTAACATGTTTGGAAATTTGAAAGAGAAGAATTTCCAGCTGAAAGTTGATATAAATATTTTTTGTAGAGTAAGCAAGATTTCAGCTGAACTTTTAAAGCTGGATATGATTCATGCATGAAATCAGGAGGAGAAGGCATTATTTCAGGTAGTAGAGAGAAGATAGTGTGTACAAATGAACAGAGGGAGGAAAATATGGGGAAGGTAAGAGATGCTCACATGACGAGAGGAATATAAAATGTGTTTAGAGGAATAGTGAGAAGAAAGTTGTAAAGGTCAACAAGGAAAAAATTGGCCCTTCCTCCATCAAAAAAGAGTAGACACAGTGAAGAAGATCTTTGGAGTTGAAAATAAGATACCTAAAACATTAAAGCTGTATAAACAAAGCCGGGAGAGCTGCATATGAGCCTTCATTCACTAATGACTAGAATAACATGCGTTTCTAATATTATTTCCCCCAACCTCAATGATTTCCATTCCCAAATTTTGTTTGAAGGTGCCTCTGTGTCATTTGGAGGCATTTAATCTGAGAGGCATGAAGGCAGAAGCTTCACCTCTCACTGGACATGTGTTGACTGTGTCTCTGAAAACCTCACTCTTCCTCTAGGCTTAAGAATACTTGGTGGAACCACCATTCACTCAGTCACTGAGTCCAAATTCTTCGGATTAACCAAATCCCTACTTCTTCTGAATCTGACACACGGGTTTCTTGACAAGACTGAAGCTCCTTGGAGACAGAAATTCTGGTATAATCACTTGTGTAATCCAAGTACTTAAGTGACGCTAAAACAAAACAGCCCTGCCACAGTTAGGCTGAGCAAAGAAATGAATACCTGACCTGTTTCACTGGCCGAATAGTCCTTGGTGCAGGATCCTCCCTGGGGGACCCACAGTCCATTCACATATCTGAACGTTTGCTCACAAGTCAGAGATTTACTCAGTCATAAAGAAGAGCATAGTTATGTAATTTGCAGGAATGTGAACTGAAATAGGAACATCATGCTAAGTCAGATCATCTGGACCCAGAAAATCAAGGGCCACATAGTTTTTCTCATATGTAGAAGCTAGAGAGAAAATAGGAAAGAAAAGGTACTTCATGAAAATGAAGACAGGGACCAGTAGACTAGTGGAAGGGGATTGAGAAGGGAGAAAGAGAAAGGAAAAAGGAGGTGTTGAGGAAGTAACCTAACCAAATAATGTTATGTTGGTCTAGGAATGTATCACTACCAATCTCATTACAATGTTCCAGAAGAAAGAAGAGGGGGGTTATGGAAGGAAATACACCAAGAGATGCTGTGTGCATACATGAATGTATCACTTTGAATCTCAATACTGTGTATAATTACAATGCACCAATATTAAAAATAAAGATGCAACCAGTGTCCAGCACAATGATTGCACATAAGTAGTTGTTCAATAACAGTTTTAAAAGGTCTAGGCCATGCATCATATGACCTAGGTTCTGGTTCCACCAGTTCCATTAACTGGTAAGACTATTCTAGACAAATTATTAAAATTCTTTGAGGTTGTTTTCTTGTGTAAAAAATGAGAATAACTTCTTTAACTTGCCACCGCCTATCTGACCTCCTTAACAGTTTCTGTAGAGAAAAGCAAAATAAATTAAGTAACTCATGTTATTTTTAAAAATTACATGATGCTGTACAAATACAAAATATTGTTAGAGCAAATATTTAATTTGGTTGGAACCTTTTGAGATCAGTGTAAAAATATGTCATAAATGTAACTAACTCCTTATTTCTTTCAATTGGAATTAGGCACAGCAATAACAATAAAATCAATCACAGAATTTGAAGCTTCTCAGAGAACTTCCTGGAACTCAAGCAAATGAAACAAAAACCCAAGAGTTCCTAAGTAAATATGAATATATGAAACCTTGCTTTCTTTTTGGTACTGAAAGGTCTTGCTAGGTCGCTGAGGCTGGTCTCCAATCTGCAATCCTCCTGTGTCAGTCTCTCCAAGTAGTTACTGGGATTATAGATGTGCACTACCACACCTGGCTGCTTTTTTTTTCTTCAAAAAAATCCCGAAAACATTCCCACTCACAATATCCCCCAAAACAATAAAATACTTAGGAGTAAACCTAACCAAGAAGGTAAAAGACCTCTACAAGGAAAATTATAAAACATCAAAAAAAGAAATTGAAGATCTTAGAAGATGGAAGGACCCCCCATGCTCTTGGATAGGCAGAATAATATCATCAAAATGGACATTCTTCCAAAATTGATCTACAGATTAAATGCAATACCTATTAAATTACCAAAGTTATTCTTCACAGACAGAGAAAAATCAACTCTTAAATTCATTTGGAAAAACAAAACCCAGAATAGCCAAAGTAGTTCTCAGCAATGAGAACCATGAAGTAGGCATCACAATACCTGACTTCAAACTATACCACAGTAAAAAAAAAAACCAGCATGGTATTGGAATAAAAACAGAGACATAGACCAATGGAGCAGAATAGAAGACTCAAAAACAAATCCATACACTTACAGCCAATTGATTTTTGACAAAGGGGCCAAAAATATACACTGGAAAAAAAGTCTCTTCAACAAATGGTGTTGGAAAAACTAGTTATCTATATACAGAAAAATGGAAACAAACTCCACTTTCTCACCCTGCACAAGAGTCAATTCAAGATGGATCAAAGACCTGGAAATTAGACCAGAGACCTTGCAGCTACTTGAAGTGGGCATAGAACCAACACTCCAACACATAGGCACAGGTAAAAACTTTTTCAATAAGACCACAAAGCACAAGAAATTAAAATAAGGATAAATACATGGGATCGCATCAAAGGAAACTATCAAGAACCTCAACAGAGAGCCCATAGAGTGGGAGAAAATTTTTTCCAGCTACTCCTCTGATAGAGGACTAATATCTAGAATATACAGATAACTCAAGAAAGTCACAGCTAAGAAAACAAATAACCCAATCAAAAGATGGACAAAGGATCTAAATAGATAATTCACAAAAGAAGAAATTAAAAAATGGCCAATAAATGTATGAGGAAATGTTCTACTACCAGAGTAATGCATGCATATCTATGTTCATAGCTACACAATTCTCAATTGCCAAACTATGGAACCAGTCGAGATGTCCATCAACAGATGAATGGATTACAAAGCTATAGGATATGTACATGATGGAATTTTACTCAGCCATAAAGAAGAACACAGTTATGTCATTTGCAGGGAAATGGATGGCACTGGAGAACATTATGCTAAGTGAGATTAGTCAGTCACAAAAAGTGAAAAGTCAGATGTTCTCCCTAATTTGCAGAAGCTAGGGAGAAATTGGGACATTGGAGGGACTCAAGACAAAGGAGGAGAAACCTTAGATAAGTGACGAAGGTGACCAACTGAGGGAGATGGGAGGTGGGAAGAGGGAACACCTCAATGGACATGATCCACATATACAAACATAGCAAAGTCAATCACTGCTGAGCATGGGAAGGAGGAGAGAGGGAGGGGATAGAGTGGGAACTAGGGGAGGGCTCAATGAGTGCTGTGTGCATGTATGCCTCTATCACCTAGAACATCATCAAGATGTATGATTACAATGCACCAATAAAATAAAATAAAAAGTAGAAATAGGGATCACATAAAACAAATGAAAAACAGAGAAAGCCTCTGAAACTGAATGATATCAAAGGACCAGCTGAGGGTCACTATATAGAAACACATACAAAACCCAGGCCTCTGGAGCCCCTGTCCGGTGCTCTTTGCACTTAAACAAGGGTCTTGGGTAGTGTTCACGAATTTATAAGTGAACAAAATCAATGTAAGATAACTTCTATGCTTTAGTCCTTGAAAATTTGGCAACCTTTTGTAATGCCACACTAAGTGTGATCATCCAGAAACACTTTACCAATACAAGGAAATCACCCAGTGATGTAAAATCTTAAGAGTATCCTTTCAAGCCTGGTGCAGTGGTGCATGCCTGCAATCCCAGTAGTTATGAGGTTGAGACATGAGACAGGAGGATTGCAGGTTTGAAGCCTCAGCAATCTAGCAAGACCCTGTTTCACAACAAAAACTACAGCGGTCTGGAGGTGTAGTTCAGAGGTATAATTCCCCTGCATTCAATTCCTACTACAAATAAACAAAGAGAAAAGAAAGAAAGAAAGAAAGAAAGAAAGAAAGAAAGAAAGAAAGAAAGAAAGAAAGAAAGAAAGAAGAAATTATTTTCAGAGGGTACTAAGTTCAGTAGAGATTTCCTTGTCTAAGTAAATAGTGGCCAAGTCTTATAAAGCTATTAGGAATTACCTGAAAACAGTATGTTTTTCAAATCCCAACTATCTGTCACCATGGCCCCTAGTCCTTGCTCACTGCCCAACCTATCCACCACCATCTCAAAGTTGAGCTAGACTTTCCCATTGTAAGTGCTATGATGAGCCCAGTCTCAGGTGCCTTTGAAACAGAAAAGTCCCAACAAAGGAGCAAGTGCAGTTTATGCAAGGAACTGGAAGCTGGAGCTGAGGAGCTTCTCTGGGGTAAAGCTTTTTACCTTCCAGAACCTGGAGCTGAGCTGCTCCAGGTTATAGCTGAGGGAACTTTCTACACCCTGAGCCCCTTTGGGAGCCAGGGATATCTGACCTGTGAGTAAGCAGATTGTGCTTGGCAGAATTGAGTACGTTCTTCCATCCAAGTGCTAGTATTGTTCTAGGTACCAAGAATAAAGTAGAGAAAGAGACAAATTACATTCTGGCCCATGTGCTCTTTGTGATGAATAGCTTGTCTCTTTATTGGCAGTGAGACAGAGCTGAGAGACCTGGATTTCAGTTCCAGCTTTGCCATTAATTCTTGACAACTGATCTGACTCTCAGTCTTAATCTCTGTGTCTATAGAGTAGTGACTCTCATCTCTGTTTAGATGGCACCCGCAGGGATCAAAAGAGATACCTGACTTTCCTGTTCTCTGCTGCACATGAAGCATTCCCAAACCATTGCTCTGCGTCCCCTCCACATCAGAAATTCAGTTATTCTCTCGAGATCTACTTTCTACTGTCCTCCCTAAAGAGCTTTTCCACAGCCAAACCCATCCTCACTCCCTTCCATGCAACCACACATCTCTTACCTCTTATTCTTTGTTCCTGCTCTTTTCCTTTCCTAAAATGTCCTTTTTCTTATCGAAGATGTTCTATTTTAAAGGTTGCAAATGCAGCTCCTCTGGGACCTGGGCAGGTAACATAAAATCAGCAAAGTTTGCTTGGTGTAAAAGAATAGTTGTAGAAATGGGAGTGAAAGAAAGTGTACATTTTCTATGGCTGATGCTCAACCTGTTAATTATCACCAAGTGCAAATGCAAGGCCAGCCAGGCTGTATATATTGTTACAGTTGACAGTGTTCCATAGGTCTCTGAGACTCTGTTTATTTTGCATTTTTTTCTTTTTGTTTCTCAGACTGAACAATCTTAACTGACCTAACACCAATTCTTCATATAATCTTCAAGAAAATTGGAAGAGGAGGAACACTTTCCAGCTCATTGTAGGAGGATATTATTACCCTGCTACCAAAAGCAGACAAAGATATCATAAGGAAAAAAAAAAAAAAAAACTAGAGACCCATACTCCTTAAGAATGTAGATGAAATTCCCCAACAAACTAGTAATAAGCCAACAGTCTAACTAAAACATGAGTTCAGCCAGGTTGCAGGTTATAAAATTATCAAATGAAAATTAATTTTTGCTTGTTGTTATTGTGCTGAGGGGTGTTCTACCTCCAAGCTACATCCCCAGTCTCCGTTTTTTTATGGTACTGGAGATGGAACCCAGGAGCCTTCTACATCCAGGACACACCTCCAGCCCTATTTTATTTCTTTGTTTGGAAAAAGGCTATTGCTAAGTTACTGAGAGCCTCACTAAATTGCTGAGGCTGGCTTAGCCTTCTATACTGAGTTGTTTACAAGCATACACCATCATGCTTTGCTTTTATTTTACATATTAACAATGAATAATATAAAATTAATTTAAAAACAATTTCATTTATAGCAACTTAAAAAGAACAGACTCCTTAGGAATAAATTCCACAAAAGAAATGTAAGACTTTTACACTAACACCCACAAAATACTATTGACAGAAATTGGAATGTAAATGTAAAGGCATCCCAAGTTTATGAACTGGAAAATATAATTATTGCTATGGTGATGATATACCCCAACTTGATTTATGGCTTAAATACAATCCCTATGGAAATCTCAATCACATATAAAAATTATGCTACTCATATGCCCAATCTTCTCAGTAGCCACCATTTAGGTTAAATTTTTGACGTTCTGAAAATGTTAAATGAATACTTAAAAGTAGGGAGATGCTTACAGGAAGATGAGCAACCAGAAGTGGAGAGATAGTCTCTAGATAATAAGAGGGCCACCACTTCAGTCTTGCATTATTTATGCAACAATTGTCTCCAACATGCATAAAGAAGGCCCTTGCTAAATATGCATAAAATGAATGAAAATGCTGAATGAATTAAACACTTATTTAAAGAATCCATGGAAATTCCAACAACCATGAGTCTTCTGTTTAGAGAAATTGTCTTTTGTATTGTAGAATTTCCATCTTGGGAGGAATTTTAGAAGTTATCAGATTTAATTTCCCAATTATCTCTAAATACCACTTTTCTACCCCAATTTAGAGATAGCTTAGTCTACACATGAATGCATCTCTTTTTTAAAAATATATATTTTTATTGATGCATTTCATGCACACAACACTTGGTAAGCTCCCTCCCCATCACCCCCACTCCCCCCCTTCTCCATATAAAATATTGAAATTGGCACTGATAATTTCATAGATGTACACAGCATCAATTAAATTGTTTCCTTCATTAAGTCTTTCCCCCCACCTCTCTTCTGAAGGCCCCCTCCATTACTCCACTGGAGTTTCTCCTTTATCTCTAGTCCCTCTTGTAGCCCAATTTCTCTCTAGTTTCCATAGAAGAAAGAAAACATATGACCCTCCATTTTTTGTGATTGGCTCATCCCACTTAGCATAATATTCTCTAGTTTCATACATTTTAATGCCAATTACACAATTTTGTTCTCTTTCATGGCTGAGTAGAATTGCATTTCCAATTCCTACCTACCTAACTACCTAACTACCAAGGATTTAAAAAAAACAAAAGTTTGCAGTGGTGTAATGGAAAGATAGTAGACTCATCTGAACTTGAAAGACCCATAGTTTAGAAGTCAAAATATCTAAACCAAACCTGTTTTTGCCACTGATTTACTTGGTGGATTTTAGCAAAGCATTTCTCCTCTTGAAGACTCAGTTTCCTTGTGCACAAAGCAATTGAATTCTAGGTTCCCTTCTGGCTCTAAAATACTATCATTCAAGGAAAATGACCACGACTCAAGGACAACTGAAACATGAGTAAATAGTGCTGCTACATAAGATGTGGGAAAAACTGCTGACCAATTTCCTACTCTGTAATAAAATCTCCTCCCCTCGTCAATGACCCTGCAGTGCAAGGTCAGAGTTTATGATTTCCCCTCTATTTCTTCCTCACCAAGTGCTTCTCCCCTCAGTTCATATTAAACAGTTTTCTGTTGTCATGAAACTTTGTCCTTTCCAGCCAGGATTCAGGTACTTAGCTCAAAACTGAGGAATTGGGTGAAATCACAGAGCAAAACCACATTCCATTGGAAATGAACACAGTTTAGGAAGATCTATGCTTATCTAGTTGTTCTCAAATTTGGCTACATATGAGAACCACGTGGACAACTTTAAAACACACACACACACACACACACACACACACACACACACACACACCCTCAGTGCCCAAGCTATATCCCAAAATAATTAAATCAGAATCTCTCAATGTTAATCTAATATTCCTCAGGTGATTTCAATACGCAGCTACAGCTAACAGCTTTCATCAGTGAAAGAGCTTATTGTTTGTTTTTTGGGTTTTTTTTAATACTCATCTGAACTTGAATTAAGATTTCAATCTTTGCTGGATGTGTGACCTTGAGAAATATCTTAACTTGATTCTTGTTCCCTTATTTGTAGAATTTGGAAAATAGTTGCTACCACTTAAAATGCCTAGACCACTAGGTGACTAGTAAATGATATATTTGTACTAAGATTTGTTATAAGATTTTATGTATTAAATTCATACTTTTACAGGATTATTAAATATATGAAGATAAATTTATAAGCCATGCTAGTAGTAGCTCAGAGACTTTATAGGGAGCCCCCACAAAGGAAGATGTAGAGAAGATAAAAGGATAATGTAAATAGATCCACTGACCATTGATCAATAAGAAAATATGTCCTGACCAGCTGGGCGTGGTGGTGCATGCTTGTAATCCCAGCATTTGGGAGGCTGAGACCAGAGGATCTGGGTTCGCAGCCAGCCTCAGCTACCTAGTGAGGCCCTCCGCAACTTTGTGAGACCCTGTTTCAAAATAGGGGTATATATCAGAGGTATAATGCCCCAGAGTTCAATCCCCAGGATCACAAAAAACAAAAAGAAAATACATCCTGATCACCTGAACTGGTGATAAAAGTTTTCAAAAGTAGATGTCTAGATTGCATAACAAACAATTCCAGAACATGGTGTTTGGAAGAAATAGTATGCATTATTTCTGTTCTTTAAGCAAAGAATCTGGGCACAGACTCTGTGGGTTCTCAGGCTCTGGGTCTCAAACAAGGCTGTAATCATCTCAAGTCATAACTAAGAAGGATTTCCTGCTTAATTCACACAGGACTCAGCTTCTCACAGGCTGTTGGAATGAGGCCTGAATTAGTTTCTTGCAAGGTTTTAGTTGGGGGGACTCCCTTGGTTCCTTGCTCTGTGAGTCTCTCCACAGAACATCTGACAATAGGTGGCCAGTTAGCAAGAGGACAAAAGAGAATACCAACCAGACAGTGCTAGCAAGACCCACCTCACAACCTCTGATAACTGAATTATGAAAGTGGCACTCCATCCCTTCTGCCATATACTCACTAGAAGTGAGATGTGAGATCAAACAGAGAAGATTATTCAAGCACAGGGACACAGGCAAGAATCCCTAAGAGTCATATCAGAACCTGCTCGCTACAGTACACGCATAGAAGTTTCGTTTTTTTAGCTGTTGGTTCTCACAGGAGGAATTGGAAATGGTTAGATGTGTAGCTATTGTTTTATTCTTATTTGCATTTCTAGGAGTCAAACCCCACCTTCCCCCATTAGTACGCTTGGGGGTTTCATTTACTCTGACTGAACCCCTGCCATGTCTAGAGCACAGTTCTAAGGCCTAAGAGGTGATTTTGAAATGAACCAGTTACCATTTTCTAAAAGCTCACCAGAAAATGAGGAAAACACACACCAAAAAAAAAAAAAAGTTCTGAAACAAGATTATAAATTTTATTATGGAGAAACCATGTGCTATGTTATTAAGGGTAAAGAGAAAGTTCATGATTATATGCAAACTGAATAGAATTTGAACAGGAGAACTTTGACAAATGTATATTTGAGAAGGTCATGGAGAAAGTTGAGCTTAAATAATGGCATGGTAGCTGGAGGTAACACCCTAGGACTTGTGAGAATGAAGTATAGGAATTCAAGGAAATGGGCAGAGAAATAAAGCTGCTATATTTAGCAAGAGAGAAAGTAGAATTCAGTTGAGGGACTGAATTCTATTTGGAAACCAGAGACTGATACATAGGATAATATTAGACAACCCATATTTAAACCAATGGCACTAGCAACAGTATAAAAGGGACAAGAGTGAGAATTCCTCGGAGGATGGAGTGTTGGAAGCCAGAAGATGAATTAGAGAAACTTTAAAAAGTAGAGACAGGAAGATTTAGAGAGAGGTTTGAGAAAAGCTTAAGCAGAAGGAGTCAAAGGTGATGCTGAATTTTCACAGGTGGATGACCAGAGAAAATTCAGGGGGAACATTTGGAAATATGAAAGAAGATAGAGGTTTTTGTTTGTTTGTTTTTGTTATTGTTGTACTAGGGATTGAATGCAGGGACACTCTAACTCTACACTCCAGTCCTATTTTAGGTTTTATTTTGAAACACCTCACTAAATTGCTGAGGCTAGCCTTAAAACTGTGTTACTCCTATTTCAGCCTCTCAAGTACTGGGATTACAGGTGCACCACCAAGCCCAGCAGATTAACCTTCATTAGTTGATTCATTTACCTTTAACATCATTTTCTCATTAGGAACAAGTTTCTTGTTTGAGTAAGAATTATGCTATTGTGAATTGTATGTGCTGTTATATTGGAAGACATAATGAGACACAGGATATGGATACAAAACTATCAAGTAGGGTAAGGCGACCAAGTCAGTAACCAAGTCGAGTTCTGTTTGATCCTTCCCACTACTTCTGGAGCTTCCAGTCACTGAGGTTTTGGGCAGTCTGGCTGAAAAGATTGGAATGTACACTGTATTGTACATGGATAGCTAAAGCAACTTTTATTTTTTCTCAGTTTTGTGCCTCATTTCGTGAGGGCTTTGTTTTGGATTGAATACAATTTAGGAGTTTCACAGACATAACTGTCCCATTAATGGATTTAACATAGCATATCTAATAAATAAGAATACACAAAGATTGCAGGAGAAAGGAATGTCTATTTTCATCCAAGGGCATTTGAAGAAGCCAGGATGGAATTTAGGTTTGGCTCCCAGGGAAGAGCATATGTCTTTACTGTACTGCAAAGTCACCATGCAGAGAGGAAAAGAATTTTTGGCTGGTGATTCAAAAACCAGCACCAAGAAGTATTTCCATGGAGGAGGCAGCAGGGGGTTTGAAAATGGAATAGCTGAGTAATTTTATTCTAGAAGCAGCAAAGTTGGTGCTGAGCATAGGGTTTCCCCAATGTCTGGTGGAAGCAACTGAATGACCTGATCAGACACGCATAGACCATGAGAAGTTCCCAGAAAGAAGTAAGTGTCTCTTAATCACCCCAGAGCAAGAGAAGAGGGAGTTCTTTTTAGTGTATCCTGAAAATCTTCCCATCCAATCCCTCTCTCTACAGCTACTCTTGGTGACTTTGTTAAACCTTCTTTGTTTTTCTGTCTTAGGTTGCCACCTAGAAGTTTAATCTTATACTAGGATTTCAAGGTAAGTAGTTTTTTTTGGAAGTGATCCCAGGAAGTGTTGGTAAGGGAGTATAGATGGAAGGGAGGGAGGGGAAGGGAAGAGAAGGGAAGGGAAGGAAAGGGAAGGGAAGGGAAGGGAAGGGAAGGGAAGGGAAGGGAAGGGAAGGGAAAGAAGCAAATGAAGGATGTGTTCATGAGTAGGTTGATCCTGTAGGCAAGATCTCATTAACACAGGGAACTTAAGCCTCAGAAGTATTCCACCAGAGGGGAAAAAAGCTAAAATGTTTAACCCCTATCTCTTGCTCATCACTGATTCAGGAAGACTCTTAGAGAGCGTTAACTTCTTAGCACCTCTGACTAGCCCCTAGAAGAGGCTGAGTGTCCAAAGGACAGCCCTTAGTAGAGGAGGCCCAGGTGCCTGCAGGTGAGAGCAGTAGGCAGGCCTGGGATGAGGGGTGAGATGAGGATCTGGTAGCACCCACATCTTGGGTTGCACCTGGCCTGAAGCTCTTCCTTCTCAACTGGCAAGGCCTAACCTGCTCACCTTTAATGATGTATTTATTGAGTAGGTACCAGATCACAGCCACTGGGAATACAACAGGAAGCAGGGCAGACAAGTTCCTTGCCTTTATGGTGCCTACATTGAAGTGGAGAAGACATACAATTAAGCCAGCAATTGCAATAAAAATATTATTATAAAAATTTTCACACATACAAGGAAGTTGAGAGACTTTTATAATTATAATTATCCATTATTCAGTCAGACAGTAATTGCTAGCATTTTGTTTTATTTGTTTTGTCTTGTTTAATGGATTTTGCTTAATTATTTTAAAGTAAATTACAAGCATAGATTCCTGTGTACTTCAGTGTTTATTTTGAAAGAAAGGAAGTAAACACAAATAAATAAGAAGAAAGACAATTTTCTACTTAACATAGTAACCTTATTGTACCTAAAAAACCAACATTTCTGGATACTGAATACCTAGTCTTCAGCATCAAATGACATGTAATTAAATAAACTCAGAGAACATACAGAGTGTGCCTCTGACTTATCCAGTGTTCTAATTCTATACATGGTTATGGTGATCGGGAATAAATTTGTCTGAAATGAGGGTTAGAAGACCTGGCTTTAAGATCTGCCACTAATCAATTAATTATCTGAGAGATCAAACTGGATTAAGCAAAAGATGGAATTTACTGGCTCATGAAGATACAAAATCTAGTCATAATAAGTGTAATTATCTCTCTGTCTATGTATGAAATCATTCATTTATCCCAGCATCTTTACCTGGTAGATTTTCATTCACACTTTCACCAGCCTCGGTGAGGGACACTTGCCCAAGGAGGCCCACAGCTTATTAATGGTGAAGACTTGATTGAAACTAGGGCAGTCTGGCCCCAACATTTAGCTTGCATTGAATCCAGGGACTCAGTCTTGTTCTAGCATCCTCTCTCACTTGATACTAAGATTCATTTTCAAGCAGCATTGAGCCATGGCTTTCATTAATTTTCCATGATGCTCAACTGCTCAAGTAGAAACCCTATGCCCAGCTTTTCCACAATTCTTAATGCAAAGGTTTCTAATTGCATTTTGTTGGCTTTGATTAGCTTGACTAGAGTTCTGATCCATTCCGCTGCCAGGCTCTGCCTCTGCCACACATCTGAGGAAGTGTGAGGATATAAAATATATTGGGGGGGCATAGTCCTATGTTCACCCTCATCATTAGGCCTGTGGTCAGTTCCTGTTAATGGATGAAGACTGAAGGAAGTGGGGACTCTGCAAAGGAAACCACAGGGTTATTACTGGAAGAAAAGGAACTCAATACTGGATGGCAAAAACTTACTCATAAGCATTCTTGGATCTCAGCAAGAGCTCACAGCACAAAGCCTATTTTCTTACCTGTAAAGTGGAGGCAGTTGAGCACGGTGATTTCGTGAGAAGCGTTTTACCTCCAGTTATCTAAATTTTATCCAATTCAGAGAATAAAGGCTGAGAAAGGAGAAGGCATTTGCTCACAATGATAGCTACAGGGAATGGTAGTGTGGGTTAAACACTGAGCTCCATCAGTCCCTGCCCAGAGTCTATTTCTCTCAGTTCTAAAGCCACTGAAACCTAGAGGGCCTCTCAAAAACTCTGAAAAAAAAACAATATACTTGCTGGCATTAGTCCTTAGTTTGGAAGATCCGTGGCTTTGCAAAAGAGGAAAGGATTAGGATCTAGTTATTGACCTCATCTGAAAGATAAATATTTGGCCAACAACTCTTAAATAAAGCCCCCAAAACACACAAAAGGAATTTGTGAGACAATCCTTCAAGACTAATCTGAGTTTCTACAGGAATGCAGGACTGATGCTGCCAGGTAGTATATGTCTGATGTCATCAAAGTAGCTAATGGCTACAGACAGCTTTACCTGGCACGGCATCAAAGCTGTCGACAAGCAGAGGAGAGAAAGTCCACCAAGCTTGGCGCGTCTGGATCTGTATGGGCTCACACTGATCATCTCTCAGTCACTTTGAAGTAAACTTACCCAGGTAATCAGCTCAGAAACCACCTCTCATCTTGGACCCAAGAGGAGAGAAGTTAAACTCTATTCTTGAAAAAAAGAAAAAAGAGAGAAATTGAATGTTTCACTTTCTTTTCAACTTTGGCGGGGAGAGAGCTAATTGTAAGGATAGGATAGGATTTTGAGGCACTGGGATTAATAAACCCATTTGCTACTTTTATTCTATTTCAGAAGCAGGAATTCATTGAAATAACAAGAAAAATGTTCAATGACAGCACGTCTTCTCTTTGCCTGCCTGCTCTATCTCCCTCAGTTGGCCAATTTCTTCTTTATATAAATTCAATCACAAAGGAAAAATGTTGCATTCATATTTAGTAATTGTCTATTATATCCTTTGGCATCAAACCTCCTTGCAAGTAATTAGGTATTGGCTGCTATTTCGCAGCTGCTCATCTCCTCTAATATTACCCAGCCCTGCACCAAATACACTCTAGAGGTCTTCCTAGAGATACATGCTATGATAGAGCATGCTAGCACATGCCTGGAATACCAGCTACTTAGGAGGCCAAAGCAGGAGGATTGTTAGTTCGAGGCCAATCTGAGAAATTTAGAAAAAAAAGAAAGGGAGAAAAAGAAGAAGGGTGGGGGTGCCATAGGTGTGGAAGTTCAAATGGAAAGGAGAAGACATTAGAAATGATAAGACTTTATGACAGGTTGGTCTGATACACCTTCTCTTTTGCAACCAAAGCTCAGACTTCTGCACAAATCTGACTCTCCATACTTTCTTTTCATTGTCACTTTAAAAGGATTAAACCATGTCTACAGACAGAATTTATAATTCTTTGCAAGCAGTCAGTTTGTAAACATCTGGTAACACTAGTGCAGAAATTCTCCTATTGTCTTTCCAGCTCAATAACATCTTTGATGAGAAAAGGAGAGTTCTCCCTTACTGTACCCCTTCATACATAATATCCCAAAACATGGTACTTTACCCATCCTCCATCCCATTTGCAACCAGATAATGACTATTTACCCATCACTAAAATGTAAAATTAAGCCAGGCATGTTGGCACATATCTGTAATCCCAGTACTTGAGAGGCTGAGACAAGAGGATTGCAGGTTCTAGGACAGCCTCAGCAACATAGTGAGATTCTCAGCAACTTAGGGAAACTCTGTTTCAAAATAAAAAAAAAATAAATAAAAAGGGCTGTGAGTGAAGCTCATAGGTAGAATGCCCCTGGGTTCAATCCCTAGCATGCGCGCGAACACACACACACACACACACACACACACACACACACACAGTAGAAGGAAAGAAAAGAGACTCAGCATTCACTTATCGGCACCTACTAAGTGCTAGGAACTGTGACATTAGGTTATACATTTTCTGTCTCCAAATATCCCAAGAACCCAAGAACACACAGGTGGATTTTGTTAGCCTTGATATATACATATGAATATATACATATATATATATATATATATATATACACATATATATATGAAGTTAAGACTTTAAAAAATTGATCACCTTTTCTAATACTACATTGGAAATAGGTGGTAGCCCCAGATTCAAACTCAGGTCTATATGACTCGCCTTCCACATTCTATCTGTACTTTATTCCTTTTACATTTTCTTACAGTGTCTTGCACAGTTCTGGTGTGAGAAAAATCATTATTAAGATCAGAAACACATCAACACCATCAGGCCATCATGATTGTCTACATAAAAAGTTTCAATAATCAAATAAGTTGGTTGTGTTTTCATAGAAGAATTCTCCCATAAAATTTACATAGTTGACAAATTAAAGGTTTTAAGTATTGCCTAATATAGCTTAGTTTTGTTTCAACAGTATTTCTTGAGTTTACTTGATCCTAAAATTATTTTTCTGATTACATCCATTACATAGAATCTCATAAACATAGAATTCCATAGTATATTCTTTGGGAAACAAGACACACCATATCATGTTATCCTCTCATTTTATGAATAGCAATTCATTCAGAAATGAATTTGTCATATATGGAGAACTGATATGTATTAGGACTCACAGCTAATGACTGGAACTGCGGGTCAAAATTCCTGAATGCTAGTGGTTGTATTAATGAAGCCATGGTAGAAAAAGTCATATATATTCCGTCGTACTTATATTCTCCCTAGTCTCCTTTCTTTGGATGATATACATGTACCTTTCTCCCTAACAAAATCTTACTTGTTGCCAAAGAAAGGAAGTATGCTCTGCTCCAGCCTCTCTTTCTCTCTCAAAATTTCTTAAAACACTTTAAGAAGGCAAATACTGGGGAGAGGGAGTGTGATTCCTCTTTTTTTATGCTGAAACCTAATAGCTCTAATCAAATGTCCCTGTTCTTCATGTTGAGTCTAGGCATGGTTCAACATGAATTTCTTAATTTGTCATTTTAAAGTAGACTCTATACATCCTGTTGCATTGGCAGACAAGGAAAAAAAAAACTATATTTTCCAACTTTAACTCTTTAACTTAGAGCATCACTTTGCCTGCTATGTGTTATCATCCTGTTCTCCATTTTCTTATTTTATTCATTAAGTTGAAAGGCAGAGATTGTGTCTTCTGTTCTTAAGTCCCTTAGGATACTCAGCTCGTGGCAGAAGGTGTTATGTAAAATTATAGACTCAAATCATAACATTTTAGCACTTTGAGAAACTCTAAAATTATAGCATCACAAAACTTGAAATACAGAAAAGAAAAAAAAACATGACAAAGTATAAGTCAAAGAGTTGAATGTATAGAAAACATGCAGAGATGTAAGCAAAAAAGCATGAGGACCTCTGAGTACCTAAGCATAAAGAACTCAAGATGCAATCGCCTCCAGTCTGTCTTGCTTATCAGCGGGTGAGTAACCCACAGTAAAATGTTATCTTTCATCTTTCAAATTCCACTGAGGCCAACAGGCACTTCTGGGATTTAGCATAGTATTGGTGGAAGCTATCTTTAACTTGTGGCCACAAGACAGGTAAATTGCTTGGACACTTTTCCCGCCCCTCAAGATAGGCTTTCTCTTCCTTCTAAGCTTTTGAAATCCTACTGAAGATTGCCAATGGATGCACACACTCTCTTAAATAATACCCCATGTCTGAGATATAAGGTTGGAAGTGATTGGCTTAAAGTTGGCAGGTAAAGCAAATGGACCCTTTTGGTTCTTCTCCTTGCTAGCTAGTTAACTCTGGCCTTTCCTTCACTTAAAAATGTTGAATTGAACACGTCTCCCAAAAGTAGAAACGAACACACTGAGATGGAAAAGAGAGAAAATAAAAGTAGAATATCAATCCAGGAAGTATAAAATCTGAATAAGAATGCCAGAAAGAATGTCCTAAGGAAGCAGAGAAGAAGAAAAGCATCGTGAAAAGTCTATATGAGAAATGTTTCCAGAACAGAAAGACGGGTCTCCAGTTGAAAAAACCTTAACTGAGTGCTCAGCAAGGAGATGCTTAAAGTCACCTTAAGACATGTGACAATGACAATTTTATTACACTTCAAAGAGCTGAAAAGCCAAATCCCATGGTGGATTCACCGTGATTACTTTTCTTGACCTTTCAGTTTCCTTTGACACAATTTCTTACTTTCTTTTCTTAAAACATGTTTGTCTCTCCAAAACTCTTATTCTCTATTTTTCCCTCTTGTCTTAGATCTTCCCCATATTCCTAACCCTTTCAACATTTGTGGGTCTCTATGATCACTCCTCAGTTCATGGCTTTAAATATGTCACTATGCCAATGACTCTCAACTTATGTTTCTAGTTCTGACCTTTTCCAGAAAGTCTCGACTCACAGATCCTGCTGTTCATCAGCACTTACATTCAGATAACAGTGGACTAATGGCACTTCTTGTGCTCAAAATGGAACCCTTGGTTCCATATGCCCAAACCTGCTTCTTTTCCAGTGTTTTCAATCTCGGTCAATTGCCTCCCATTTGTGCTGTTACTTGGCTCCAAAGAGTCAGTTCCGATGCTTCTCACTCACACTCCACATCTGACCCATCAGCAACACTGTTTTTGTTCAGACTTCAAAACACACCTTTAATTGAACGAAATCTCATCACCTCTACTGCTAACACCGTGAAACTCACTTGTCATCTGAGATAATATCTCCTAACTGATCTTTCTACTTCCTCTCTTGGAGTGCCTCCCCTTGAAGTCTGTGCGTCTCACAGAAACTACGTTAATTATTTTAAGAATATAATTCCAATCAATTGCTTGCTCAAAGCCTTTTAAGAGCTTCTAGTTACATTTAGAAGAAAATGGACCCACATATCAATAGGTTCCTTGGTGTTTGAGTAAAATATAAGATGACTGTTTCTTCACCCACTAACTCAAGTAGCAAGAATCAGAAGGATAAATTTCTCATAAGGTTTCCTTTCCTCTTGAGACATGCATCTCTTTCCTTTTAAGGGTTGTCAATGAGTAGGTGTTACCCTTTTAGAAAGCTGTGACTATGATACCGGAAGTTGATAATAAGATCCTTGCTCTGTTGGTGCATAAAACTGACCATCTTTAAATGCTGTAAAGTCAAACAGGGAGTTCACCAGATAGTTCCTTAAAGGTCCTAAGAAGTTAGAGGAGGTAATTAGGCCATGTGGAGAAAATACAAGACTAAGGTTCTCAATGCCATCAAACCCAAGCCCTCTCTAAAACAAAGATGGCACAATGAATGCCTCTTTGCTGCAAGAGAATGGATGAAGAAAACAGTTCAGATAATGCTATATCCATCTATGAAGGTATTACTACCAATCCCACTAGCATGTACTGGGAGAGGAAGGGAGTTAGTAATGTATTTTGTAACGCTGTGATGTATAATTATAATGCAAAAACAAAAATATAAAAAAGAACTAAATAACACACACTCTAGCATTCTCACACATAATTTTGAAAAGTCAGTATTACATTCTAAAAGTATTATAAATGGAGAAAAGAAAGGTAATTTAAAATAAAATAACTTGAATCTTCCCATTGAAATAGCCTAGAAGGCATCATGAAATAAGGAAACACTCATAAATGTTAAATCACTAGTCTATGCGGGTAGACTAATAGAGTTATATTAGGATCCACTATTTTCTGAGATTGTGTAAAACTTGCAACAAATTCTGCACAAAATAATAGTAATATGTTTATAGCAATTATCATGTGGTAGGAACTGTTTCAAACACTCCATATATTAATTCATTTAACCTCAGAACATCCAAGTGATATCATTTCTATTATTATTCCCTTTTATTCATAAGAAAATTGAGATCCAGAGAGTTTAAGTCACTCGAGAAGATAATATAGCTGGCAGAGGTTAGAGCTGAGATTCAAACCCTTTTAGTCTGGTCCTAGAGTCTGTGTTCTCAATCAATATACTACTCCTCTGGATTGATACTGAGATTACACTTCTGGAAAATTCTGTGCATATTCGAACTGACACTAAAAATAAACTTTGTATGTATAGGTAAGGTGGAAATAGCTTATAGGGTCAATTAGTTAAAAACCTCTTTTCAACTAATAAATATCTGGCGGGATCCAAAACAAGTTTGGGCACAGGACAACCCTTGAATGGTTGTATCTGTGCATCATAGGATCTCTGGCCCCCACCTGCCAAATGCCACTTGAACCCCCTATTCATTGGGAAAACCAAAAATGTTCCCCCAAATTATAATACTACATAAGATTAAAGTCACAAGATGTGAATTGTCCTTGCACTTCTCCTAACTCTGTGCATGAGCTTGGATAAATTCTCATTGACACCCAGGTCCTCAGTTTTCTGGTCTTTGAATTGAGAACAATGGCTTAGATCCCAAGTAGTCAAGTTAAATGTCAATAGGAAAGGCAGGTAGCATAGACAAAAGGTTAAGTCAAGTGTGAAAAAAAAAATCACATACCTCTCTTGGCTCAACTCTTAGGATCCCATTTTTGATGGCCAGAGGGGGGGGAAAATTATCTCAAATACAGCAACAACAATACAAAGACAATAGAGGAACCTTAAGCAATTGACTTTGGGCCTCTAAGCAGGTGGTGCAGAGGGAGGAGAGATGTTTACTCAACAGGAAGAAGTAGTCATTAGGCTTCACCTAATTATTGTCAGGTGGAATCCCCAGACCAATTTGGGGATACTATACTTCCCATTTTTGTTTTCAAAATAATCCAAAAGGTCATATTTTTAATGTGAAATCAATTAGTAAAATGGATGGTTCACATTTTTCTTACAAATATCATTAAAGTCAACCAAAACATATCTGTATGATTTCACTCATAGGTCTTAACTCTGCTAACTTATCCTCCAATTCTGGAGTCCATTCCAATTCAAACCCTATAATATTAACTTTGGGAAGAGTAAAAGAGAAAATATTTAGAATTAGGAAGAATGCAGTTGGTCGAGGGATAAGAGTCTAGAAGGCTGAGTTTCAGAGTTTTGTTTCAAACCCAAAAGAGAAATTCAACTCTGAGATTGCTTGAAATCTAAATTGGTACTTGAGTTAAAGGAGGGGAGAGACCAGTAGAAGAATGGAAGGAGGTTGAGGAGGGAGGTGGGGAGCGGGGCAGTGAGGCTTGAGGAGGGGAACAGTTCATATCATGTATGTCCATATATGAAGGTATCACTATCTGTCTCACTAACACTTGTGAAGAAGGAGGAGGGGAGAGTGGGGTGGACTACGGAGGGAAATACGCCAAGTATTGTGTGTATGTATAAAAGCATCACTTTGAACCTCACTAGGATGTACAATTACAATGCACCAATCAAAGTATTTAAAGAAAAGAGCTAAACTGGCTACCTATTTAAATAAGCAGACACAGTAAGGGAAACTTACAAAACGTGCAGGGCCTCTGGTGAGCTTGTTTATTTATTTATTTAAGAGGACAGGATGCAAGACCTAAATTTCCTTTAAATTTAGCACCACCCCTGACATTGTTTATACTTTCCCCTTTGCAATGCTGCCAGGCACACTTTAAAGGGAAGCAGCGATAAGGAGAAAGGAAAAGGGAAGTCACTTACACCCCAGCCGGAGGAGCAGTAAGTGTCTGCTCAGGAGAGTGAGGATGAGGCTCTTCAGCTGCCCTTGTGTCTTTTTTTTTTTTATAATTTTAATTTTTTTTATTTTTAGGAGATAGCCAGGAAACTTCACTCCACATCTGGAGTGTGCTTCCTTGGAAATGTAGGAGTGCCATAATTCTTTTCTATTAAAGATCATCGTATCTGTCAGGCAAAGAGGCAAGTGATGTATACATCAGGTCTGCAGCTTATAGTCGACCTAGATATCAGCAAAGGGAAGGAAGCTGGAGTGACCGGATACAGGCAGGTTAGAAAATAGTTTATAGAATGGGAAGGAACAATACCCAGCTCCCCTGGATGGCCAGTGGTCTTTAGAAGGGAAGTTTCTTGCTTCTCTAAGTTCAAACTAGGGAGGTGTTCAAGCAAGGTTCAGGGGGAGGGAAGGCAATCTATTTTGGAGTTGGTCTTTCATGGCCAACCTCCTGTTTCCGGATTAGGGGGTGGCAGAGGGTAATGAGAATATGCATTGGAGTCAGGCAGATGCAGGTTCAAATCCTGAATCCTCAGCTGGATACTGTGAAAAAGCTTTCCTGCTTCTTAGGGTCATTCCTCTCATCTGCACACAGATTGAATAATATTTTCTCTATGTGGTTTTGCATGAGTAAATACTGTAATGAATATAGAGTAGAAAGGATATTTCCTAGCAGCTAGTGCTCAGTTAGTTTAAATTTTTTTTCTTTTTCCCTTTTTTACTGCATGAATAAGTATTTTTCCTAGATTTAGCTGCCTTAGCAGTAAATTTCTTTTTTTTTTTTTTTTTTTTTTTTGTGACAGCCTAGGCCCTGGTTTGCACCATGAAAGACTCAATACTTGGTCAAATTTTATATCAGAGAAGCTTAGGATTATTTTTGTGTGGTGTCTCTAATCCTTCCAGTATCAGTTTGTGAGATATTTTCTTCCTTGTTTTTAGATGGACAGCTAAAGTATAGAATAAATAAGTCACTCAACTAAAATCACAAAGCTCAAAAGTAGTAATGTGATGGCAAAAAATGATCTTACAACAAATAGAACTGGAAAAACTGCAAAAGAAAAAAAAAAAGCCAGGTATGGTGATTCATGTTTATAATCCCAGTATTTGGGAGGCTGAGACAGGAGGATCACAGGTTCAAAGCCAGCCTCAGCAACTTACTGAGGCTCTCAGAAACTTAGTGAAACCCTGTATCCAAATAAAAAATAAAATAGGTCTGGAGGTGTAGCCCAGAGGTAGAAGACCCTTGGGTTCCAAACCCAGTACCACACACACACACACACACACACACACACACACACACACACACACCCCAAAGTAAATCTAGACAAAAAGCTGGATCATAGTCCTAAATGTAAAACACAAAGCCATACAATTCCGAGAATATAAATACAAAAGTATGAATGACTTTCTTATACAATACCAGATATAATCCACAAAAGAAATAACTGATAAACTAGATTTCATTAAAATTAAAGCTTCTACTTTCCAAAAACAGTGTCCAGAGTATAAGCAGATAGGCCATAGACTAGGAAGAAATATTTGCAAAAGATATATGTGAGAAGCTGGGTGCAGTGGCACATGCCTCTAATCCCAATACTTGGGAGGCTGAAAGAGGAGGATCACAGATTTGAGGCCAATCTCAGCAACATAGTAAATACTGAGATCCTGTTTTAAAAACTAAAAAAAAAAAAAAAAAAAAAAATGGGACTGGGGGTATAGCTCAGATGTAAAACACCACTAGGTTCAACTCCCAAAAAAGGACAAACTTCATCAACAATAATAAAAAGAACAGCCTGATTTTAAAAATGGAAAAAGTCAACAACAGAGACTTCACCTAAAGAGACACTTCACCAAAGATGACAGATAAGTGTACGAAAAGATACTTGGTATCATATATTGTTAGGGAATCACAAATTAAAATAGTAATACAGTACCAGTGCACACCTCTTAGAATAGCTGAAATCTAAAATACTGACAACATCGAATGTGAAATGGATGTGAAGCAACAGGAACTCTCATTCATTGCTGGCAGGAGTGCAAAGTGGTACCGCCACGTAAGAAGACAGTCTGACAGTTTCTCATAAAACTAAATATACTCTTACCATATGGGGTCCTTGAAACGCACCTAAATGAGTTGAGAATTTATGGCTGCACAAATCCCTGCTCATGAAATTTATAGCAGCTTTATTTAAAAATGTCCAATCTTGGAAGCAGTTGGGATGTCCTTCAGTAGTGACTGTATAAATAATCTGTGGATCTGTGGTATATTCAGACAATGGAATTTTTTCAGAGGGGAAGAAAAAAAGATATGTACTAGGAAGTCATGAAAACCATGAAGAAACTTTAAATGCATATTACAATCTGAAAGGGCTACATACTGCATGATTTCAACTATTCAAAATTCTGGAATAGGTAGAATTATGGAAATGTTAAAAAGGAGATGAGGGGAGATGTTTTGGTTAGCATGTCCACTGTTGTGACCCAAATATCTGATAGACAAAACCTACAGGAAGGAGTTGATTTGCTCACAGCTCTTGAGATTTCAGCTGACATACACAGTCTATGTTATAATGGCTGCCGGGCAAGAGTCAGGGCCAGAGATCCTCAAGGCATCATGTCCCAAAGCAGAGCACAAAGGGTCGAAGAGACACACTTCAGTTGATTGTTGTGCCTGTATTGGAAAATTGCTCCAGTATTGTTTTCCAAAATATAAAAGGGCAGAGTCTGGGTGTTGCACAGGTACTCAGACTGGGAGGGGCGGCAGCTGTTACACTGCAGAGCTCCTCTCTCCCTCTGCCCTTTGTCCTAATATTAACCCACAGTAAGAATGTAAAGGCAATCGAGGCCTTTAGCCTTAGAAGCCCATAGAGACAATTAAAGTCTTTAAAAAATATGTAGAGATAATTGAAAACCCTAAGATCACAGGGACATTGCCTGATGCATTTCAGAGCCGTAAAAATAGCAAAAGCCTTGTGCTTTGCTCTTGGAGATTACACACACCTACACTGGCTGTAATTTGTGCCTCTATTTCCATCCTATTCTTTAGGACCCAGAAAGGTAAATTCTATGTGCTGCTTCAAAGCACCCATAGCTGATGAATGACCAATACAGCCCAATACAACAGAGGTAAAAAGAAGGTAGACCCCTTCACTTAGTAAGCACACTGTCTAGAGACAGTGCCTAAGGAATAAGTTACTACCCATTGCCTGGGTAACGCTGATAAGAACATACCAATACAAAATCTGTATTTAAGGGGCCAGGGTCGGGGAGGAGGGGAGAGTTCTATTTTCAGGCTCTCCAGTGTGTCTGCCAGGCACACTGCTTTTCTTCTCTTCCTTTCTTTTTCCTACTGACTTTGTAATAAAAACTTGTTGAAGCTGCAACTGAGCTATTAGTTTTAATTTCCCGATTCAATTCATCTTCTTTGAATCGAGGAAAAGAGCCCACTGCACTGTTCCAATGATTAACAGTTGTTGCCCCGGGACACACTTTGTATCTGGCCACACCCCCAGTGGCCCATCCCTTCCAGCTCTTCCCTGTCTGTGAACATGGCGGTTTCCAGTGCATGAGGTCTGGGAGACATTTTAAATCCAAGCTATAATAGCAGAGAAGTATGAGTAGGAAGAGCACCAGGGAATTTTAGAGCAATGAGACACTTCTCTATGATGGATACAGGTCATTATATATTTGTCAATACTCATAGAATGTACAGCATCAACGATGAACTGTAATGTAAACTCTGGACTTTGGGGGAGGATATGTCAATACAAGGCCATTGATTGTAATAAATGCACCTCTCTGGTGTTGGATATTGATAGTGGGGAAGCCTCTGTGTACTTGAGAGGCAGGAGCAGGTGGTATATGTGAACTCAATCCTGTTTTGAACTTAAAACTACTTTAAAAACAAAACCCATTCATAAAATTAACATACAGGAAAAGTTAACATGCAAATAATCTCTAGAAAATGGCTATATTTGTAGTAACTAAATAATAAACTTCTAAATAAAAATAGGTTTGTGAAAAAATTAAAAGGGAAAGTAAAAAGCCTTTGAGCCCAATGAAAAAATATAAAGCCTATCAAATATGTGAGATGGACCTAAAGCCCCACCTTGATGGATATTTATTCTATATATTAAAAGAAAATATTTCACATAAATAACTTTTTCCACATTACAAAGTAGAAAAAAGAAAAATACACACAAAAATAGAAAGAAAATAACTATAAATTGAAGAAATGAAGCTATCACATCTTAAATAAAGTAATAAACAGAAAGAGAATACAGAAAATCAATAAAACCAAATCCTATTTATTAGGAAAAGTTCATTAAATTAGTTGTCCCTAATCTAGACTAATGAGGAAATAGAATGGTGACAAATTACACTCATTAAGCAAATTATAAGCATCAGGTGGCATAACCATAGATTCTATATGTGTATTAAAATCATAATAAAAGAATAGCACATACAGTTTATTATGATGATAAATTTGACAGCTAAATACATGCATAAATTCCTGGAATTTGGGTGGGAAATAACCAAAGTACCAAAGCTCACTCAAGGACACAGATAAGCTGAAAAGTCTTACATCTACTAAAAGAAATTAAATTTTGGTTGAAAACCTTCCCACAAAGAAAGCCTTACTTCCACATGGCTTTACTGGAGAATTTTACTAAACATAAAGACACACACCCACACCCACCCACATCCACCCACACACACACAAATTCTTCAAGACAATTGAAGAGGAAGGAACTTCCCAACTTACTCTGTGAGATCAGCATGACTCTGATATCCAAACCACACAAAAATGCTACAAGAATAGAAAACTATAAGCCACTATTATGTAAGAAGATTGATAAAAATTATCTTCATCTAATTTTAAAGGATTAAATCCCACAATACATGATGAAAAATAGGGTTGTACTATAAATTTGAAGTTAGTATACAAAACTTAATGAATATAATTGACTATGTTAACCAATTAAACAGGAAAAAGACATGATCATCACAGCATATATTGAAAAGGCAAAATTCTAACATTATTCCTAATAAGACTTTCTGCAAATAGAAAGAGCAGAGAAGTTTCTCAATTTGATGGAGGGCAACTTTGAAAACTTATAGTTAACATCTTGCTCATGTTGGAAGATAGAAATCAGGAACAAGGCAATGATGCCCGTCCTCACAATTTCTATTTGATACTAGCTGATGAAATAAGAAAGAAAAAAAGAACAAAATCTAGCTTATAAAGGAAAAAGAAAGCTTCTTTTTAATCACAGAAAACACAATTATCTATACAGAAAAACCAAAAAATCTATTTTCCCTACTCTATCTTAAGAAGGAAAAAAAAAAAAAAACAGTAATTGGTAACTTAATTTAGCAAGTTTGCAGGATATAAGATCAATATGAAAAATCTTTTGTATTTATATACACAATAATCTGAAATCAACATTACAATAAATGCCACTTAAAGTAGCATTCCAAATATGAAATATTTAGTGTATATTTGACAAAAGATGTACAAGACATGTACACTGAAAAGTAAAAAGCATGACTGGATAAATTAAAGAAGAAATAAACAAATTGCAAGAAATACTATATTCATGGATTGGAAAACACTCTATTGTTAAAATTTCAATTTTCCCCAAATTGATGTATAGATTGAGTCCAGTATGATGAAAATTCTACCAGATATTTTTTATAGAAATTGGCAAGCTGGTTATTAGATTTATGCAAAATTCCAATGGCTTTGAATAGCAAAATCAAATTTGAAAAAGACCACATTTGTAAAAGTTTATTAGCTAATATCAATAATTCTTGTTGAAGTGACAATAATATGACCTAAGGTACTGATGTCAAAATTAATAAATAGACTGATACAACAGAATAGAGTAAAAATACACATGAAAATATAAAAATCATTGATTAAAAACACAAAGAATTCAGAGGAGAAAAATAGTCTTTTACCAAATGCAGCTAGAATAATTGTATATGCAGATGCATACAAGTGAATTTCGAGCCATGCCTCACCCCATATATAAACAATAATTTAAGATGTACGATAGGGCAAAATGTAGAACTTAAATTTATTTTTAAATTCAAATTAAAGAGGGAAAAATGATATTGAATAAGGTGAAGATTTTGTAGACATAATGTAAAAAGCAAAATTCTTCCCAGAAAACTTAATTTTATCTTAATCAAAATCAAGGACTTTTTCTCTTTAAAAGGCACTGACAAAATATGAAAAGGTAAGCCACAACTGGTAGGAAATTTTTCGTACTCCATATCTGACAGAAGACGTATACACAGAAGATAATCAAAAATTCTAAAAACTCAACGGAGAAGCAAAAATTCTAATTCAAAATGGGCAAACAATTTAAATAGGTGTTTTACCCAAAGAGGCATACATACAGCAAATAATCATGCAAAAATGTGCTAATGCAACTAATAGTAAAACGCAAATGAAAAACATGCTTATATGCCACTGCATTCTTATGATAATGTTTAAAGTTAAGAAACACACCAAATGCTGTGTGTATTTATGTATGTTTGCATCACTTTGAACTTCACTATGATGTATTACTACAATGAACCAATAAAAGTATATATGTATTACACACATTTATAAAATGATTCACCATACCAAGAGTTAGTGATGATCTGAAGCATCCAGAACCCTATTACACTGCTGGTGGGAATTTAAAATGTTACAACCACTTTAGAAAACAATATGGCAGTCCTTAAAAATTAAAATATGTACATAATATAAAATGCAATCGTTTTACTCCTGGGAATTTAAGGAAAAGGAAGTCATGTGTTCATACAAAGACTTCTACACAAATATTCATAGAAACTCTGGAATAGGCACTGATTGCAAATGTCTGTCTGCGAGTGAATGTGTAGCAAATGGTACATTTATACAATGGCGTACTACTCAGAAATAAAAAAGGAGCAAAGTATGGATTTATGAAACAATGTGGGTGGCTCTCAAAAGAAATCAGGCTCCCCTCCTCCCAAAAATGAGTATGATTCAGCCAGGTTTGGTGGCTGTAATTCAATATTTGGCAGGCTATAACAAAAAAGTCACCTCGGCAACGTAGCAAGACTCTCAATAGCCTAGTGAGACCCTATTTTAAAACAAAACAAAATAAAACAAAACAAAAGAGTATGATTCAATTTATATACATTTCAAAAAGTGTAAATTAATATTGAGTGACAGAAAACTCATGACTGGTTACCTGGCTTTGGGGTCTTAAGGGGTGGGAGGGAGGTGTTTCAAAGGTGCAGGAGTGATGGCTATATTCATTATCTCCATTTCTGTGATGGTTCTACACCTTATGTAAGTTAAAATTCTTCAAAGTGCACAATATAATCAAACAGTAGAATGGATAGACATGGTAACACCATTGAGAAGTAAAGCCAAGATTTTAACCAAGTCCTGTCTTCGGGCCTCACTTTTCTGCCTCATTTGAAGGAGGCCTTGTGTCTGAGTGTTGACTTAGGACAGAGAACGTGGGAGTGGGAAAGCAGCTGGGAATTGATGGACCAGGAGGCTGACTAGGAGGCATGCACAGCAGGAACGTGGAGGGGCCGTGATTCATCAGCATCAGCTCTAATTTTCCCCCTCAGAGGGGTTCCCCCAAACCTAGTTTGAAACGGTGACCCCATTCATAACCTATTTGCAGGAGCTCTATTAAAGAACTTATTTGGTTTCTTCACAAGACTTAACCCCAATCTGAAGTCACCCTGCCTACTTCCAGGTTTACAAATTCAGTTTTTCTCTCCCCCTGCTTCACCTGTCTGACTCACTCCTCCGGAGTGTAGGACAGCGCCAGCCACACAGGAGCTGCCCGCTAAAGGAATGTGCATGTAATAGGGGAATAAGTGAATCCATCCTTTCCTATTTTACTTTTTCTGTTTAGCTTAGGGGTGGAAAATCTCCCCAAATGCCATTCTCAAAAAAAAAAAAAATCCCCTTAATTTCTAATCCCATGTCTATTAGGAAGGAAATCAAATCCAGATGTCTCTGTATCATCCACCCTGAACTTACCAGCATTTGGTGGTGCCAGAGCTAAATTACAGAGCTTTTCTTTTAGAAAACCAGTGCCCAGAGAAGAAAATAAGCAACTCCTAAAGATAAAAAGAGAAGGGGAAAAAAGAACATGAATATTTCTAAATTGTATCTCCAGTCAATGTTTTGCCAGGAGTTGGTGAGGACCACTGTGATACCTAGTAAACTCCACTAAAAAATATATTCCCCAATGTGTAGTAAAAGCTTCTACCTGACTCATTTGTTTGTTTGTTGTACTGGAGATTGAATCCAGAAGCATTCTACCTCCAAGCTACACTCAGCTCTTTTTATATTGAAACAGGGTCTTGCTAGGTTGCTGACAGGCTCGCTAAGTTGCTGAGGCTGATCTTGAACCTGTGATCCTCTTGTCTCAGCCTCCCAAGTACTGGGCTTTCTAACCGAATCTTTTACCCTCACCCAATGTCAAGGCAGGCTGCCAACTCCCACCCTTGATATTAACTTTGCCTGTTACGTTACTTTGGGAGGGGATGTGATGACGTGCTGTCATCCAGCAACAGATCTTTCAAGACAACATCTGGAAGCACAGTCTGTTGGGGAACTGCCAGCAGAAGATTTTTTTTCTGGTTTTATTTTTATCATATTGGTGTGTTCACGAGCTCATGTGCATGTTTGTGGGTGTTTTAAAACAGGTTTGGGGAATGCATATGAGCTTCCAAACCAGATAGATTGATATTTTAACTCTTCTATTTATTTATTAGTAGTGTTACAAGGGGCATTACATACATTCTTTGAGCCTCTGGTTCTTTATTTACAAAAATTCAACTAATTAGTAGAGTTGAGATGATAATGAAATGTGTGTGTGTGTTTTTTTTTTCTTAAGTGTCTATCAAAAAGCCTAGTATGTATGAAAAATAGTACAAAAAGAAAAGAGAAGAAAAATAGTGAAGGAATAAAAGAAGAAGGGAGTAAGGGAGTGAAGAAAAGAAAGAGAAGGAAGGAAAGAAGGAAAGAAGGAAGGAAGGAAAGAAGGGAGGGAGGGAAGGAGGGAGGAAGAAAGGAAGCAGATGGAGGAAGGTAAGAAGGGAGGGAGGAAGACAGGCAGTGTTGTGCTAGTAAATGTTTAACTAGCTCTGCTGTAAAATAAATTAATAAATCCTGGATTTGCAGTGTTTGCCAATTTCCAAGGTGAAAATACTCCTGCCAATCACAAGCTATAATGAGATGTGAGGTTAACCAGTTGCAGATTTTCTAAAAATTAAGCAATGAACACTTGTAGGACAGTGTTGTGGACTGGTCCCTGCACATCACTGGAGGCTGGTAAGAGGTCAGAGTTGTTGATAAAGGCAAACACTGGTTAGACTATGACAATGGTGGATTCAAAATATAGTTTCAGTTTGAATTAAGTCCTTGAGTGATGACATCCATCTATTTGAAAACGGTGCTGTGACTAAAGCAGACTATGGGGATTCACTTCACAAAATTTCTGTATGGTACATTTGGGGTCTGGGATTTATAAGGAAAAGATGAATCACATAATACTTGAGGAAAAGGTGCCTGGCTTCCTCCCAGGTACGACCACATGGACTGCTCTACCTAATGATCTACCTGACCTAATTTTAAGAAACTTATCAAGCCAATGAAGTGAATATCAGTCTCAGAGATACACTGGGTCCCAAGAAGTTAGTTTATCCAGGAAAGTGCAATGAAGTCTTTTGAGGGGGCTTCATCTTTACTCCTATCTATTAATACCTCAGTGTTTGATTTGCTTATTTCATAACTAGTTATTTAGCAAAAATCTGGGGGAACTAGACATAGGGCCTGTAAGTTTTGAGATGGAGTCCACAGACTCACAGTTATCATAGATCCTGAGTCGCTGAAAAGAAGCCTGAGCCTGAGGTGAGTGTGAGGCTGGTGGGTCCAGAGCTACCAGGCAGCCAAGAGAAGACTGTGGTCCTGGGTATATGGGGACCTGGGGGCCCGGCCCTTTGTGACGACTCTGAGTTTTGCCTTTGTTTTTACTTGTTTTTACTGAAAAACAAACACACATCCTTAATATTCGTGTGATATTGGGCAAATCACTTCCCCATTCCAATCTAGCGAACTCATCTAAAAAAGGAAGCAGCATAAGACAATATCTCAGGAAAGTCCCCCCCAATTCCAAGTGAGGTGACATATGTCACCTTCTGTGACAAGGTATCCATTAGCACAATGACAACTTGCTTGCTTTCTGAAGTTCCTTCTCCACCATTTTTTCTGTAAATAGAAGGTAGAGGTGTATCATGATAGAGACAGTGGATCTTGTATATGTCTCTGTGCGTGTGTGTGTGTGTGTGTGTGTGTGTGTGTGTGTGTATGTAGCCTTTATTTTACATAATAGGAGCCCCAAAGTGAAAGAATAGTGATGCAGTTGGAGAGTTTGAGTACACCAAAAAGTAGCCAAAAAGTGCTTCCTTTAAGTCAAAAGGAAACAACAACAAAAGCAAAAAATCATATGCTGAGGTTGCTAATATCTGTAGTAAGAATTAATCTTCTACCGGTGAAATAGTGAGGAAAAAACATATATATGTGCTAGTTTTCTCTCTAACCTAAAACTACATTTTTGTGAGAAAAAAATTGAGGATATAGAGTTTGATCCTCCTATTTCCCGGTTTCAGGCATCCACTGATAAACTATAAACATAGCCTCTGCAGATAAAGAGGAGGGATTATTATATAATCCTTTGCAGAAGATAAAATAGCAAGTAGAAATCTGGACTAAGTTTAAAATAAATTTTATTAACACATTTTAAAGGAAGAAATTTAGTAAGACTTGTAAGGGAAGACTTATCACATCTCCCCTCCTTTATTTTTCTCTTGTACACCTGTGGATGTCCTGATGGCGATGGTCCAGTTTCATACATAAGGTGGTATTCAGTTGAAGTCCATTTATTTCAAATAAAATGTAGAGGCATTGATATTCATCCTCTCAGCCTACTTCCTGACCGCCTTGAATGTGGCCATAAAAGGAAGATCACAGAATAGGACAGATCCCTGACAAAGAGAGATGGGTACATTTTAGAGCATTATTGGCGTAATCTCTCAGCTGTTGTTCATACCCCTTGTGTGGGATGAAGGGGAATAAAAGGACAAACACCAGGAATAGACTTTGGTTGTATTTAGGATCCTGCATGATTGGCATGTCTTCATTCATACTAATCTGCTTTGTTCATCTTAAGGCCCCAACATAATACTGGTTACATAGCAAGATTTAGTGAAGTCAATGCATCTTCAAATATACAAATGTACTAAGAAATAAAAAAATCAAAACGTTTGCCATCATTGCCATCATTTATTTGCCTTAGCCATCATCTTCTTAGCTTCCTAGACCTTGACACTATTCACTTCATCTTCATCGGCTCATACTAAGGTCTCAATACATAGACAACACAAACACAGGATACTCAATGAAGTTAAAGTTTCAGATAATCAATGAAAAGGCCAGTGCAAGTATGTCCCACGAGAATGAGTTATTTGTTAGCCATTCCAATAGAACTAGAGTCTTGTATTTTAACTGGCAACCCTAGTATGGACCAATGTCCTCAACCTTGTAAGTCACTTTTCCTGCCCTGCTTCTCCCCACCCCCACCCTCTTTCTGACCTTTCCCATTCCTCGCACCTCTGAAGCTCCCTCCCAACGCTGATCGCTGATCACATGGCTGGGCTGGAATGTCAGCCAGAATGAATCTTGCTTTAATGAAAGGAGATGCGGGTCCTCTCTCCAGCCTAAGAGTGGAAAGGTCTCCAAAGGGTTTTCTAAAGAAAACAAGAGCTGCCAGGGAGAAGGGAGACATACTCACAGAGAACACTTGCCTCTTTTGTCTCAAACAAAGAAAAGAGCCATTCAGAACCCAAATTGATTAAAATTGAGGGAAATTGCCAGACCATTGATAATTGTAGCAAAAGGGCAGTGGTCACTTGGACTGACTGCCACTTCAGAGGGAGCTGGGCACGCAGAGCCAATCAAGGGCATTAGAGAGAGGCAACCTTTTAGTGACCCACAATCCCCCCCTCGGGAAGTATTTCACACAAGCCTTTAAAGCTAGGGCAGAACATTTTCCGCACCATATTTACCTTTAATTCCCAAACCTAGAAGGGCTGAAAATCATTCACTCTCTAAATGTCTTTCACATGCTGGAGAGATGAATGGGAATGGTCTCCACTATGACAGCTTTCTCTGTCTACTAGCCTTTCAAACACACCAAGCCAGGGAAAATTTGGGGCCTCAGTGCACCCCCAGACTCTGGTTACCCACCTCTTTGCACCATTGGACATGACACCCCAGAAGACCTGCTTCTGTTCCACACTGTGGAAGTCTGACCACTTGCTTCATGTGTATTTTTTCTTACTTTCTCTTCAGTTGGCATTTTGATAAAGATAAATATCTTCTTGGTTTTAAAAGGAATGTGTATTTATAAAATTCAGGGGAAGAATTTTGATCCAGGATTTGGTAAATGGAGAGTGGTCCTCAGCTTGACCACAGGACCGGACTACCATTGAATGGTTTTAGGCATGCTGTAGAGAGTTTCTAGACTTCAGCTTTCTCACTGAGAAAATAGCAATGTCAGATATAGTGTCCCGATCACTAACTGTGTTGGTCATTGCAACACCTAGAAATGCAGAAGAAAAAATATAATTGATGTTGTGTGTACTCGTGTGTGTGTGTGTGTGTGTGTGTGTGTGTGTGTGATTTTTAAAGAATACACTTAATCTGTTTAAAAATGTTATTTTTTTTCTTTGAAGTTGTTTCCTGGAAAGTTATTCTTGGAATCGGTGATCTGTATGGTAATGATCACTCTGGGTGACTCTGAAGATTAGCAGGTCTGGAAATAACTAGAGATAAAGGTCACCAGTGTTCTCCTACTTAGCATTTCATTTTTTCTTGTCCTACCTATTCCCTTGGGCCTGGAGGCTGTGTATGAAAAAGAGTAAGTGAGACAAGGCCTCCAAGGATGTTTAAGAGGTCAAAAGGGTCAGCACTAGGAAGGGAAGAGGGGATGCCCTCTGTCCCCAACCAGGAAGCCCCACGCCATTGATGGAAGGGCACTTCCTCCACCAGAGCTGAGGTGAGTTTCCTGTTCTCTCTTACCACTGCCCTTGCTGCTGGTAAAGGAGGCTTTGTTTGCTAGAAGAAGGGTTGCTGTACTTGAAATGAGGCCTGGAAGATCAGTCTTCAATGTGAGTCCCTGTGATTACAAATCCCTGGCCATTTAGGAACACAGATGTACAGTCTCTACAAACACCTTCCCTGAAATCTGGCTGGTTTGCCACCAGGGAACAAGTTTCTGGCTCTAGAGGACCTACTGAACTACTTAAAGTGACTTTGAGGTCTTCTCTGCCTCTTTGAATACTTCTGATTTTTCATCTGTAGGGTAGGAGGTTGGTGAACCTGCATGTGACCCTTTCCAGCTGTAAAGGATGAAAAATGTATGTGTGTGTGTGTGTGTGTGTGTGTGTGTGTGTGTGTGTGTTTTATGTAAACTACTGTGGCCATTGTTTAGATAATTTAGTAAAAAGATACATAAAATTTTAGTCATTTCTGATGAGCAGAAAATTGAGAAACTGGATTGTTCTAAATAAGAGAAGACCACATTGTAGCACGTCCATGCAAGAAATATTATTTGGCCATATGAAAACATGAGTTATCTTATTGCCCTTGGGAGATGACCATGGTGACTTGCAAAAGTGAGAAATTTAATAAAAAATTTAAGTACGTCAAGGAAAATGGGTTATGAATTTGATGTTTTTAGTGAAAAGCACCAAAAATATCCATCTATATGCAAAGGTGCCCACAAAGCTGTTAACATCGGATTCGTAGGAAAAGAGATGGCATGAAGCTATGTTGTTCATAGCTCCAAAACTTCTTCACTGGTTGTAGGGAGGACACATTTCTTTTTTGATTTTTGAAGGATAGATAGATAGATAGATAGATAGATAGATAGATAGATAGATAGATAGATAGATATACAAGCAAATATCTTCATCTCCACTCTTCTGAGGAAGGCACATGGAGTATGAGATGGAAGTCGAAGATCTCCTTTACAAAAACTATTAGAAAACATTTCCACAAATCCAGATCCCTCTTTCTTGGTGGGTACACTCTTCACTTCCCACTCCTGGCCCTGGGGGGATCCCTTTCTCTTGCCAGTATGGCAACGTCAATTGTCAACCTTGGCTCTTGGCTTTCAGACCCACCCTTGGGAGATCTTCAGAGCTACTAGTGAAACAGGACTCACCTCCCGGCTAGTCCTGCCACTCACTGTCCTGAAAACCTCCACTGGGGCATCGTCTACACTTCAGCTGGGCAGACTAGCCTCCTCACAGTCAAGTTCCAAGCATCCTGTTCAATTTCATCCACAAACATTTCCTCTTCAAATTCTGTAGTCCAGACACACTGTTCACTGTTAGCTGCTTGTAGAACATATCCTGACTCTTCATGGTTTAATGTTATTTCACATGCTACTTGCCTTAGTCTGAATTTGGCTTTTATTTTTCTAATTATAATATAGTTTCTTTTTATATTTTTATTGGTGCATTATAGTATCACTTCATAATGTATTTCATAGTGATAGTGACAAACATACACTTTTTTTCTGTGCATTTCTAGGGGATGTTTACATAGCTTTCAAGACCCAACTTAAGTATCTTCATGTGTATGAAGACTGTCATGTCATTCTCAAGAGCAACTTATGCATCTGTCCCATGATATCCACAGTAAAGGAAATGGCTATTTTAAAACATATTACTATCCTACTATAATCATTTATACACTATCCATTGTCCTCCTACAATGAAAACCCCATTCATATTATATATGCTCAATGAATTTTGCATAAATTACATGTTCTAACCTTTCTGAGTTTTTTAAACACTCTACCAAGAATCAGATCATGTATTGTAGTGAACATGACTGGTAGTTTAAATTTAGTTTTTTTTTTCTTTTTTACGTAAACATAGCAGTAAATTTATTAAAAACAAAATATAAATTTTGAGTTTAGAAACAAATGTTGCCCATCAATTAAAAATAAAGTACAATTATTTCATGATTGCAAATACATATCTACTCTATCAGTATAAAATATATCTAAATAAAATGCTGTAGGTATATTGTACAGACAAGTAAGGCTTTTAAAAAGTTTTTAATAGCCAGGAGTGGAGGCACACTTGTAATCCTAGTACTTGGGTGGCTGAGACAGAAGGATTTCAGGTTTGTGGCCAGCCTCAGCTACTTAGTGAGGTCCTCTGCAACTTAGTTAGACCCTGTTTCAAAATAAAGAATTTAAAAAAATAGGGCTGGGGGAGTAGCGCAGAGGTAGAATGCCCCTGGGTTCCATCCCAAGTACCAAAAAAAAAAAGTTTTTATTGATGTAACATAATTATACATCATAGTGAGCATCAAAGTGATACATTCATATATGCACACAACATTTCTTGGTATGGTTCCCTCCTAACCCTACTCCACTATCCCATCCTGTCTCCCCATACATACTAGTAAGGTTGTTAGTGATATCTTCATATAGAAATATAATATTATTTGATCTGCTTCCTTCATTAGTATAGTTAAAAATTGACAACATCGAAGGAATGACAACCTGTGCTAATTTACGCTATTTAAACAACCGTTTGTGGTGGTTATCACTACTCCAAAACTCCTCCACCCACTACCCCAAAACAATCATGGCAATCAAAAGATTAAGGCTGAAATTCTGATTCTGTTTCTTTTGACTGTCTGAAATGTGAGAGGTTCTCTGCTTCTCTGTATCTTACATTGCTTAACTGTTAAATGAGAATAATGGTAAGATGACTACCTTACAGGGTGATTGTGAAGATGAACCTATAAGAATGTTAAGGTTTTAAGCCAGGTGTGGTGGTGTGCACCTGCAATTTTAGTAATTGGGAGACTAAGACAGGAGGATCTCAGATTTTAGGTCAATGTTAACAGTGTAGCAAGGCCATCAGCAACTTAAGCAGACCCTGTTTCAAAACAAAAAATAAAAAGGGCTGGGGGGTGTAGCTCAGAGATAGAATGCCCCTGGATTTAATCCCCAGTACAAAAAAAAAAAAAAAAAGGCAGTCTATTAAGGTTATACATGTATGTAAGTCATTGTTATTTTTAATAGTTGCCCCTTCTTCTACAATATTTGCCTTTTCTCCAATCGCCAGCTCTATGGGTCAAGTTAGAAGAGCCATCACATCACAGAGAAGTCATGAGAAAACAGAGAACATGTTCACCTTCCTTATGTAAGTAAAGCTGTTAGATCAAAATGAAGATTTCAGATGATGAGATACTTGTATTACCCTGAACTAATTATTACATATTATATATATGTGAAATTAACAACTCACCCCACAAATATACATATTCAGCATGCATCAACTGAATATTTTAAATGATAAAGAAGGGCAGTCTGTTGAGACTGGATGACGGGTCACCGGGAGTCATGATACTAGTCTATTTCTCACCAGTGATCTAACTCTTCTAGCCACATGCTACCTGCCTGCTTTACAGCCTAGTAAGTCCAGCAATCCATCAATGGATTTATCCTCTAATGAAATTAGAACCTTCATGATTCAATTTGTGTGTGTGTGTGTGTGTGTGTGTGTGTGTGTGTGTGTGTTACTGGGGATTGAACCTTGAACCCAGGGTCATTCTACCTCTAAGATATACACCCAACCCTTTTTATTTTATTTTTATTTTGAAACAGCATCTTGCTAAGTTGCTGAAGCTGACCTCAAACCTGTGATCTTCCTGTCTCAGCCTCCCAAGTACTAGAATGATGGGCATGTGTCACACACCTGGCTCAATTATTTTACTTCTGAACATTTTTGCACTGCTAATGCATGTGCTTTTCCAGGTAGTATTCTATATCCAAACCATAACACTTCTGTAACTTGTTTTTACGTTATTCATTAATTCCTACAACCCTTGGTGTGGGGATACCCAAAGTACACTCATATATATTCATCTATAACATTCATTAGGATACTAAGTCTGGACCTAAATGTGCTGTATGCTAATGTGTTCTAAATGATAAGTATGTACCCAGGTGCCAGCAAGACATTTTGAACAATTACACAAGCATATTTTATTTGATATTTATTTAATTCATTTTAATTTGCTTTATTCCTAAGGACTGTATAATAAGACTTGTAAGCACAATGATTCTTAAGCTTAACCAAGTAAATATATCTCAAGTTTTGTTAAGTGGAGGTCAAGCTATATTCTTAAATCATAATACTAAATAAAGGATTCTTACATTCTTCAGAGAATAAAAGGAGCCATACTGGCTATCGCCAGCATATTGGGAGAATAGAGCTTATGATTTTTTTTTTTTTCCTGCATGATGAAGTCAGAAAGCATGCGGTCTCTGTAGTGAACTGCTAGGAAGACTTAGGATGCCCAGAATATGAAATTACTGCCCGAATAAAACATTCCACGTTATTTACAAGTGGGAGTTGTCAGGTCAGCTAAATCAATTATTCACCATTTGTTCAATTTAACTTTGTATAAATCTTCATTTTCTCACACAGCCATTTCCCAGTGTATCGTGGAGCTGTGCACAGTCACTAATGAGGATAGAATGCCAAGCATTAAACTGAGCACAGAGCAAAATTTGCAAGTTCTGCCCCTCAGCTGGCTTCATTTATCTGCAACCTTCCCTTGCCCGATGGCCATTACTTGGCCTGGTTTTCATATGTAAATCCTAAACAGAAACGCTAACCCATCACCCCACCAGCAAGAGTTGGTGCAACTTCTTTGCTTTGTGACTATGAAACCTAGAGTTCCAGCACTCGAGGTGCTGATGAGGGTTAAACAAAAGCTCAAATAATAACATTAGTAATAGCTATAACAACAACCAGCTATTAATAATAGCTATGACAATAATGACCATAATATTGCCTATTATGTGGCAGTATCTATACAGAGCACTCTTGACTGACATTATTTAATCCTGGCAACACATTTTGAAAACATGATGTCTATCACTTAGGGTGGAGGAAATTGAGATTTGGAGATGATATAAAGTTTAATCAAGGGCACTGAATTTGTACCCTACAGCCAGGATTCTAGCATATCATAGATGTTAGATAAATGATAATCGGAACCTATTTCTACCTTCCTTTAATTTCCCTTCTTGAGTGTGGGTCACTGGGCCATTTTGTTTCTCTTGCTGCCCGAATAAAACATTGCTGGGAGCTCCAATTTCAGAAACACCTCCATCCCCAGGCCCCTTATTGGGTGACCCTTAATTAACAAGACGATCCATTTATAAGAATATTTCTGAACTCTGCCCTTGAAATCAATATCTTCTTATCAAGCAACTGTAGCAAATTCTCTGCAGGGAGACTGGAGGAAGAAAATAAGAACTAAGAGGAAGCCATGTAATTAAGAACGATACCCCTCTCCCCCACCTGAAGAGACAAAAAGGAGTGAAATAGATGTGAAAATTGATGGAGAATTCAGTCCCAAAGACCCTATCTTGGACCAAATAAATTGTCTTGTAGCTCTCAACCTTTAATTGATTTACTTTAATTGCTGGAGCTTGCTCAAGAACTCTGCTCTGTGTATATTGGTGGGCATAGAGCTGTCTCAGGGGCTCAGGGGCTTGGGTCTCTAAAGGGAATAAGGTGACTTTGGCCAGGGTCAGATGTGCTGGACCAACAACAGCAGGCAGGCCAGTGGATGCCTCTCCTGCTCTCGCACTTGCTGTGCACAGAAGCATCTCTGCTTGTCCACTTCTGACTTCTAAAAGGAGACTGTAATGTGGAAATGTTAAAATACAGGTTCTGAGAGCCAAATGTCCTATGTACAAATCTTAGCTTTTGGCTCCTCTACCCACTGACCACATGTCACTGGGCCAATCACATAGTCTCTCTAAACCTCACTTTCCCCATCTTTAAAGGACTGACAAACCTACCTAGTTGCAAACAGAGCACTGAGTCTGAGTAAAATTTCATCAGATTTGACCACAACAAACAGGTGTCAGGAGTCATCGCTGATGTGTTACCATATCTCTAGACATCTGGTAAAAACCCGCATTTGGGAAGCCAATTCATTCAGTAGACAAGCTTCCCTAGGGAGGTCTTGGAGAGGTCAGTCAAGGCATGAATGAGGTCATCATTCATGAATGAAGACACCAGTGAAGTCATCCGTGAAGTTCTCATCTTCCTTCTCATTTTAGGCAAAACACCTTTACTATAGTTCACATCATACATGACATTGAGATTCTGAGTAGCTTTTTTTTACTTTCTTTGCCTTCAGGGACCCACTGTTAAAATATAGGAGGGAGAGAAGCATTCACCCATTCCTAGAGTGAGTTAAGAAGCTTGGCCAAGACCGTACTAACTAGATGGGGAGCAGAACACAAAAGAGGACCTGGGACTATCTCCAAGTGCTATTTCCAGGGCTCTCTTCATGGCCCTGAAGCACAAACCTCCACATGGCTCCATCGTCCAACTCAGGTTAAGATAGAGCATCACTGTGTGATCATGGCTTTTTAACATGGGTCTGATAGAGCCTGTTTATGCCCATTCAGAGGTTCATGAGGTCACAAGCGAGTGGCACAGAAATAGCATCAGTGTTTGGCCCTCTGGCTTGGATTTGATGGCAGGGAGATGGTGGACCAAGGAGGAACAGGGAAGGAAGAAGTTCAGAAAGTTTGGCATTGTTTCCTTGGCCTTCTTGGCTTCCTCAGTTGACTCATTTGGGGAACAAAACACAGGAAGAAAGACAGAATACCCGCATCTTGTTACAATGAACGAGTGGTCATTAGGGCAGCCTGGGAAGTCTGTGACTAAGACGTGAGACCTGGAGCCAGGTGAAAGAGCAGCATCCTTGTTATTTTGCAACATTTCTCAGAGCCAGTGTTTTAGTCTAGATTTCAAAATGTTACCTAAGGGAAATGTAATAAGAGAGTGACTGGAAAAAACATTACAGGGGTCCTCAAAAAAATTAAGCAAAATTACCATGTTTCAGCAACTTTATGTCTGGAATTGTAATATCTAAAATAATAAAAAAACAAGGTCTTGAGAAGATATTTGTACACCCTTGTCTATTGCAACATTATTTACCAAAGTCAGAAGGTAGAAGCAACCCAAGGGTTTATCGCTGGGTAAAGGAATAAATAATATGTAATATATATGTGGAATGGAATATTATTCATCCTTAAAAAAAAAGAACAAATGCTGACACATGCTACAACATGGAAGAACCTTAAATGCATAGTGCTTAGTGAAATAAGCAGTCACAAAAGGTCAACTGCATTTATACCCGGAATAGTCAAGTTTATGGAGACAGACTAGTCAATGGTGGTTTCCTGGAGTTGGGGGAAGAGGATGGAGAGTTATTGTTTAAGGGGTTCAGAGTTTCAGTTCTACAAGATGAAGAAGTTCTGGAAATAAATGGTGGTGATGCTTTCACACTACCGTGAAGGTATTTGGTGCCACTGAACTGTATACTTCAAACGGGTTAACACAACACGTTTTGTTGTGAATATACTGACACAATAAAAAATGATGAATTCTAGGCAGTGTTTTGAGATGTGTAGATGCACCTGGTATTTAACAAAGAAGAACAACTCAAATGCTACACCCCCTTTGTTTTGGACTTTTCATTTTAACACCATCTAGTTATGACTCGTTTATTGAGAGCACGGTAAACAGGATGCTCATTGTGGCAGGACCTGGATTTCTGGGGAAGGATCCTTGATTCAATCTTTTTAAGAAAAACTGCATAACTATGATTTATTATTAGCCTCTTGATGATGTGAGCTATTTTAAAGAGACAGCGCTTTTCTCAGCAGCCACCTGGAGGGAAGAACCTTAGGAATGTTCTCTTATGAGTACACAGGGGACGCACCCCCTTCCTGCCCCTCCACACCAACAGATTTCGCAGCCCATGGTTTCAGGAATATCCTTATCTTTTTATGGGAAGGATGAAAGAGAAACAGGGGCCCCCTTCCTACCAAGGTTGCTGAGAGGGCAAACATGACGTCAATATATGGGAAAGTTTGAAGCACACAGCAGCCACCCCAGGAATATTCTGGAACTCGTGCTGTTGTCTGCTTCATTCCAGGCACTTTCTCAGGGCTTCGTTGATCTAAAAATAATAATTGAACATTTATTATGCACCCGGCTCTTTTCAAGTGAAATAAATGAATAAAACACAGTCTATACTTGCATGTGTTTACATTCTAGAAGGAGAACCGGGAATATACAGGTAACTACCCACTGTCAGTGGATATAGGGTTCAGGAGAAAAATGAGGAAACAAGAGGGAAATAGAGTAAGGGGAGCTTTTTTTTTTAAACCTAGGGAAACCTGGAAAAAAATTCCAAATTGGGTAGCATTAGAGAAGAAGGCTGAAAGGAAGGTTCAGATCTTTGTATAAGTAAAGGGTCATCTAGATAATAGCAGGTAAAACTGCCCAGAGGAAGGGAGAAAGGAGTGTTGGAACATGAAATTAGAGGTGTGTGTGTGTGTGTGTGTGTGTGTGTGTGTGTGTGTCTTGGAGAGAGAATGGAGATTATGTAGAACTTTTCTGCAAATGACTAAACAGCAAACGTTTTATATTGGTAAATCAGTCTCTGTTGCAACCACTCAGCTGCCAGGGAATTAAAATTGATGGAGACCTAACATAGACTGAGGCAATCGAGACAGAACAAAACAGGTACAGTCTTACATACCATGGCAAAGGTGTTGGCCTTCACTTTGAGTAGGAGAGAAAAAAACTACTGGAAAGTTTTAATGGCTGTGGAAGCCAGGTGAATCATGAGGAAGCTTTTACATCAGTGAGATGAGAGATGCTGGTGGTTTGTATTAGGAGAGGGGAGGAAGTTATGTTTTGAAAGGGGAGGCAGTGGGAGTTGCTGTCAGATTGGATTTGGGGTTATGGAAGGGAGCAGTGGAGGATGGCAGCCACCGAACTCGGACATGGGGAAGAATGAAACGACCAGTGACATCCTGTAAATTTTATCTTAAATGTCACTTCCTTAGAGAAGGTTCCCAGATACCACAATCTATAGCAATATCCTCCAGTACATTACTTCTCAGAGCCCCCAAAGTTTGCCATCATTGTATTATTAATATATTGAATAAAGAGTCAGACAACTAACTGAGGAATCTTGGATAAATTAATTCACTTCTCTGTGGTTCGGTTCCTTTATCTCTAAGGTGGGTGATAACCAAGCCTACTTCAAAGGTTTACCATTGGACTGAACCATCAATGTATGTAAAGCACTTTGAAGAGTGCCTAGCAGATGAGTCTTCGTTATTATTAACACGATTACCTATGTATTATTGTGGAATCGTTTGTTTACTGTCTGCCTACCCCTGTAAATCCTGAGTTCCTGGTGATAGAACTGTATCTCTATTAGTCACATCTTCATCATCAGACTCATCCAATACTGAATGCTCTTGAAATAAATGAGCAAGTGAAATGTACCTATCTCCCACCCTCCTCATCCTCAGCCCGATGACATGACTGTGTCCCCTCACCAGAGCCCTCTATCAGATGAGCAAATTACATGTGAGAGAGGTTCACAAGTCTGTGGTGGCACAAGAGTGTTCATTTGATCACTGGGTCAGATGGGTTGTGTGTGAAGTGGAGAGAAGGTATGACAGGTCCTCTCCAAGGTGTAATATGAGAAAACCAGAAGAAGCCTCTCTCCTTAATAGACTTGAGTGTCACCCTCATGAGACTTACCTGCTTGTCATTACTAAGGTTGCTTTCCTTGCATGCATCATACAGAATCCTTAAATCCTTTCTTTTGTTATTCAAATTCAACAGGGAGTGGGGGGATTGTGATGAATTCCTGAAATCCCATTATTTGAAGGGAATTTATAGCCCATCTAATCTACTGTTGCTTCTGGTTCTTAAACATCCTTTCCAACACCCCTATCCAATACTGCTGCAACCTCTGCTCAGACTGTCAATGGCGAGAGAGAGAGAGAGAGAGAGAGAGAGAGAGAGAGAGAGAGAGAGAGTAAGAAAGAGAGAGAGAGAGGGAGGTAGGTGTGGGCTGATTACAATTATTTTGTAGATCAGAATCATCACAGCTTGCTGATACATAGAATGTGACATCTGCAAGAGTTAGAAAGAGGTGTTAAGAAGGAATCCCAAGTTTCTCACTTGCGTGGCTGAGTTAACAGTGGTGCTATCTTGTGAGAGATGAATGAACTACTTGGCGAGAAATAGGGTTTGATAGAAAAGGCCAAGAAATCATGACCATGTTAAGTTTGAGATGTTTTGAGATATTCGGGGGAAATTTCAAGTCATCCGTTTTCCCATCATTGGACAACTCTGAGATCAATTATAAGTCTATTGTATTGCTATTATTAAGGGGTGGGATGCAATAAATTAAAAGATAAAAAAGTTGCTCCTAAATGCATAGAAAAGAGATGATGCGCTTAACGTGTACATTACCAGAATGACAAATAGTATATTTAGGAAGGTAGATTCTCGGATGAGTTACACCTGGTTCAGAAGGGCTGGCCCTGCCACTTAGTCTGGCTCCATTCTCTGCTAACGTGGGAGTGCTATTATATGCTTATAAGGGTGAGGAAAGGATTAAATGAAATAATTAATACAAATGACTAAGTATTAATTGATGTTTAACACTATTATTATTATTATTATTATTATTATTATTATTATTTTAATGGTAGCAGGAGGAAGAGGATTATTATTTTACATGAATAACAATTGTGGCCTGGAGAGATTCCTAAAGAAAAGAGAAACTAGAAAAATGGAAAGGGCAATAAGGAGGAATAAAGCATGGGTTTGGAGAAGGATTTCAAGCCTTTAGGAAAAGAGGTCCTAAAAATAAACTCTGCCAGTAGAATTGGATTGGAAAAGCTCTTTTGTAGGCCAGAAGCCTGGAATCTAAACTGACTCATATCCTACTTTGGGTAGACTTTGGCAAAATACATAAATTCTCTTCGCCCTAAGCTTCTCATCTCAAAACCACAGAGAAAGTCCTCACTTTAAGCAGTGTGCTGCGGGTTCCCTGGATGCTGACAACACCCCACTTTCAGCAGTTCTCTGCTCTTGGCCCAGTGGACACAGGACTCATTTGCATTGCAATTGGCAGATGTCATATGGTGAAGTCTATTCTACTTGCTATCAGAGGAAGAAAACAGCAGAAATGGGGTGTCTTTTCAGGGTATCTTTTGATTCAGATCCTATACACATTTTCTGTCTATTTTTAATTAATTAACTTCCAAAATCTTACTGTAGTAAATATTATTATCTTAGGGATATGAAAAAGCAAAGGTCAAAGATTAAGTTTTACATCCAGATGTAGTAGCCCATGCCCATAATCCCAGTACTTGGGAGGCTGAGACAGGAAGGTCACAGGTTTGATGCGAACCTCAACAACTTAGGGAGACCCAGTTCCAAAATAAAAAATAAAATAGAACTGGGGTATTGCTTGGAGGTATAACACCCCTTGGTTTGATCCCCAGTACCACCTAAAAGAAAATAATAATAATAATAATAATAATAATAATAATAATAATAATAATAATGATCTTAAGTTTCTTTTCCAATGTCCCAAAACTAGCAGGGATCTAGGTGTGCTTTGAGCACAAACCTGAATCTTCCAAGACCTGTTCTAATGCCTCCATATCACACAGCACTGATGGATAGTATTTGTGCAAAACCTCATAGCCTAAGACAAATAACTATCATGTGCCTATAATTACACTGTTCTATAACTTCCCTTGTAAGAAGTAATTGTAAAGGCAGGAGGGAAGCCCTATTCCCTTCCACTGCCCCCTTCCTGGCATCTCCATTGTGCAAGGCCCTTTGGGCTAACTTCCCTTTCCATCATCCTGCAAGTGGCTCCACACCGAAGCAGGTGACAGCAGGTGACTGTTCCACCAGAGGAAGGTGTGGCCCATCAGCTTGTGGGGAGAAGTGAGAAAGGATGCCACACTTGGGTTAAGGGTGCTAAAGGACAATTGTTAAAAGACCACTGTTGTGTCAAGACAAAAAGATAAGGGAAAGTAAAAAATAAGAGCTTGTGCTGTTTCCACTGGTTTTATGTTACCATAAAGTAGAAAGGTGGGAAGATTTGGACGCAGCACACCCACAATGTGAACCTTTGTTTTGTCACTTTCAGGCTGTGTAACCACAGGAAAGCTGGGTCTTCCTTCTCTCTGAGTCTACTGCCGTCAAATGTAAACCTTATAAAGTAGCTGTAGGGTCTTAACTGAGAACCAGAATACGAAAGGACTCCTGCTTGCAGTGGATCAACTTGCTAAAGTTACCATGCATGGAATTAAGTAGATGCTGGGTGAATTTAAGAGATTTGAAGCATGGAGAAGACTTCTGTGGCACACATATCAGACTACCATGGAACCAGTGGGCAGGTGGCTGGGAGCAAGGCTCCCACCTTCAGCTCAGAGCTCAGACTGGTTGTTTTCTCTTGGACAAGGCATGATCTCCATGATCTTCAAATGCCTCATTTGTAAAATGGTGTTACAGGTGCTTCACCTGTCTCCCTAAGCACCATGGGTCCTCAAAAGTCAACTGCATGAGGTCCTCTTTTACATCTGAAATGTATCATTTATATGGGAAAACTACCTGTCTTAATCTAACTCCCTTAGCAACCCTTTTAAAATTTTTCTCATCACTCAAACGGACCAAACATTTGTATGATGCTATTGATCTACTTTATCTATTTGCATTTGTTATCCATCTTTGTTCAAATATACTGGAAATTGTAGTATTATGGAGACAGGTTGGTTTCTTGCCAGTACTATGCATATAATTCAGATACTATGCCTGGAGAAGTCTTAGAATACACTTTAACCCATTTTGTCTTACTGTCCCAGATGTAGAACACATAAAAACTTAAATAGAGTATATAATACATACTGTAATTATACAATAAAGAGAATACAATTATAGTATAATATAATAATATAGCATATATACTCTAGATTATTATTTTGAACCTATTTTAATTTCTTTGTGTCAATTTCATTGAATTATTTGCAGAACTGAAAACTTGGAATGTAATGGGTTAATAGCAAATCCTAAAAAATAAGAATGTATATTTATTAGAATAGATTAGTCCGAGCCAGGTGTGGTGGCGCATGCTTGTAATCCCAGCATTTGGGAGGCTGAGACCGGAGGATTCGGGTTCTCGGCCAGCCTCAGCTACCTAGTGAGGCCCTCCACAACTTAGTGAGAACCTGTTTCAAAATAAAGAATAAAAAATAGGGCTGGGGGTATAGCTAGGAGGTAGAATGCCCCTGAGTTCCATCCCCAGTACCGCAAAAAAAAAAAAAAAAAAAAAAAGAATAGATTAGTCTGAGTCTGCACCAATAGATCCTATTTCCCAAGCTTCTAGGAGGGCAAATTCACTTCACTGTCTTTCTTGTGGCCCATCAAACTTATAAGAGTGTTTTTTAAAATTGTATATGTTGAGAATAGACATCTTCATACTCTTCCTCTTATGAAAATAAGTGTATTTTCATAAGGTGAAGAACTAATATGAAATTATTTCCCATGAATTAGTTCTTAAAAATCAACTTGTAGCTGGGTGTGGTGGCACACGCTTCTAATCCCAGCATTCGGGAGGCTAAGACCGGAGGATCCAGGTTCTCGGCCAGCCTCAGCTACCTAGTGAGACTCCCTGCAACTTAGTGAGACCCTGTTTCAAAATAAAGAATAAAAAATAGGGCTGGGGGTATAGCTCAGAGGTAGAATGCCCCTGAGTTCAATCCCCAGTACCGCAAAAAAATAAATAAATAAACTTGTAATAACCAAAAACCTTAAAAGAGAGTTAACTTGTTCTTACTATTTAACAAACATCAGGTATTATAAAGCATTTAGTAATAGTATATGATCAATAAATACAGCATATGCTATGAGTCAGGGAATTCCACCTGCCAAATTCCTTAGTTCCACAAATATTTACTGAGTTCCTGTTGTTCCGACAATGTGCATACTAGCGTGTAGTTGAAAAAGAGCCACCACACAAACCATGACCTTAAGCCTATAGTCGACAGAAGAGACACATATGTTAAAAACTAAATAATAAATAATTGTCAAAAAAATCACTTCTGTGAAAGAAAATGAAAAAAAAAAATAGGACACAATAACAGGGAAGTAACTTCTTCATGATGGGTGATAGAAAAGGTGTTCCTGAGGAGGTGGAGACTAAACCAAGACCTCGACAATAACAAGAGGCAAATATGCCTGTTCTCCATGAGGTAGATATTCCAGATGTGAATCGGAATATTTATGAAATTCACAAGGAAAGAAATAATTGGGAATGCTTTAGAAAATTTAATATTACCTTCATGACTAACGTGCAAGAAACAAGTACCGAAGAGTGTAAGATGTGCTTGGAAAAAATAGAGAACAGACCATGCAGAGACTTAATCCTATAATAAGGAAGTCATTGCAAACGCAAAAGGATGCTTCCAGATGTATTTTACCAGAAGAGTGGAACAGTACATGTCTTAGAATCATGGTTGAATGCTGTTGCAGAGAGACCTTATTGGGCTGGTTTTGAGAAGTATAGAAGACCATTAGGAGAACAGCTAACCATTAGAAGAACATTTTTTCTTTTCATGTCTTCTTCCTCTCTTCTCTTCTTTCTTTTCCTTTTCTATTCTTTCACTTTTTTCTTTTCTCTTCTTTTTTCTTTCTTTCTCTCTCTTTTTTTTTTTTGTGGCTCAAATAAGGAATAAATAATGCATGAACCCAAAACAAGCATGCATAGCAGGAAATAGCATGTTGCTTAGCAAGAAATAGAAAGCATTTTCAAGTGAGGATAGTTTGGGCAACTTTAATCCAGGGCTCATGCAAAGCAAAGTTAAGGAAGCCACCCAAGGGCTGTGTAGTTCCCTGGGGACAAAGAACAGTGGCGTTATTACACACCAAACACAATGGAGGGAGTGGTGCAGAACCTGGAGACAGAGGACCGCCTCCACAGAGGGAAGGGGACTTTCCATTGAGGATCCCTGCAGGTCTGTGGCAATCTTGAAAGGGGGGAGCAAGTGGGCCACACACCCCAACCTCCTTCTCCTCCTTCCCTCCAATTTCATGCTAGTATTCTTCATTAGCTACACCAAACCAGAAGCCCAAAGGGAAGAGAGTTTCTCGGTGTAGTTTGTAGAGATCAGCCTTGCCAAAGAATAGTTCACAATGGAGAAGAGTGAGGAAGAGATCTGGAAGGAAAATTTAAAAACTATATACCACTCAGGAAGTATTCATGGAAATGAAGAGAAATGAATGAATTCAAGAGACTCTTGCCCATTAGAATTCCCAGGAGGTGCAGGTGTATTATATACAGAGAAGAGAGGAGAGAGGAAATTGAGTGTGAACCTCAGGCTTCTGACTGGAGTCATGGGCTTGCTTCTGGTGTCAATCATTGAGATGTGGCCGGCTTGAGATGGAATGGGTTCTTAAAGAGAAGCTCACGATTCACAGATATGTTGATGAGCGATGTTTAAAGGGCATCCAAGTGGAGATGCCAAGTGGGCAGGTGGGTGAACTAGGAACATATCTCAAAAGACACATCTCAGCTGTTGAGATCATTCGTGGGGCTGTCAGCACATGCTTGGTGTTTAATGAGATGATAATAGCTATTATCTAGAGAGAGTGTGTAAGGGGAAGAGGGAAGAAGGCCTATTTTCCAGTTCTTTATCAGATAGAGAAGGAGAAGCCAGCATAGAAGATCGAACAGGTGCATCTGAGTGGTAGAAAGAAAACCAGGAATGCATAAGGTCAGAGAAACGAAGAGAACAGTGTGTTTCAGGAAGGAGGGCAGGTCAATTGTGACGAAAGTACAGTTGAAATGGTAGCACTTCATGGCCAGTTTCAGTATATGTGGAGGCAGAAGCTCAGTTACAATGGACTGTTAAAAAAAATCCTGTAATATAGGCTTTAATATTTTTTAAACAAACGTATAAAAACACAATAATACTGAAACGGATTAATTTTTTTTTCATTTGACTACTAAGGATCCAAATGCAGTTGCTGGATTCCAAAGCCTATCCTCTTTCCATTCTGCTGAGTAATTTCCCAAACCTATGATTCATGCAGCCTGGGAGAAGTTATGAAGGAACTTTCAAGTTATCATCTCTTCTCAGGTGTTTGCCACGTTTGACCTTCTGTTAGGCAAAAGATGAGGAAGACTTCTCCTCCCAAAGAAAAAAAATAACATAAAATAAATGGCAAGATATTAATCTTGAGACCATTTACAGGGAAGTGTTAAGTGGCCCCACTGGCACTCACAGCAATGAGCTTCGAATATCACTTGTACAGCAAGCTGCTTAGTTCTGCAGATAACAAGTCACAGCAGGCCTTCTTGGGTTGCAAATGTAGTCGCTCTGTTTGCCAATTAACTCTTTCCCACATTGCTCTTTATATAACCAGCCGGGATGCTTTGCTGAGGCAGCAGGATCTGCTGGAAACCAGCATTGGCCTGGGAATTAGCAGAGATGATGTGATAGAGGCAGTAGTGGTGTTAGTAACAGATAGTAGTGATCATAGCAGTGGAATAAGTATTAGTGAGTCTGGGCCCTGGGAGGCTCTCTATTTTCTGAAATATATGTCCATGTTTTTCTGAACTTCCTGTCAGTCAATGTCATAGGCAAGACATTGTTCTTTCATCTGAAGAAATTTCAATTTGTCCAAGTTGTTCCCCGCATGCTAAAAGGAAATACCCTGTGTCTTTCCTGGTATGCTGTTCGGACTCTTTAATTCATTCTTGATGTTTTAAACTGAGTTTCTCTAAGATCAGGTGATCCTGTGTCCTGGAGAGAGTCCCTGTCTCATACACTGGGACCATGACCCCAGGAGGTGACATATAAGGGTCCTGTGGATGTTCTCTGCTTGCTTGTCTTCCCAGAAATATTAGACATGATTGTCCAACTCAGCTTCCTTGGATCTTCTTCCTCATCCCCACTTCCCTGAAGAGTCTTTCTTGGTCTTTTGTTCTGGATCCTTCTCTTTCCCTCAACCCATACATGTTTAATGTCCCCCGAGGGCTTTTGTGAAATCCCATCACTTCTCCTTTGACAGCTTCTCCACAAAGGACAACAATATAATCACCATCCCCAACAAGACCATCTGGAAAGTGCTATGGTGTTAAGGCAGGCCATGGACCGCAGATTTGTTTCTTGGTGATTGCATCCTCTACAGGGCAAAGATTCTTAGGTCTTTTCTTAGGCACTAGACTCACACAAATAGAACTTCAACTGTAATATAAATAAAACATAATTTTTGAGAGTTTTTTTTGGGGGGGAAGGTTTGTTGTTTATATGTCTTGTCTTGTTTTGATGGTAATATTGGGGGTTGAACCCAGGGACAATCTATCCCTGAGCTACACTCCCAGCTGACCTTGAACTTGTGATCTCTTGAGGTCATTTCTGTAAATATTTCCCTTGTGAGTCTTCCCCATCCTATTCAATAGTTCTATCACGAATCTGCCACTTACAGGGCCCTGCTTTGTCTTTGATTTCTCTTTCTTTCTTCCTGCATATCCAGTTCACCAGCAAGCTTCATTGACTCTGTTACCATGTTGGATAAAGCCACCACCACCTCGCCACTAGATACTGCAAGAACGACTTAACTGATCTTGCTTCTTTTATTATTGGATCTTTACACACTGTTGCCCATGCTTTAATGCATGTGTCTAACCTAGCCTTGATTTTTAAGATTCTCTGTGATTTGACCCTCTCCCACTTTTCACAGAGCCACTTACTTCCTCTGTTGTATTCTGCCCGGCCCCACTGATCATCTTCCTGTTTCTTCTGCACCCAAGCCAGAGCCCTCCCTCCGTCTTGGTGGTGTCCTTTCTCCCTGCCTCACACACTCTGATCTTCTGTGACTCGCTTCTTGACCTCCAGAATCCTGCTTCAACAATACTCTTAGAGAGATTGCTTCCACTGGAGTTTCTTGTCTGAATATAGAACACATCAAGTGATTTCAGTAGCATGTTCTTTACATATTTTAATTTTCTCAAAGTTTGTCCATAACTAGAACCATTGTAGATGCATAAAAGAGAAATTAAGTCATTATATTTATGTCTACTTTAGTGTAGTTGGACTTAATCTTCTCAGTGAACTCCTGGTTGAAAAAGGTAAAATATGATTTCACTCATCATTTATTATTGTTCTGTTCAAAGGAGTTTTCTGGCATTTTCCCCCCCAATTGAGATATTTGTACTCCATCCATCATTTATCAAGGGCTCTTTCTAGGGGCATTAAGTCCCTGGCCCTTCAGACTGATATAAGGGTGGCAAATGTAGCTCTCAGTGAAATCCTAACTTAGATAGAGAAATGTGGGAGCTGCTGCTGGAAGCTGGGCTGGGTACACTGCAACAGTGAGGGTGACGGGATGGGAGAGGAGAGTGGTTCCAAAAGCATCTGCTCCAAATAACCACTGTATACAAGCAATAGCCCAGTGTCTAGCACTGGTGTCTATAATCTATATATTTGCTTTTGTTCATGAACCCTCTGAAGTGTTATACAAACTGTGGGCAATTACACATTTTTTTTAGGAAATTTACCAAACCTTAATCAGATATTCAAAAGAACCTGTGATCTCAAAGAGTTAAGAGTGAGCCACTAACATTTAACTCAAAACGTGTCCCTTTTCTACTCATGCATTCTGCAGTATTATACAGTGCACCATAGAGGAAGCAGGAAGGACAAGCTTGCCATGAACTGGATGCAATCTTAGGAGAAAGCTTAAGATCCTTCCCATGTCTGAGCAAAGCTGTGAGTCAAGGTCACCTAGCTCTCCCGGGAGGGACTCCACCCTCCCACGCATATTCTATACATGCAAAATGGAGTTGATAATCTCTCCTTTATTAGGCTGTTGGAGAAATTAAGTGACATAATGCAGGGGATGTATTTAAGCACCCGGAGCTAGCCTTGGCACCGGGGTCTCCAGAGAGCAATGCAAAGCACACACTTTTATTTCTCATTTTAATACCTGGAATGGTTGGACACATAAATACACGTTGGGCTGAAATTGGAGTAGAGAGGAAATCAGCGACAGGATGAGCTGGCATCTGGGCCACAGTGATTTTTGACCTTGTGGGTATTTCCACAAAGGCCATTTAAAGCCAATGACAAAGGGAGAGTGCATTTGTGGCTTTAGCAGGTCAGCGTCATTGGGTTCTGACTCTCCGAGTGCTTCTAGGATCCTGTGATAACAGAGACAGCTGGAAGGTCAAAAATAAGGAGATGCTTTCGATGCACTGCCAAAGATTTCTTTGCTGTGGGGAGGCAGGGCCCGATGGAAATTGCTCTCCTGACATTTGCTTACAGGATGCCAAGCCAGTGTGCTCAGCTGAATAGATTTCAATCTTAGGTACATTATTAATAATAAAAAAGTCGCATGCCTGGTATATTTTAGCACTGTCTGCATGTTGGGAAAAGACTCACTTAGAGAAGGTAAATGAAATCTTAGCCTTAGAGATCTCTGGGCTAGAAATATTTTCAAACAATTGCTTAGAAGCATTGCTACAGCCTGGAAAGGAATCTGGGCTTTAGTTTCCAAAAGACCTGAGTGCAAGTTCTAGCCTATTGCATATGAGATATGGGTATGAGCCTGAATTGATTTAAACATTAAGAAACCAAATCTATGTTGAGAGAATCAAAAGCGCATGCACGTGTGTGTGTGTGTGTGTGTCTACATGTGCCTGCACAAGTGTGTTCATAAAGTAAAATAAGAGCTATCATAAGGATCTAGTTCAGATTTTGAGATTTTTATAGATGAATCAAGTGAGAATATGGAAGTTAGGCTTCCTGCCTAACTCATGCTTGTAAGGATGCAAAATGGAGCAGGGACTCAGCCAACGACCCACAGGCCAAGTCCCTGCCCGCCTGTCTTCATAAATTAACTTTTGGTGAATCACAGCCACGCCCATTCACTTGTGTGTTGTCAGTAGCTACTTTTGAGCTAGGGCAAGGGAGGAGTTGTGACAGTGACCGTATGGACCACGAGCCTAAAATATTTACTATCTGACTTTTCTAGTAAGTATTTGTTGGCCCCTTAAATAGAGGCTACGTGAAATTCACATCCGGCACTTGTGTGCTCACGCTCTCCTACGTTTTAAGAAATTTCTTTTCAAAGACAGTGGGAAATATTAACACAATTGATCCTGAGAAAACCTCAGCCTTTGGCTGTTTTCTCTTCACGTTCTCTCTCTTCTCTCTCCAAGCCCAGCCCTCAAAGGAAGCCCCGGTCCTCTCCTGTCTAGTGGCAGAGGGACTGGGGCTGAGCTGCCCAGTCAGAGAATGTGACCCTCAGCCACCAACGTGTGCTATAAACAACCACAGCCTGCCCTCCCGGAGTATTGATTTCATAGAAAATAATGTGAAAGCTTATGTTTTTGCAAAAATAAATAGGGGCGTTTTTAAGATGGAGCGTGGAATATGGAACTTCAAAAAAATCCCCAGTCTGCTTTCGGTCACCCCAATACCCTCTCTTGGAGAAACATACTTCCCCTCTTGTGTCTTACAATTTTCAGAAGGGCAGTTCAGTAGGGTTACCCTTGGTTGGAGCCTCATATTTCTGAGTCAGACAGACCTGCCTCATTTGAGTCTTGGCTGCATTGCTAACTGGCCCTGTGTCTTAATTGCGCCAACATGTGGGCTGCTTCCCATTCTGCAAGTGGGGCCTACGGATGTCTTCCTCGGTGTAGTAATGAAAAGAGACGATGCGTATCGATAGTTCTGAAACCTGGCTGCACATGAAAACCCCCTGAGGAACTGTCTGGATGCTCAAGCTCCACCCTCAGACCAATTAAAACAGAAGGGGGGAGGGGAGGAGCTCTGGCGTTTATAAAGGCGCTCCAGGTGATTCCCTTGCGAAACCCGGGCTAAGGAAGGACTGCTGTAGTTTAAGGAGCCAGAGTGGTGCTGACTCATGATTGGTCATCAGTAAGGGGTGGCGGGCAGAGGGGTGGGCACACGCCATTCACCCAGGACTGCCCACTCTGCTACAAGCTCCGACTTACCCCACTGTGGCAAAGAGCCTCAGGTAAAGCTGCACCCCACCCACAGAATGTACTTGCATGGCGGAGCCTAATGGTGCCTTAAATCATGTCGTGGAGACAGCTTCTGGCTCCACCTGAAGCCAGCCCCAGATCTGAGTGGGGCTGCTGTTGGGAAATGGGTTAGCTACCCATACCTTTCACATGCCAAGGAGTGCCTGTCATTTAGGGACCTGGAAAACATACTTTCTGCCCTTTGGGGACCCCCAGCAACTTAGGAGATGCTCTGGAAACAATTTAGAGCATGGTAGACTCACTCTTCACTTGGACATAGAGAAGTGCGTGCATGCTTGCTTGCGTACGTACGTGTGTGCGTGGGTGTGTGTAAGGGCTTCCGACCTTGGAGCCAGAGGCCTGGGTTCTCTGTGACCTTGTCCTAGCCTGTGTCCCCAAATGATGAGCCTGCGTCATAGCTGGTCTACTGCGGCCGTCTATTTGGAAGACGATCCCAGGAAATAAGAATGAACCCCTGCTAAGGGAGAATGGAAGAAAGGAAGGAACAGGAATTAAAAAATGTGTTATTGGTCTGGCCACATCTGGAGGCACTGGCGAATTTGTTCCCCATTTGAGGTATGTCTCAGGACCCTGAGCCTGGGGAAATGAAAAAGAGAACAATTACCTGTCAGCTGCAGAGCCCTTGGTATGTGACCCCTCCAGCAGAAGCCTCTCAGACAGCTGAGCCAAGTTCCCCAAGTCTGCCCGAGTCACAGAGCTGTGTGCACAGACCACGGGTCCTGGAGGACCGGGAATCCTGTAAAGGATGCTCAGCGCACACCCTGACCACCTACTCCCTCCCTCTGGAGGTCCACGTACATTGTGTCTCTCAGTCCTCCTCAAGCCCCAAAGATGCCCAAGAGACGGCGTCTTTCTCTTCATGTTACACATGAGGAAGCTGGAGCTCAGAGACGTCAGGTAACTTAAAGTGGCCAAGTAGGAAGCCCAACCCAGGTGATCCTCTGAGTCCTTTGAGTCGTCCACTTCCACACCAGGCAATAGAGACTGTTCACGGGTCATTTAACCTTTCCGATTCTTGTCGTCCCCATCAGTACAAACTGGTCAATAATCTCTGCCTCATCTATGGGCTGTCATAAGGACAACCACCGTCAGTCCAAAAGAAATGGGTGTACACTCTCAAGAGAAGTGCCTAGGCGACGATTTGCATCTTTTGCAGAATGTAAAACGGCAACAACAAAAACAAACTCAGCCACTTAACAGCACCACGTCCCGGGAAGCAGAGGATGCCAGTTTTCACGGACACATCCATGACCTGGGCGGTGCTGTTTGAACAGACAGGCTGCCACAAGGCGCCTAGAGCGGAGGGAGGTAAGTCCTTCCCGGGTTTAGGGGACAGCCTTTCTCCGGGGTTCACGGAAACGTCTAAGTCACTAGGGACAGAAGGACGACGGTTGCGGGGTGTGCCTCTGGCTGTCCTCGAGAAATGAAAGCCAAGAACCGCAGTTCCTCTCTTATGCGGTGTAGCAGCTTAGCAATTGAAAGACAGAGAGCAGCCTGCCCGGAGCAATTATGTTTTCATTATTATTCCCAAGCCGCTGTGTCACAAATCACATTTTCCATCCCGGGGCATGTTGGTGCAGAGCTGCTGATTGCGGTTCCCATCTTTCCATCAGCTGACTGCTCCAGCCTGGCCCTGGGAGCCGCAAGCTGGTGGCTCATTAACTGCAATACCTGCACACAGATTGCAAACCCAGCGCGGCAGATGCTGCGTGTTTAAGGAAAACTCCACCATTCGAAATGACTACAAAGTACGTTTTACTATCAAACTCCTGTTGGGGGCTTTTCTAGAAAGAAAGAAACCCTTGTAGATTTTCATGTCGACCTGCATTACGGCTCAGCTGAGTGCTGAGGTTGGACAGAGCTTTGACTTGCAGGCGCAAACACAAACACACCCAGGCGCCCCCGGCTTTAAAACCGGGGATTTAAAGCACCAGACTTACATGCGCCAGCGCGGTGGCTTGCTCGTGCCGCCATCATGCGGCATGACGGGGAAACTGCACCAGAAACCGAATGCCAAATTTGGTAAGGACACTTCTGCTCTTCCTCCCTCTCAGCCTCCTCCTCCTCCTGCTCCTTTGAAACAGCTCCGCTTTGAAGTAGGCTAGTGAAAGAGAGGAGAAAGTGAAAGACATCACCGAGTGAGATTCCACGGCTGGCCCGCTGTTTCTGCGGTTTCCCAGGCTGATCCTTACAGAAGTCTTGCATGATAGGAGTGTTTTGGACACACAGTCCTCCAATGAGGCTGCCCTGTGGGAAACCCACACACACCCCATCCCTCTGGTGTTAAGATACAATCCGAAACAACGTGAGTTCGGTGTCAAAACTGCGCGGCTCCTATTGAAAAATGGCCGATTTCCATAGAATTTCATAGACTTTACATACACACAGCACTGGGGAAATGAGAATTTTTGCTTTGAATAAAAATCCGTATTTTACAATAAAAAGGTCTTAAAATTATGTCTTCTTCCACTGTTGTGTTTTCTTCTTATTCTTAACTTTTAGATTAAGAATTTGCACCTTGAGAATAATTATTTCTGTCCTTTTGTACGTTTATGTTGTACGAGTGGCAAGTACTGTCTCATAATCACTTTTTTGATCCGTATGTGTGTGCATGTGTGTATGTGTGTGTGTGTGTGTGTGTGTGTGTGTGTGTTACTGGAGATTGTACCCAGGGGCATTTTATCTCTGAGCTACATCCCAAGACATTTTTATTTTTTAGTTTGAAACTGTGTCTTCCTGAGTTGCTGAAGGTCTCACTAAGTTTTCCAGACTGGCCTCCAACCTGCAGTACTCTTGTCTCAGCCTCCCAAGTGCTAGGATTCCAGGCATGTACCACCACGCCCTGATTGGGCTTGTCTTCTGTATGGTGTCCTTTCCACTAAGAATTTCTAAGATTATTAATATTGTGTTTAAATATAATGAAAACTGCTGACCAAGTTTTTTTCTTTTATAGATTCTGGATTTCCTGTCTTGATTAGAAAGGCTTCCTGAACTTCAAAGTATGGAAATCATCTTTCATACTACTTTTTAATAATAATTTTTTATAATATTACTTTTATGTTTATATTTAGTCACTATGCTTTTATTTTTATCCTCCCTTCAAGGTAGGCTAACTTCATTTCCATCCAATGTGGAATCAATTGTCTCTGTAGCATTTCAAGAAAAATGATCTGCCCTCTCCCCTACTGAACTCTTTATTGTTGAGTAAGTACCCAAGTATAGCTGGATCCTATCTACCCCACCAACATATTTGTAATTCACCACCATACTGTTTCTGTCTTCTAAGACAAGTCTGCATCATATGAGCATGCGTGATCTGAATCATTATAACACGCATGCATTACTTTTGTTAATAAAAAAAATTCCGTTCCATATCGTGTGTGTGTGTGTTTTATTAGGGACTGGACCCAGAGGCATTCTACCACTGAGTAGAATGGCACCCCCTGCCCTTTTCAGTTTTTATTTTGAAACAGAGTCTCACTAAATTACTGAGGCAGGCCTCGATTCTGTGATCCTTCTGTCTCAGCCTCCCCAGTACAAGGATTACAGGTCTGCACCACTATGACAGGCTTCAATTCTGTATCTTCTGCACAATTTGCATTGTTCCCCTGGTTACACGGAAGAGCCACCTCACATCTCTCTGCTCCACCCTCTAGAGGGACTCCGGCCCAGACCCAGGGCCTCAGGTAGTGTAACAAAGTTGTCAAGGGCCCATCCCTACTAGTAAGCAGTGGTGTTCTCAATCAGATGGGGATGGTGAGCACATGGACAGGGACCCCAATAAGTACCTACTAGGTATCTTAACTCCAAGTTCATTAAAAAACTATGTATTAGCCGGGCGTGGTGGCCCACATTTGTAATCCCAGTACTTGGGAGGCTGAGACCTTAGGATCTGGGTTCACGGTCAGCCTTAGCTACTTAGTAAGGCCCTCCACAACTTAGTGAGACCCTGTTTCAAAATAAAGAATAAAACATGGGGGCTATTGGTTTAGCTCAGAAGTAGAATGGCCCTGGGTTCAATCCCCAGTACTGTCAAAAAATAAATAAACAAACAACAACAACAGAAAAACTATGTATTGATTGTTCTTCCTTACAAAGGCATGGACCTTGGAAATAAAAAATAAATCAGATACAGTGTTTACATTTAAAGAGCTCATGATCTACAAGGGGTAGACATATATGGAAATAAAATAAGTGCCATACTAGGCAAGACAAAGTGGACTGGAGAGATGCCACAGCACTGTGGTAGCTTCAAGGGGATGCAGAAACATCTGTCCAGGTGAGTCAAGGATGCGATCCACAGGGTGCTGGGCAAGGGCCTCGCACATCTTGGTGGCAGGGAGTATGCAGCTGTTCTCTTGTGTGTGTAGGGGATTGTGTGTAGCCTGTGTGCTCACAAGCACACGTAGGTGAACCGGCCAGGTCGCTCTGAACAGGAATCTCGCCGGGACCACAGAACTGGGCTGACTTGGGTTGAAGAGAGAGGCTGAAAGGTTGGGAGGAGATGGCTTGTAGACGCGCGTTCTTCTTTCTGCTTCTCAGGCGGTGACACGGGCAAGCACTTGAGGTAGGATTTCCAAAAAGACAAGGTGCTCACTGTCCCGGGAAACAGGAGCTGATGCCCCAAATAAAGACGAGGCTTCAGGTGGTTCCACTTCTCCCATCTCCATCCTGCCACATGAGTGCTGCTTGTTGATCTCAGCTGGAGGCTGCAGGAAGGGCTGGCATCACCGTCCATCCTGTGTTAAGCTTCAGCTGCTTCTGGATGCTGGTCTGTCTACAGGGATGAAGTCATGGAGATCGCAATCTGAGGCAAGATGATATTTTCTGTGGTCATTATTGTTCTTGGAAATAGGCGAGCTGAGGAGGAGAGGATGCAAGGGCTGGGAGGGACGGAGGCAGCCATCCAGGGCACCGTTGGGCTTAATCCCTGAGGGAAAGGAGACCCAGAGAGGGGACAGAGCTCGGCCAAGGTCACACAGCTGGTTCACTCTGCATAGATGCATTAGAAAAAAAGGTATCAGGACGCTTCTTCATCACAATTAACTAGGAGCTTCCTTTTTTCTTTTCTTTTTTTTGTGGTACTAGGGATTGAACCCAGGGGTGTTCTACCTCTGCACTACATCCCCAGCCCTTTTTTTTAAAATTCATTTTGAAACAGGATCTCACAAGGTTGCTGAGGCTGGCCTCCAGCCTGCAATCCTCCTTTCTTAACTTCCCGGGTACCAGGATCACAGGTTTGTATCACTATACCTGGCTAAGAAGATCTTCCTGGAGACAGGTTTTCCCTATACAGTCTTGCCCCATGCTTATTCCTCCCCTTAAAAAGACCCCAAAGTCATCTAATTGGAGAATTTGGGACATAGCAGAGAGTCTTACATAGCCCATCTCTGTTTCCCAGCTGCAGAAAACACAATTAATTGTTCTCTGCCAAGTAAGAAAAGGTCCTACCCCTAGGAGAAAATGTCATACTTTTTTGTATGTTTGTTCCCCCAGCATTGTCTTGCTTGGACCTTATCAGGACAGAAGCTGGTTTTCCGCTTACCAGCAGTCACCTCTTCATCTCTGGGCTGACTCAGAGCTCCAACGAGGATGCCAGCTCTGCTCGCTGTCCTCCTCCATCATGAAAGTCACTGCACTAGAGGTAGCTACTTTAAAGGCTGTGTGTAGCTTGCTCATTGTTTCTACAAATGCCGCCAAATTCGCCCACAACCATATATGTCATATAAATGCTTTTAGAAAATAATAATAGTTGAAAGATGCAAGTCATCTGGGCATGGTGGTGCACGCTTGTAATCCCAGTACTTGGGAGGCTGAGACCAGAGGATCTGGGTTTGCAGCCAGCCTCAGCTACTTAGTGAGGCTCTCTGCAAATTAGTGAGACCCTGTTTCAAAATAAAGAATAAAAAAATAGGACTGGGAGCATAGCCGGGAGGTAGAATGCCCCTAGGTTCAATCCCCAGTACCACACACACACACACACACACACACACACACATGCACTCACACACACACACACACACAAAAAGATGCAAGTCAATGCTTTCTCACCCATTTTTATCCCTTTGGACAGAAGCAGAGGATATAAATTATGAGCCCTCCATTCAGTCCTTTGGAATCATCCACCGGAAAGGGAGAATATTTCAAGAGTGCTATGGTTTGGTTGTGGTTTGTCCCCCAAATATTCATATGCTGAAGCTGAGTTCCCACTATAATGGTGTTGAAGGGGGGAGGTACCACTTGGAGGTCAGTAGGTCAGGGGGTGCCACTCTCAGAAGACAGTATCTGTCTTTGGGAATTGGGTTAGGTCCCATGGGGCTGGAGAGTGGGTTGTTATAAGACCACCCTGCCTTCCTCGACTCATCCATGTTTTCCCCTCTGGCATGCATTCCAGCCACTCACCATGATGCGGTGTGGAGCCCTGGACAGAGGCGGCCGCCCAATCTTGCTCTCTTCAGGTTCCAAAGCCATGAGCCAGCATAAACTTATTTTCCTCATAAAATCCCTAGTCTCAGATATTCTGTTATAGCTACACAAAACAGACCAAGGCAAAGAGAGAAGCAAAACCCAGCAGGCCAAATGGATCTCATCCATTTTTCTTCCATTCCTTTGGGTGGTTTCTTCTTTCTTCCTCAAGTCTCAGAAACTCTGACCTAGGAGGTGCTCCAGGGTCATCTAGTGCAAACTTCTATGAGGAATTTATTCTGCTATGAGATCTCCACAAAGCATTTGTCCAGACTCAGCTTCACCACTGCTAGAGAGCTGGAGTTTCATAAGACCTAAGGCAGCAGCTCATTCCAACTTGGAACAAACTTATTTGTGAGAAGGTGTTATGACTCTTGCTGTATGTGTGGTTTTTCACAGCATGCTGCAATTCCATGGGAACTGGACTTCTTGTGGGACAGAAGCTCACCTGATCCAGGCTGAGATGCACATGTGTTTAGGTGGTACCTGAGGATGCAGGGAGAAGGCAATTTTACAAGTGAAAGCATGTTCTGACTGTGCTTCATGGCCGGAGGATGTGACATGGTGGCTGCATATGTGTGTGTGAGAGAGTTTGACTGTCCCGGATAGTGTGATGAAAACCATAGCTTCTGCAAATGTCATGAACCTTTGTGATGACTGACACATGCTTTGGAAGAAGAAATTTAAGCCTTCTCTGTGATCTCCCCACCACCATTTTTTTCCAATGAGTTTGTTTTAGTTTTTGCTTCTGTTTTACCACAAAGGCACCAGCATCAACACACTCAGAAGGCATCTTGAAAAAAATAATCCCTGAAGATAATAGTGGAGCCCTGTTAAACAATATTGCATTGTGATGTTATCATACAGAGAGTGAAACCGATGGCATGATAGCGTAAAATTGCTCAGTGAGTGTGCCTAATTCACAGGATGCAATAACTATTTGGGGAATTGAAATATTTATTGTTGATTTATAATGTGCTAGTGACTCCCCTAAGCCCTTTCCATATTTTATTCCATTTAATCTACAGAGAAATCCTAATGAGGTGGCTAGTATAAACCCACTGTCCCTTATTCAAAACTACTGGGCACCAGATGAATTTTGAAAGTTACATCTATTTTTATTATTTAAGAAAGGAAATATAGCGCATATATTATATGTTGTTTAACCACATCAGCAGGATCTGTAATAATATGCTGTAATCAAATGTCTTAATACTTTGCTGCAAAATCCATGCATATTTTCAGAGTGGGGTAAAGAAAAACTATACTAGGTAGGAGTCTCCTGCCAGTCCAGCTCAGGTTTTGCTGCCAAATGAGTTTGCCCTGGGCTTATGAAAATACTTTCTGCTTTCAAATTTTGGGGGGATTTTAGATACATAAATAACTGATTTTGGAATTGTATTAATATCTCCACTTTGCTAATAAAAAAAAAGTGAGGCTTTGTAAGTAGCTTCCCTGATACACATGGCTCAGGTGTATGAAGACCTTGTAACAATCAGAGTCTTAACCATGATGCTCGACTGACTAACTGAAATACCCTGTTGGATGGTTGTGGCCACTACCTTGGGGCCTGAGGGCTGTTCTTCAGACTCACCACCTGCATGTGACCACCATCCCCAGTCTTCCTGCAAGGAAGCCACTCTCCTTTGAACATCCAGCAGGTTCCTCTGAACCCCTCAAAAGCTATATCAGCATGATGAGTCACACACCACACTGCAAGAGACGCATCTCTTCTAGAAGAGCAGAAAGATGTGGTGAGAGGAGGAATTCTAACAGCATCAGCCACTGGCTCAATGAATTCAAACACAAAACCAAATAATTTTACAAGCAGATGCCACCTCTCCTTTTTATAGTGCTCACCATTCTAGAGAGAAAAGAGAAAAGATTGAGCCACCGTAGGTTCCGAACTCAGGTTTGGAAGCCTCCATTCCAGTTCACTTGCAGACACGATTTGTCGCATAAATTACTCTCCTGAAGTCGCAAACATCATAGGAAATTTCACAATAGCAAAGAGCAGCTTCTGCAGCCAACTCTCCTGGTTTGAGTCTCATTCTGCCACTGCCTAGCAGTGTGACTTTAAGAAGATGGCTTAACCTCAGTGCTCCTCAGTGACGTAATGTCGAACAGTGGTGTGGTGATGAGAGTGGTTTCACACACGTAAATGCCCAAACGGGAGCACAGTCATCAGGAGGACTCAGTGGATCTGAGCTTGTCCCCATCACTACCGTGAACATTGTTATTATCACCCTGAGTCCTCCGTGATGGATGAAGCATGCTCTCTCAGAAGGAGGGAGTGGCAGAAGCCACTCTGGGGCTTGGTCTCAGCCTTAGAAGCTGTTTCACATGTGCAGCAGGTGCCATGCCTGAAAATCTACGCAGCTCTGAAATTCTAGGGCCCTTCTCAAAACCACTTCAAGGGGCCTCGCTACGTCTCTTCCTGTAGAGGAATTAGTGACTTGGTACAAAACAAAACAGATAGGTATGGGCATCTCCACAGAGACTCCTGAGGAAATTATAATGGATTTTAGTTGTTTCCACCTTATCATTAAAAGGCTCTACTATGGTAAGAACGCAAAGAAAGAAGTGTCTCACACAGTCTTTGTCTTCAGAGATAACGCTCTGATAGAAATGACAATGTGTATGCTCAGACACTAGAATGTTGTATAAGTTAAGAATGAGTGGGCGAATGTATATTATATATGTTCTATATATCCCTACCGATATCTGTGTGATAGATTCATACCTATATGACAGGCTCTAGAAGGAGGAAGTTGGCCTGGAGGTGAGGTCAGCAAACCCTGATCGGGAGGAAAACTCTGTGTGCTGCTATCTATAATCTGTGAGAAAAACAGAGCTTTTGTTTTTAGCTCTTTTCCCTTTAAGTAATTATGTGAATATCTGCATAATATTCTCCCTTTGCCTCTCCATCCACAAAGCCTAAACTATTTACCATTTGGCCTTTTAAGGAAAAGTCTACCACCCTGCTGTGGGCGGCTTTGAGGGAGAGTGTATTCAACAAAGAGTGAGTGGATTTGGGGGTTCGTGGGACTGCGTTTGAACCTTAAGAATCGACTTGCTAGTTCTGGGCCTTTGGGAAAGTTATTTGAATTATTGAATCTTAGTTCTTCATTCATGGAAAGGGAATAACATTACCTATAATGTAGGATTAATGACAGGTAATGTATGATACTCCTGCCCATTTGGGCACAATCCCTGTTTGCTGTATCTGAGTCTGTTTTTCCTAGGAATGATTTCTCATATTTTTTTCCACTTGATTCCCAAATCTTGAAAAGAAGAACCTCCGTCTTGCTCATTGCTATATCCATAGTGCCTTAAGATGAATGCTTAATGATGATTAATCAAATAACTTGCATGATCTGCAGAGTCGCTAGTAATATTCAAATAATTTTCACTTTATTAACTTGTGCTCCTTAAATCAGCTCCCAGGGCACACTGGCAACCCACCCCACACTCTGCACATCCTTTCCTTCCTTCCCCTTCACTCAAGCACGCCCCCATCTGGCCATGCCAGGAAATGTTTCCTCAAGGGCTACAAGAAAGAAGCCTATCTCAGATCTAAAGAAAACAAGAGTGACTTCTCTTTCAATTGCCTTGCCAAAGTGGACAGGGAGATCAAAATAAAAGCAGCATTGTTCATTAATGCACACTGCCCTAATGCATGGGCAAACCCTTGGGGTGACATGGTCTCAGAAGCTGGGTGGGGAATAGGTTTTGTCCTCTAGTCCTAAAGAGACTCTAAGGGGATTCCCACTGAGCACTTTTAAATATCAGTTCATGTATATCCATCTTCAGGAAGTCTTTCTTAGCTACTTCAGGCCTCTCTCTGTGGGTTCCCTTCTCTGAACTCCTCAAGTGGCGGTGTAGCCTAATGGTTGTGTTTAGTTGATAGAACCAAACCCAGGTTCAAATTCTTTCTTCCCATAAACCAGCTATGTGAATTTTTGCAACATACTGAGCCTTTTAAAGACTATATTTCCTGATGTTCAAGTGTGTGGATGTCAATAGCACCCTACTTCAAAGAATTACTTTAGAAATTAAAAGACATCAGCATGGAAAGTGCCCAGCTCACTGCTTGACATAGGCATTAAGACCTGAAAGACATCGAAAACTATTTGTTATTATTATTTATTGCATTGATAACCTATGCTGGCATCAATAATAAATGTTCCTTATGTTGCAATTTAAATATTTAATGCACATTTGTTTTGTCCTTTTGCTAGCAATAGCTATATATTGAATTTTCTGTCATAGTCTCAGAATGATTAATATCTGCGATGTATGATTTCTCCTCAAATTATGATGTTTCTTAGCAAATGTGAAGAAGGTGAGAGAAAGCAATACAGTTTAAAGGGAAGGATGGGAAGGATGCTTCTGAGGCCTCTTCACTCTCTGACCAGTTGCCTCCCAAGCCAACTCCTTAAATACGCTCATTGCAGATGTATTGAGGAGATGAGAGCAACCAGCAGGGGAGGGTCCAGGAAGATCAGGGCAGAGTGGGATCGGGCAGGGAGCAAGTGGCATGGGGCTCCAACCTGGCACCTTGAGCAAGAGGGACATGCCTTCGTGAGAAGCTGTGGCTGTGCCCCTTCAGGGCAGCCCTGCAGCTCTCTGATGGGAGAGGAAGGACAGTCCACCAGGCTCAGAGTCACAGTCCCAGGCACAAAGGGAGTCAGTCACCCTGAGTGTGTGTGGCCAGATGGTCTGTCCATGCGCTCTGTGACAGAGGTCGATGTGACAATCTCATAGTGAGAGGTGGACTCTGTTCACTTGTGAGGGTGTGTCCTTTCTTTCATAAGATTTCTTCTTCCTTTTTTTTTTTTTTTTTGCGGTACTGGGGATTGAACTCAGGGGCATTCTACCTCCGAGCTATACCCCCAGCCCTATTTTTTATTCTGAAACTTTTTTATTTTGAAACTGAGTCTCACTAAGTTGCGGAGGGCCTCACTAGGTAGCTGAGGCTGGCCACAAACCCAGATCCTCTGGTCTCAGCCTCCCAAATGCTGGGATTACAAGTGTGCGCCACCACACCCGGCTATAAGATTTCTAAAATCTCCTGGCTAGGAGAAAATAGAAAACAAAAGGGACTATACATAAATGAGAGATAGTAGAAAGGGACTAGGGGACAGAGGTGGGGATGAGAAACAGGGGAATGAGGAAGGAAGTAGATCAGATAATGTTCTGTCCATATACAAAGGTCTCTACCAGTCTCACTAAATGCACAGGGAGGGAGGAGGAGGAAGTGGGGTGGGATGCAGAAGGAAATGCATCAAGCACTGTGTGCATGCATTTTGTATCACTTTGAACCTATAATGTATACTTAGAGTGTGCCAATAAAATTATTTTTTAAAAACAGAAAAGAGCAACGTGCAAAAAAACAAAACAAAACAAATGTTTCTAAAATCTCACTTCATGGGAACAAATCCAGTGTCAAGAACGCTGTGTGTTAAAGTGCATTTTCATGAAATTTTGTGCGAATAAGCATAGAGACATAGTTTGCCTGCCCGCGTCTCTTCCTTCCTTCCAAGTTCATGGTAACATCAACAACCTCTAAAAAACCTGAATGTACTAGAAACTGCTAATTCAAAAGGAAGTAGGGGAGCCACAGAGATGGGAAAGGTGAAAGAGGATGAGAGTATTTTATTGAAAATGTTCTTGGAGCTTGAGGAGATGGGCATAGACCATGAAGAGTAGAAAGCACAGAAAGGCACATTGTATTAGAGACATAGACCTCTGTGGGCCATCAACTGGCTTCCAAGGTGAAGAAGTAGAAGAGGAAGAAGGAGGAGGAGGAAGAGAAGGAGGAGGAGGAGGAGGAGGAGGAGGAGGAGGAGGAGGAGGCAGAAACAAAAGCTCCACTGGGATGCCAGCACTGTAATGAAGCAGGCATTGTGCAGTCCTACAGCTGAAGCACCTTAGAGATCATCTGTATCAAGCAATTCCTCCTTTCCAATGGCCAGCACAACATTTATACCCAAGGACGCTTGAATCCCCAGAGAAGAACCTAGCCCAAGGGCCCATTCCCATTGGGTGGCAGAGTTGGACTTGAATGCAGGTACCTCCCTGACAGCCTCCTGCTCTGTCTTGCAGGTACAAAGCCCCTCCTTTACTGGAGTCCCTGTATCAAGCCAGAGTGCAGCTTAACACTTACCCCTCAAAGGGTGGTGCCTGACCCAGCAGCAGCTGGAAACGTATTGGAAGTGCCCAATCTCTAGCTCCTCCCCAGACCTAGGCAGTTAGCATCGGCCTTCATAAAAAGGTTCCCGGTGAATCCTGTGCACATTAGAGCAAGAAATGCACAGACATATAAAGTCCTTTGTCTTATACAAACAGTACCAGCTCTCCAGCAGAACAGCCCAACCCTGGCAAGACTCATAGTTCAGAGTAGCCCCAGAGATCCATACTGGACACTCATAAATCAACACCCACAAGCAGTTCCTCAGTCCCAAACACAAAAACCTGTGACCTTCATGGAAGAGGATTCTTGATTTTGTGTCTCTGCTCGGGAATCAACATCCATTTGGGCATCTAGGAAAAAAAGGAGGAGGTATCTTTTTTTTCTTAAATTAAAATATCAGATGACTATGAGTCTTTTGTTAACTTCTGCTTACTTTGCTTTGGCTTTGGTTTCATGAAACCAGAACCTCCTATTTACATAAAGTTTACATAAGGTTCATTGTTCTTTCTATGACACGAAGAAGCAGCCCAGAGAAAGAAAAAGGGCACTGGGCCCAAAGTTACCCAGTCATAGGTTTCAATACTACTTCGGCTCATTAATAGCTTCATTACCCAAGGCAGAGCAGTTGACTTTGCTGAACCTAAATTTTCTCGACAGTAAAATGGTTACACCAATAATCACTTATTTATGGAACTTGTGAGAGATAATATATATGAAAACTCCCAGCACGTGGCAGACATTCAGCAGGGCATGATTCAGAAAGCTTGTAAGTAGAGTGTGCAACAAACACATTTGGAGTATTCACAATGTGGGTAGACACTGGGGATACAATGGTAAATCAGAGAAATATATTACCTATCCAAGTAGAACCATGACCAACTGGGAAAGTTTAAGACAGAATAATGACAGTTTCCGAAGACCGAGCTCTTGCTATGTGTCAAGCACGGTTCTAAGGCTTTTCATGGATTAACTGATCACTATCCTGTGGGTACTAGGTACTACTTACTAGTAGCCCATTTCACAGATAGGAAAACTGAGGCACACAGGGTTAAGTAACCTGGCCAAGAGTTATGGACTGGCCTCTCTTATGGACTTAGATTGGTCCTGAAGTCCACTTACTGATGGTCTATGCTGATTGGCCTTGTGTAAGAAGAAACTAGATCTAAATACATGCTTTAAAAAGAGACAGCCAGAGCGCTAAGAGGGTGTGTACCAGGGAACACTGGCCTAGTCTAGGGAGTCAGGGATGGGTCTCTGAGGAGGTCAGAAGGAGATGCCCAAGTAAAGAAAGGGAAGAGTAGTCCAGTACGGAATGAGTAGGTATAGAGACCAAGAATTAATAGAGAGCTTAATTAATTTAATGTTAGGTGTCAGAAGAGTACTTGATTCTTGAAGAAGACAACTCCAAACTCCACCAGCCAACAAATACACTTGCAAAAAGAGAAAAATAAGTTTCTGTCACACACATATTCTCAGCTCTTACTCTTGAGCAGAATCCATAGATATCATTGTTTATAGAGATAAAAATGAGGAAGGAGGGGACTTTGGCATCACATACCATCTGCTGCTATCTTTGTGACCTTGAGCCGATTTTTTAGACCCGTTTTCTAAACCTCAGTTTCTTCACCTGCAAAAATGGGAATGATAATGCTTCTTGTAGCTTTGGGAGGATTAAGCAGATTTGCTTATGTAAGACCCATGAGAAGGATTCAAGAAATTATTTCCCTTAACCCTTCAGAGTTCCAAGTTTGAAGCTGTCACCCTGAACAGAGGGGGCAGATACAGTCCACAAATATCTCCATCCTCTCCTGCATCCTCCATCTGGGAAGGTGCTTAGCTTTCTTTCTGATGTCTTAACCAGTGTCTAGGTACCAAATTCCATCATAGAACACCCATGAAACTTTTTTCTTAATTAATAATTGCCTTATTTGTTTAAGATACGTCAGAGGAATCAAAAGCTCAATTTGGAGGAGTCCATCCAAATGCCTCACAAACAAACAACAAAAAATAAAATCGGGCAATGCAATTTAAATACAAGGAGACAGCAAAGTGAATGCAAATTTTGTTTTACTTTTTCTTTTTTGTTTTTTGTTTTTTGCTAGCAGTGCACACTAAAAGAATATGTATGACCTCAATTCCCACAAAATCCCAGTCAGAGAAATTTGGAGTCAAAAAGGTCAGACCTTTTCAGGGATACCTGGAGCTTTAGAACCAGAAATCAACTTAAAGATCATCAGGTCAGCCCCCTCATTTTCCAGCGGATGAGAGTGATTTTTAAAACTCTAGCGAAGGTCACATGGGGTTATCCGGAGAATTAGGACTCGCATTTGGGACTCCTGGGGCAATCAAGGGGCAGCATATGGAACAGCAGCAACACTGACCAGCTGAAGAAATTTGCTGCTCAGAACAAACAATTTCAGTTTCTAGTTTAAGCAGAACGCTGTGGCTAACTGACTATATTCCCTTCCTGGGAGAAGAGAAATGGAGTTAAACCTGCTATCCACCAACAAAGCCACAATTCAGCAAACTAAAGAACACGTTGTCTTTCTTAGAAGAAGTATTAAGCCCTGTGCTTGTCCCTTCTCAATGACCCCTTAAAGGGAAGTCAGTACAGTTTGCTCAGATTTGCATGGGATTTTCATATTGGTCACCCAACTCCACATTCATGCCAGTCCGTAATCACAGGCCTGTTCCTATTCATGGTCATTAAGCAAGAATGCCAGGTGTCTTGGCCTCTTCGTGCAAAGCCTTCATCCAAGGAAAGCAAAGCCTTTCTTCACCACTGGTCTCTCTAACTGAGAAGCAGGGCAACTGAGTGACCCTCAGGTGACTTTCAGAAAATGACCAAAATCTCCAGAAACAGTGCACAGTCGGAACAAATCATCTGTGACAAAAACTTATGGGCCAAAGGAAGACATTTGAATTTGGATCAGGCATTACATGCCCCTAGTAAGTGACTACTCCTTCTGATGGTTATGGCAATTACATTATTGTTATGAAATAACTATATTATTCTTCAGAGCTTTCTGAAATATTTGGGGCTAAGATGTCATGATGTCTATAATTTCCTGTGAAACAGAAATATTCTAAAATACCAAGCCAAAAAAATGATAATAAAAAGGAAGAAAGCAAATGCAGCAAAGTATCAGTGAGGTGTAAGTCAAACCAAGGTACCAGTGTTCATGAGAATATTCTCTCTACTTTTCTGTGTGTGAAAAGTTTTGCATTGAAAATTTAAAAACCAAGTTATTCTGTTAGAATTAGAAGCAGAGAGCCGGGCGTGGTGGTGCATACTTGTAATCCCAGTACTTGAGAGGCTGAGACAGGAGGATCCGGGTTCCCAGCCAGCCTCAGCTACTTAGTGAGGCCCTCTGCAATTTAGTGAGACACTGTTTCAAAATAAAGAATGAAAAATAGGGCTGGGAGTATAGCTCAGAGGTAGAATGCCCCTGGGTTCAATCCCCAGTACCGAAAAAAAAAAAAAAAAAAAAAAAAAAAGAATTAGAAGCAGAGCTTTGGATCCCATGTCACCACCCAGAGTTCTGCCTCCACAAATGGAGATAAGAATGAAAAACACAAAAACTTTTTCCCTTTATGTAAAAACCACATAGTCAGACATGGTGACGCACACCTGTAATCCCAATACATGAGAGGCTGAGTTAGGAGGATCGCAGATTGGAAACCAGCTTCAACAAATTGTTTCAAAATAAAAGAATTTAAAAAATAAGGCTGGGGGTTAGCTCAGGGATGGAATGCCCTTGGGTTCCATCCCAGTAGTACAAAAACAATAAACTAGCATGAGTATTTTTTCACTGCAAAGACTTCAAACCATCAAGCAGCATAAGGCATGGCAAAGCACGTTCCCCTCTGTGTGATGCCTTTTCCTGCGTACCCCTCTGCACAACTCCTGTGCCCATGCTCTTCTCACCACTGATAGTCTAGTGGCCATGAGGAGGGAAGTAGATTTCTGACCCCTGGGGCAAATTCAATGCCAAAGCCCCCTAGGAAAAGAAGTTATAAAAACAAAAGAGTGGGGTTTGGTAGAGGAGGAGATGACAGACTTTCTGAATCTCTGGAAAGCTGTGTGTAGACCTCTCATTTTTCAAAGATTCCTGGGTACTTACTCTGCCTTCTCTCCAGCAGGAGAAGGTGGCCTTCCTAATACTGAGTTTAGTTTGTCATTCAGGAAAGCCTGAGTCTTGCACACTCCCCTAAACACAAATGTCCAGGCTGTTAAAAGTCAGACCTCCCTATGGCTGTGGTGCCCTACGATAGACATTCTCAGTTCGGCATAGTCAACATGGCACAGCCTGACCTGGCTGAGAGCACCGCCTTTAGCTTCGGGCCCTGATGAGGATTCAAGGCTCCAGAGCAAAAGCCAGGAGCAGATGAACAGCATGGGGCTGTTTGTTTCCCTTATGTTTTCTATTCTTGGTTAAGTGAAACAAGAATTTATGATAAAGGTGCACATTCACTTTGTTTTCATTAATCATAAGCTCTGCAAACTCTCTACAGTCATGTTTCCATGCAGTTGTGGATATATTCAATAATTATAATAATAATTACATGGAGGAGAAAGAGAGGAGGAGCTGGACACGGGAGCCCTTAGCTCACTGCAGTATTCTAAGTGCTTTGAATACATTAAGTCATTTAAGCCTCACAACATCCTTCTGAAGTATGTACTACTTTTGTCCGCATTTTATAAAACTTGGTTCCAGATGGGTTCAATGATTTGCCCAAATTTACCTAGTTAGGACTGGAGGCACTGGGATTTGAACCCAGGTAGCCTGACTCTGTTGACCATCACACTATTCATTGTCTCAATGGTTCACACGTTGTTTTGCTTTAGGTTTTATTTTAAAAAAGAAAAAAAGGAGATCATGCTGTATGTGACTTATTTCATTCTCACTTTGAAATATGCCTTAGATTTCTTGATGTGTCATTTTACATAAATCTGCCTCATTGTTCTTAACCCCTGCAAAGTATTTTATAGACAGGGCATAGAAAATGTACAGGACCACTCCTAATTAATAAGCACACTTGTATTATTTCTAATATTTTATGGTTATAATAATGTTGAAGTGAATAACCTTAGAATTGTGTTTTTAGGCACATAGGTATTTTGACAGGTTAGAATCTTAGAAGAATTGCTGGGCCAAAAGGTATGCACATTTAAAATGTTGATAAACACTGAAATAACTTTTCTATTTTTTAAATTTATGATAGTGAACAGAAATAAAAATATGATCATAACTGAGGAGAGAAGGTAAAGAAATTTGACCATTATCATGACTAGAGTATCAGTCTAGTGGCTTTTTTCAGTCTAACATACCATGGTATAAAAAATTGAACTAAAAGCTGGGCGTGGTGGCGCACGCTTGTAATCCCAGCATTCGGGAGGCTGAAACCAGAGGATCCGGGTTCGCGGCCAGCCTCAGCTACCTAGTGAGACACTGCAACTTAGTGAGACTCGGTTTCAAAATGAAAGAATAAAAAAATAGGGCTGGGGGTATAGCTCGGAGGTAGAATGCCCCTGAGTTCAATCCCTAGTACGTCAAAAAAAAAAAAATTGAACTTAAAAAAAAATAAATCTGTAGGCAAACCTTATAACCAGATGATTTTTAGCTTATTTTGCCAAAGGCCAAAATTTCATAATATTGAATATGGTGGTAATTCACAGCTATAATGATAAAACTGTAATACCAGTAATCATGACAGTCACCATTTATTGAGCATGAACAATATTAATAATATTCACGGCCTCATTTATTTCTCCTAACCATCCGCAGTCCTGTGAGGGCTCAGAGTCAATCGTATCTGCCTGGTTATCTCCTTCTGTCCCTCCTGGTCACAGCTCAGCTCTCACCCCCTGAGGGAAGCTCACCCTGACTTCCAGGACCAGGTCAAATTCCCCTACAAAGCACCTCCTCCTCGTAATGCTTTCCAGAGTGGCGATTTTCTACTGAAGAGTGCTATTCTTTGATTAACCTCAATTTTCCTTTCTAGGCTCAACGAGAGCAAGGGTGGTGAGAAATAAACAAATGAGAGAATGGCTGAGCCAACATATAATCAGGGAGCATAAGGTTGGTAAAGGAAGTATTAACTCTCAGCACGTATACCAGAAGTGTGATGGAGGCAGAGACCCTGCGCTACATACCATTTTGGAAGATACATATAGGAGAGGAAGGGCACAATGATAAAAGGAATAATGGTTAAAAAGCACAGAACATTTTTGTGGAAAAAGGATGAGTCTAATGTGTCTACAACTTCCTGTCTCATCTTCTTGGGCCCACCAAGCCAAGAGAGTAGGATAAAGTTACACAGGCATTCATACCTTAATGCAAGCTACTCAAAACGCTACTCTTCTTAGGAGCATGTGTGCTAAAAGGGAATTAAAAACAATGGAACACAAAAACTGCAAATACCATGACACTAGGAGGGGAGAAAGCTCAGGACACAGAAATCCTTGTAGATCCTATAGGATATAGTGTGAGATACACACACCCTCATCTCTCAGCACATATGGTCTTGGCTAACTCTAGATTCAGGAGAAAAAAAAAAACTCTGATATTTAGTAGCAAAAGTGGGCAGTTTGTTACCCAAGACACAGGATTAGACATGGTGGTTTCATGAGAATACATAATTTTGGTATGAATCATATGCTCGTATTCTCTGAAACTTGATAGAAGCAGATTTCGCTCGAACAGCCATACACAGCAGTGCTCACATGTAACGGCGAATACCTGAAGTGACAAAGGTGTTAGCTACCTCTTAAAAAATGTGTCCCCCACCTGCTCAGAGCTCCTAAGCTCACTTAGGTTCATGGGAGGAATTTACCCCTTGTGGTCTGATGGGAGACACTGAGTAATCCATCACGAATGCTCCTCCCTGGGACAATAGACTGACTCCCTTCTTGGAGGTGGCCCAGTCCTGATTTCCAGAAATCAGATGAATCATCTTTCTCAAGCTGGCAGTGGTCATTGCAACTTGGCTGGACTTCAGGTTAGCCTTGCCTAAAAGCTATAGATAGAAACACAGGAGGAGAATTATGAAGGATGGTTCCTGGAAGAAAACCTCTAGGTGATTAAGGTTTCCTTCTTGTCTTATCCCTCCAGCCATCAAAACAACTCCATCCATACCATTCTTCTCTTAGATCTGCAAGTAGAACTAGAAGAGGGACAGCCAGGTCATGTCTCTTAGAAAGGTAAAAGGGAATAATATTTCTCAATGCTTTAATCACATATTATTATCGTAAATTCTTTGGGCTGCAAATAAGAGAAAAATTGGTGTAATGGTGACTTAGACAAATATTGGGTTCTCTCTCTCTCTCATCTATCAAGAATGGAAAAGATGCATGGTCCTACATAATATGCTAGCTCAAGGATCCCTATCAGGGACACTTCCTCCCATCTTTCAGCTTCACTACCTTTAGTAATCTACTGATTTGTCTTCATTGCTGTCACCTCATGATTTCAAAATGGGTCCCCTAGCTCCAAGAACCACAACTTCAGTGAAGGCAGGAGACGTCATCTCTTTTATCTGGGATGCAAACTTCTCAGCCCACCTGCCAACTTCCCCTTACCTCTCTCACTGGTCTGCATTGGGTTACATCATCTGAGATAGCTTAAGGGAGACAAAAAAAGATGGTCTTTTACAAAGGAGAAAAGGTGTTCACAACAGAATCCAAACCGAACAATCATGATATACTACCCAGGGACCGGGCACACTGTGGGAGTTGGCTGCTACCGAAGAAGAAGGTGGCAGTGGTGTGACGCAGTGACTGGCAGCTCTATCCCATCAGAGAGTGTCTTTGCTCTCAGTCTCTGTCTCCCCTCCTCTGCCTTTATCATAATCAGACTATAAGAACTTCTCAGCCTCCCCCGGCTGCAGTTTCAAGATGGGAAGCAGACCCTGCATGTTGACTTAGCAGTCGAGTGACTCTAATGATAGCCACATGGATGATCTTTTTGAAGGAATTATCTCTGGTTGTGATACAAAGCTCACTTTAGTCCTAGGCTTAAGGGTGCCAGGAGGGTTTTAGGGACTTTGTGAAACACCACAGATGCAAATCACTATGTTAAGGATTTAAATGACAATGGGACAGACATGGTGGTGCAAGCCTGTAATCCCAGTACTTGGGAGGCTGAGACAAGAGGATCACAGGTTCAAGGCCAGCCTCAACAATTTAGCAGGACCCGCAGCAACTTAGAGAGACCCTGTTTCAAAATAAAAAAATTAAAAACAGGGCTGGGGGCGTAGCTCAGAGGTAAAATATCCTTGGTTTGCATCCCCAGTACCATACACTCACAAAAAGAATGTAAATGACAAATTATGTTCCTGTGTTCACGAGACGTGTGTTCACATTCCCCATTTTACAGACATGGGAAGTTGACCAAGCTCACGCAGCCTGTAAGTAATGCAGCCAGGGGTCCAATCCAGGATGTCTGACCTCTTCATCTCTGCCTTTAGCTCTAGGTCGCATGTGAGCCTCCCAATGGCATTACAAAGTAAGTATTATTCTTTCTTGTGAGCCTAAAAAGAAGATGGGAAGTTAGAGCCCCTTATCAGGCAGGAGTCTTACATGCAGTGACCTAACAGAGAAGGTGAAAGGAAGACAGCTGTAGAGCATCATGGCTCCCGATGCTGTGAGATGAAGCTGAAAACCCTTCCTATCACGGGTAAGCCCTCCCTCTAAATACAAGAACTTGACCTTCTCATAAGGCAGAGTTATTTCCAGGTATTGATCCAAAGTGAGAGAATCTTGGACCTCCTGTGCGTGTCACCTACATCACTTATCAGTGTGGGTCTTATAAGTTAAGTCCCTTAACTTCTGAGTCTCAGTGTCCTCTACTGTAGAAAGAAGATAAAATCTTCTGCTTCAAATGGCTCTCAGAATAAAAGGATATCATAAACTCAGTAGCCTATACGTGGCTGCCTGGACCTGTTTCCGAAGCAGTTCCTGGTTCAGTGCAGCCATCAAAGGGTTAAGAGAGCCAGGGATCATGAGGTCAGGGTATTTTATTTCTGAACAAAGGTTCTATAATTTCAGATTGGCTCTGCCTATACCCGGCTCCTCACAGAACCCTTGTGGCTGCCTGGGGGACTTGTAAGCAGATCCAGGGATACGCAGTAATGCTCTTTGAAAAAGCATTGTGCTTTAATAAGTCACTTTTCTCTCCTCAGGCGAAGTTCACAGGAATTAGACTGCAAGGCACTTTATGCAAAACATCTGACCTTCATTGGCTCTGATTTGCATTGTCATTGTCCCTTTATTCTTCTAAAGTGCCTTCATTTTGCATAATGTTATAATGTTATTCAGGCTTTGCAGTTAGCACTATTTCATTTCCCCAATTATAACCATTTTAGGCAAAGCTATAGATAACCTTCAGAAACCCATGCCTGTGTGATCTTTCATTCACAAGGAGGAAGCAATAAAATTGGACTTAAGAAAAAAAGAATAAAACTAAAAGGTTCATTTTGGGTGGAAATCTAAACTCTAAGATCAGATTTTTTTTTCCCTTCCTGGGGATTAACAGTTGTCTGTGTCCCCCATGAAAATCTATGCATTACTGGTTAGATAGCATAGGCAAAGCTTCCCACTGAAGCAGGAACAATTGGATAAGCAGCCCCACTCAGTATTACAGATGCACAATTTGAAGTATTTCTCTACCTAAGCTCTCTCTTTCACCTATTCTCAAGAGTCCTGCCCACTGCAAGACTGTCCTCTCCTTAGAACCAATTAAGAAACAAATGTCTCAAGGAGACACAACCTATTACATTGCTACATGCTCTTTATGTTAGCCTACTGGAGACTCTGACCCTTTCTTCCAATTTAAAGTTGGTCGTAGAGAGATTGAGACACAAATTCTGAGAGATGGGGATGGAGAAGGAGTAGGAGGATGATCCCAAACCAAATATCAACTCTTTCACACCTGGCTATTAAAATCTGAATATGCCAAACAGCAGAGGAAAATATTTGCTTTTCACAGGATTTATCAAATACTTTCTATTCACCAGATATCCAGCAAGCAGTGAGCAATATTTAAAAAAAAGATAACCCCCAAGAACAGGACCTTCCATCCTAGTCACGAGATCATAGTGGGATAGGCAAGCAGGAAACAAAATACGGCAAATCAGAGAACTGAAAGTTACACAGCAGAATTAAACTAGACTTTGATGTACAAAAAAGAGTACGGCTCTTTTATTTCTCTACTACTATTTTATTTTCCTGCACCCCAATTTCCTAAATATTGAAGGAAAAACACTATATTTAATCATAGTGATAGAAACATGAATCTAATCAACCACTAAATTATGTATTGCAATTTAAGAACATGTCTGAAGTCACTATATTTTTCAGTGGCCTCCCCGCTCCTGCTCTTCTCTGGGCATGTGGAAGCATGGCTGACATGACTCTCACAGGACATGGAAAGCAGCTTGGGAGGCAAGTCCCAGGTCTGATGTTGAACTTATGTTGGGCAGCATCTCAGGTATCTTTGGTTTTGCTTTTATCTCTGTCTGTTCAGTGACATGGATACTGACCCCAAGAGTAATGAACTCCTCCCTAGAATTTTCTCAGTTCAAGTGAGTCAGATGTCTTCACTATCCCCTGGGAGTCCCACCAAGACCTCCTCGGTTCCTACTCACTCCAGCCCTGGTCCATCATCTCTTGACTTCTGCTGATGAGTCCCCTCAATCACACTTTGGTTGTTCTAAGAACTCTAAACCTGGTGAGGGAGAATAGAAGAAATAAACCCACAAACCCACAGAATTGGCATTAGTGCTCCTTGAACATGGGCTTTCCTATCACTATATATTTTCTGCTTGGAATGAGTTTGCCAAGCCTCTCTGCTTCCTGAACTATACCTAAAAGTCAAGATGCACTTTAGATATGACCTGTTTTTTGAACCAATTGTTGATTGCAGTCTTTGGTAACAACCAAACAACACACTGCTTCCTTGCTTTGCAAATCCTCCTCGACCATGAGCATGTGTGACCTATGCAAGGAAGCCTGCTTGGATCTACAAATCCAAGGGAGGTTGGGGGTTCCTTCTATGTCATAAGAAAGTTTTAGGAGTAAATATCACATCTCTCTGGCTTCCCCTTTCCACAAGAGGACACAGCTAGATGAGAAACACATCTAGTCTCTCTCTCTCCATTCATCACTCCTGCCTTCTCATGGAAGGAGAAGTGAGGTCTCTGATTCATGGGAGAAGGGGATGACCAAGTGTGCCATGGCTGCTGCTTCTCTTTGCTCCTTACTGCTCCTCTACCTCTGTACACCTGACTGTCTGCTGGAAGTATGCATTATGGTCCACTCTCCACCATGAGTAAAAGCTTTTCTGGGTGCGTAGGGATGGGACAAAATGTGGCTGTCTCACTATGCCAGAGGCTGGGAGAATAAGTTCAATTTGGGCCTTACATGTCATCGATAAGAGCTTTGGATGACAGCTGTGATATCACACCCTCCTGTCTCATTTTCATCGCTATAGAGCTGACATGCTGCTGCCCATGTATTTCTCTCCTTGTCTTTCCACCGGCACAGAACTAGACAGAGAGGGGAAAGCAATGCCTCATCCCTCCTTCATGATCATCTCTAACAGGCTCAATGCCAGCTTCTTTCCCACCTACAAATTTCTAGAATGCAGGGGCCATTTTACTTATTTATTTTTAATTAGTTTATTTATTTATTAGAGTCTATTCTGGATGGATGAGTTAAAAACTTCATATTACACCATGACTTAGAAGATATCTTATTACAGAAATGCACAAATAAATGAATGAATGGCATCGGCGTGCATATTCCCTATAATTACCTCTGACTCCTTCTCCCATGTTTCCTGCTAACTCACACAATCTGCACCTCGTAATTTTGCTCCAGGTCTACTGTTGGAGAACACTGCAGCTGTCTCTCATGGCTCTGATTTTTTCATTGCCTGGGATACTTGAATTCTTCCAGGGAGGCACAGAATAGAGAACTGATCAACTCTACGTCTCAGTGCTGAATCATCTACAAAGCACAGCGTCAAAGCTGGTGACAATATTCCTCTCGCCTACAGGCTTCGCTTTCTGCTTCTCTTTTCTACCTCTGTGAACCAATTCTGTCTCTTGCTGTATTTTAAACTATAATAATGTCTCATTATCTCAAGGGAGTGTCAGCCTCCCTTGTCACCAACAAGCTGACACAAGCACTTAAGGAAGCCAGTGATGTCTACAGAAAAAAAGAGGAAATAAAATAGCACCTCTTTTTTGTGGCTGAATATTTTTCTTCCCAACTTAAAATAGTTAAAATAGTTACACTATTTTTAGCCTGAATTAGGTGTGCTCCTTTCTAGGAGACTTTCTTTCTACAAACAGTGGGGAATACTTCAAAATATATCTTCAATTTAATTTATTAATATTTGCTTTATTTACTAATTATCTATCTCTATGGGTTGGGTTGGTGTTTCAACAAGAGTAACAACTGCTAATTTGAACATGATTTTTTTTCTAGGCTTTAGGACCACCACAACCACCGTTTGTGTAAGGAAGGAATGCACCTAATAACTTCAGGACATTGCAAACTTAAATTCTTCTCATGGACTAATCATCTGCTAGTACTGAGTAGACAGTGAATGCTCTTTTTTGTTATTTACTTATTACTTGTCAACACAGCAGTCTATTATTTCAAAGCTTTGATATCAGACAATGTTATATCTCAGGGATGTATAGGTCATCTGGGAAGTTCTGCTGATCTGGACTAGGCTTGGTTGATCTTGGGTGGATTGATGAATGGGCAGCTTTGTTAATATCTGCTGCCCTTTTATCAAACGTATTTGAGGGTGCACTGGTCCAGAATGACCTTGACTGTGACAGTTAGCTCTGTCTAGTCTTTCATCCTCCAGTATGATAGTCCAGGCTTGGTCTCACCGAGTTGGCAGGATTCCATTTCCTAGCAAACCCAATCACGCAAGAGGAGAGGCAGAAATACTCAAGAGCTTTTCAAGCCTCTACTTGTGTGATGTTTGTTAACATCTTGATAACCAAATCAGAGAACACTTTGTGTCCAAAATGACAGAAAGAGAGGCTACAACTTACAGGATAAAGGGCTTGCATAACAAGAAGTTACCAAGCAGGGCCATCAGTGCAATTGATTTCATCACTTTCCAAATGCTTTTCTGACTTTGCACACCTTATAAGAATATAGTTGAATATAGTTTTTCTCTTTTTTTGGAAATAATACCATCACCATCATCAACAACAAGATATAGTCTTTGCAGAGCACAATCACTCTAGTGAAACTATGAATAAATGTTTTTATTTAATCCACACAAGTCTTATAAAGTAGATGGTAGTATTATGTCAAGCTTGGATGGTTTAATTCTAAACCCTGTGGATTTAAACATCAGACCAGTGTTCCTGTAGCAGCAGGTTTGAAATTATGTCTCCTGTAGAAACACACATCATGATGCTGGCTTTTTGTCATACTTGGTGCTTGTCTCCCAGTAAAACATCTGGTGAAGAGTTTATACACCAATTCTTTTCTTATAGTGCAAATTATTTGAATGGCCAAAGGGTGTGTGAATATACAAGTATGTGTAACATCAAGAGATGCAACGAGGAGTATAACTCAGGAATGATTTCTCAATAATGGCTCACAAGTCATTCTGTGCAGAGTCCTAAGGCCTTTGGAATCTCTCTGGCCCCTCTCAAACAGTTGCTAGGCAACAACAGGAATAAAGGGAGAATAATCCGCTTCTGGAAGTTTCCCTCAGCTGTGAGTCTAGGCCTGTTTTCATCATGGATCCAGACAGGAAAGATATAAACATGGCCAAAACTAACCATATTTAGCAAAAGATGGCATTGAAGAAGGGGAGAAGAAATGCCTGAGGATATACTTTCATTCATTAGACTCTTCAGTAAAACTGTTGAAGTAAAATATCATTCCATAAGGTGAAAATTTCATTAGCCTGGTAAATAAGCATCTACAATGGCCAAGACGGTCTAGCAAGATAGTCTTTAGGTTGTAATCTGATCGATAAAGTGTATATTTGAGCTGAAGAGGGACAGGGTCGAGTGTATCATAGAACTTCTTGGAAGTACCTTTTGTCTGCTCAGGTTATTTTGTGTTATAGGCTCCACTGCCCCTGAGAATGTTCCAAATGACAACCTAAGCTGAAGATTGACAAAGATTTTCTGTAAAAGACCAGATGGCTAATATTTTAGGGTTTTAAGGCCATATGGTTCGTGTTGCAAATCTGCCATTTTGCACAAAAGCAGCCATAGACAATCTATAAATGAATGCCTATGGCTGTTTTCCCATAAAGCTTTATTTGTAAAAACAGACAGTAGGCCAGATTTGAGCTGTGGACTAGAGCTCTCTGACAGACGATGTGTGTGATCAGGAAGTCTGTGAAGATTTGGATAATATTGCTTTGGAGAAATTTGGCTCCTGAGCAGAGAGAGGCCTGGGTGAATTTAACTGAGAAAATTAAAGTCTTCCCTCTTCTTGCTACACTCTGCAATTAGAGTCTGTCCAGCTTGGTGGATAATTAGCAATAACCAAAGTATTTGCCAGACAAGAGAGAACTTCGGTTGGGGAAACGGAGTCTCCTAGATGGAGCAAGACTATAGCCACACAAGAACTCTGTCTGCCCTCTGAGACAAATTTAGTGCTCTATTTAGGCCACAGACTGACTCTGAAGTGCTTAGAGATCTAAAAGCACGAACAATCACTGGACTTGACTAGAATACTTCAGAAGAACCAGACTCAAAGCAAGGAGACCTGAGGTCCAGTCCCTGCCTCACTACTAACCAACAGTACCAAGCAGTTATTTGATGATTGGGATCAAGTTTTTCTCTCCTATGAAATCATAAATTCTAGTATTTTCCCAGGGAAATACTGGGTCACCATCTATATCAGAAGCATTTCAGTTGCTTTTTTTAAAGGCAGATTTCTAGGAACCACCTCAGATGTTCAGAACTATAATCGTTGAGGTCTGGTGACACCATGAATAACATAAGATATGGGAGTTCTTAAAATCTTGCAACATGTAAGGATCACTGGACAGAAGAGATTCTCTGCAGCACATCTTCCCGTGGACATTCCAGGTCTCTGTGAATGTGGCGGTCCAGTGCACCATCTTCTGCCTGCTGAGTCCTCGGGAGGAAACGCCTGTGAACTGTGACACACATGGAATTCATTAGGGCCTGCGGAATGTTGGAAGGAACAACCACCAGCCTCACCTACACCTCTGTTTGGAGAAATGGTTTCTTGGCCTGGGCGCATGTTATTTAACAATCTGAAGGGGGGAAAATCATAACTCCACACCCTTTTCCTCAGGCCAAAATGCAAATTTGGAACTCACCCTGCATGCCTTTCCGGGGAGGTGGCTGCAGCTGATGGGAGACCTCTCTCCTGTAGCAACAGGCCCTGAAAGCTGAATCATCGGAGCCCTGGAACTGACAAAGCTCCCTGCAGCTCAGGAGAGCAGCTGAGAGAAAGGCAAATGTGTGTGTGTGTGTGTGTGTGTGTGTGTGTGTGTGTGTGTATGTGTGTGTGGTGTCTGTGTTTGTTGTATATATGTGTATGCTCTGTATGTGTGTATGGTGTGCATATGTTGTATATAGTATGGTAAGTGTCTTAGGATTTATGGAGTATGTGTGTACAGTGTGTGTGTATGTGTGTGTGGTGTCTGTGTTTGTTGTATATATGTGTATTTGTTGTGTATGCTCTATATGTGTGTATGGTGTGCATATACTGTATATAGTATGGTAAGTATCTTAGCATTCATGGAGTATATGTGTACAGTGTGTGTGTATGTGTGTGTGTGTGTGTGTGCACGTGTGTGCATGGGGTGCTTATGTGTGTGTGGTATATGTGGTGCTTGTGTCTACGGTATCTTTTTATCTTTATTTTTATTTATTTTTTGCAGTAATGGGAATTGAACCCAGGGGCATTCTACCTCCAATCTCTGTCTATTCTTTATTTTGAAACAGGGTCTCACTAAGTACCTGAGACTGGCCTCGAACCTGTGATCCTCCTGTCTCAGCCTCCCAAGTAGTGGGATTACAAGTGTGGTCCACCACGCCTGGCTTTGTCTATGGCATCTATATGTTGTATGAATGGATATTTGGTGTATATTGTGTGTGGTAAACGTGGTGTTTGCATGTGTTGTGTGTATGTGTGAGGATGTATGGTACACATGGTATTTGTGTGTGTGTGTGTGTGTGTGTGTGTGTGTGTGTGTGTGCGTTTAGGGAGGGTGCTGTGAAGGGGATTGTTAGTCAAGAGAGTCAGGATTTATACATTCAATGGTCCCTACATGGTGCAAGCCCCAAACTGGATGCTAAGAATGCAGCAATGAATTAGTTACTGCCCTAAAACCCTCAGAGCCCAGGGTGCTTTTCCTAAGTATAACAAGCCAGGCACTTTCCTTGTGTCGCTCTCACAGCTCCTTCGAGATAGAGATTGTGATGATTACCATTTTACAGCCAAGAAGACTGAGGCTAAGGGGCTAACTATGGAGCACTGTAACAGGGAGGTCGGAGTCCACAGCTCATTCTTTTGACCACTGACATCACAGTTGCTAACTCCTCGCAAGGGTTTTACACGTGTCATGAGGTAGACATTATCATCCTGCTCTTTGTGCTGATGAGTGAGGTGTCCCAGACACAGAGTAAGTTGTTGAGCAAAAACCCCGGCTGTTTTGCTCCAGAGTACATGGTCCAAGCATTCTATTACTTTTCCCTTTAAAGACAGACAAACATGGGAATAGATGACCATGCAGAATATATGTGCACAAAGGTTAGCAGAAGGAATGAATAACTTTTTGGGGGAGGCCAGGGAAGGCTTCCCTGGGCAGTGCCATCTCTTTTCTTACATTTCCAAATTGGACTCTGGGAGATATAGCAAAGTAATAAGGAAGTCCATTTCCTGGCCATGACTTTAAAGACAACAGGGAGAGTTTGATGGTTGTAATTTCATACTTGTTTGATTTGTCCTCAGTTGGGTGGGGAGCAGGGGGCTGTGCTTCATTCTGCTTTCTCTTTCTTTGAACATAAACTCCCTGGATGAATTGTGAAATGCCTCCACTGGTCATGTCAATAACTTCTTAGAGTATCCTCCCTCCTTTAGGAGCTCCAGAGTAGTTAAGGTCAGGCAAGTTTGCATAGAGTCAAGCAGGGAACAGGGAAAATAAAAGAAGGCCTGTGTATGAAGAATCATGCTATCCAGAGAACAAACAGCTGGGGCTTTGGAGAGAAAGTTGTGTACATTTTATGCCCAGCTATGTCACAGTTGTGAGCCTTATTCCTGAAATAACTGGAGAGCATTTAATAAACTCACCATCACTGTACGTTGCAAAAAAATAGGTCTGAGTAGCTGGATTTCCAAAAGGTAGCCTTACCATCAAAGGCTTGAGCTTAGCTGTGCAGAACATTAATCCTGGATCCAGGAGCCTACAGTTTATGGGGAATATATTGTATTTGTTATGAAAAAAAAATTAAGAATATTACACACACATACACATATATGATCAGACTGAAATAAATATGTACAGAAACACTACTGAAAGGTACCGTAGCAGGCCAACTGAGTCAATTCTTAGAACTCTTCTGAGAGTGAATGAGTGTGTGTGTGTGTGTGTGTGTGTGTGTGTGTGTGCGCCCGCGCATGTGCACACCTGTGTGTTGTTTGTACAAGTCATTTATGGCCACCTTGTACTTGTAAGTGTTCAGGGATGGGAGGCTACCCCTTGCCTAGGTAGGTCACTCCACTGTTGTACAGCTCACACTGTTAGGAGGCTCCTAATAACATTCACCATCTGTCCTGGTTCTGACTTTTAAATTAAGTTTCTCAGAGTTGATCTTGGATACTTTTAAGTGACTTCAAAACCTTTTTTTTAGGAGAAAGACATGAAAAGCAAACATGTATATAGGTAATATAAAGAAACAGATGCACTCTCCCCCACATAAAAAGCCCATTGATTATTTGAAGATGAGTAATAAATCCCTCTAATCCTTTCTTCTCCATCTAGCTTAAATACCACTCCAGCTTGGCTCCAATTCCCATATCCAGAATCACATGACTGCTCGAGCGCGCGCACACACACACACACACACACACACACTCACACACACATACACACACAAACACACTCATACCCAACTGGCAGGGTCAGGGCTGTTACTTTAAAGCTCTGTGACTGATGTCCTTGGGTAAAGTGTAAAGTGCTCAAGGGAATTAAACTCTTTTAATGTCCATCAGCATTATGTCCTTACTTTTATATTTCCTTTCTTGCCATCTCCTGTGCCTACCTCCACACCTTATAGTTCTGCTCATCGCCGGGTCTTACTGCTACTCCTTGAGCATGTTCTTGTCTGAAAACCACCTTTCTTCATGATTGGGTCCATTCCTATTACAATTTCTTCTTCTTGAACTGAAGTCTTGATTCCAGGTTCCTGTCCAATGGTCCTTTCCGATCTTAGGCCATCAGACATTCTAGCAAATTCAGTCTTCATTGATAAACATCACTTGTTATTCTTATGTAATGCATACCACTTCCTGGTGATCCCTGCTTCCTTCTCTAAGTACTGTGTGTGTGTATATATATATATGTATAAATATATATATATATATATATATCACAGTACATATATATAACTTATATATAATATAAGTATATATAGTACTTATATATAATTAGTTGTAACATTTTCTTGAAGCTAGACATCAAATTTAGGTGTCATAACATTTGTCTTTCTTTCTTTCCTGTACACTGAATAATGTGTCCACCCTCTGAAGTTGTCCTCTGAAATTCCTCTAGGATTATTTACCATTTCCATCGTGATTTTAAGTTCTTAGTAGGAAAAGTATGAGGTTTAGATGTGACTTCAAACCTTATGTCTATTAAGTCATTTATTCTAGGTGGTGGCTAGGTATACATGTATTATTATTATTATTATTATTATTATTATTATTATTATTATTATTTTATTTAAAACCTTGTGTCTATTAAGTCATTTATTCTAGGTAGTGGCTAGGGACACATTATTATTATTATTATTATTATTATTATTATTATTATTATCATTGTTATTCTTGTTATTATTATTTTGCTTCATGGTTTCCTAGGATATAAAATGGATGGTACTAGGTGTCTTCCAGGGTTTGTGTGACAAAAGAATTAAAAAACATACCTAGAGCAACTAACGCAGGGCCTGATGCCTCCTTTAATAAATGTCTGTCCCTGCCCCATGGTAAGTGACTTCTTTCTCTCTTTCCTGACCTCAACTGTAGCTTCTGCATATTGAACTCGGTGCTTCTGCAGTACTTCCTCATATATCCTCATCTCCAGGTTCTTCCCGTTCCAGGTGGAAGACCACTGTATTTGACAGAGGCAACGTTTTCTAAGACTTACACAGCTCTGTGTCCTCGCTGTCATTGCTTCACATTGTGTCCTTCCTGAGCAATCAGCCTCTTCATTCCTTATTCTCTTTACTGTGAAAATAACTTCTAACCAGCCCCACTCAAATCCCCCAGTGCCCTTTGTATTCTGGGTATTTTTTCTGAAGCCTTAGTTTATTCAACAAGTACTTATGGAAGGCTTAAGATGTCCAGCGTGCACTTACTGTTGAGAACACACTGTTGACTGTTCAGCCATCAGTCATAGTCACACTGATGGACAGGGTTCCTGCTGCCACACAGCTTACAGTGAGCATTTGTTTACTGTAGCTGAAGCTGAATTTAACTTGTAACCCAAATCCTAGGGTGAGTGTAGTGCAGAAGCAAACCAAAATTCTAATCTCGGTGGCCCTTCTGCCACAGAATGTTAACACAAAGGACATTTTTTGAGAAGCTTGGCCAGCACCACGGAAGGATTATGAAGTAGGCTATGAGGAAGCCCCACGATCCCCCTTCTGACATCACCTGCATCCATTCAACTGGTTATCAATTAATCCTTATTACATGGTTACTGGATAGGGTAGTTAAGGTATAACTGATAACAACTATGGTGTGAACAACTTCCAGTGGAAACGGAGTGGTCTTATTCATATTTACTCCAAGGGGAAGTGAGAAATGATTTAAGTGGTTGTTCTTCCTCCAACCACTTAACAGTCAGCCCTAATTTAACCTTTCAAGGTTCTCAAACATAAAACTCAAACTGCAATGAACAGAAGATCCTTATGCTCCATGTTTAAGTAGTCTGACACAAAGGCTTCACTTCTTGGTGAATGCAAAGCCGATGAGCACAACCAGAAGATGAAAGAATGGTGAAAGAATTTTTTTACCCTGCATTACTAGCAACAAATAAGAAGACCAGGGTTATCTGCAAAGTGATGCTCTCCCCAAACAAAAGAAGCATGGGAATTTTATTCCAGGAGCCTGTACATTTTTATTTTAGGGGTCAGCACATTCCTGAACATGTTTTCCTCAGGATATATACTCCTGAGCATGCTCAGTTTGGCATTGTAGTTAAAGAAAGATGGTGTGTACAATCCTGAGTATGTGTACCTCAAGGTCATAGGACATCTGGTAAAAGGTTAAAATAACAGACAGAAACACTTAAAGATGGCCAATGTGAAGATTTCTGGGGTTGCTCTGTTCAAGTTCATAAGAACAAGTTGATCACGCTTATTAATCTAGAATAAAAGGCTTCTAGATCTATTCTTTACCAGAACCGATCCTCTTACAAATCAATGTATCCAAGCAAAAATCTCCACCCAATTTTTAACGTTCCTGGCTTTCAGCTATAGAAGGTATATCTTTTTTTTTTTTTTTTTTTGAAATTTCAACACTGAGCATTTTGTCATAGATTCCCAAACTATGGCTTACAGCCCCCTTTCCAGAAAAAAAAAAAAGGTATTTGCCCTTCCCTTATTTTTACTGAATGTCCCTCAATTGTACCAGAAAGCTACTATCACCTAGTGTCACTCCTGGGGCTGTATTACAAACTTTGGGAATCTACAGATTATATAATCTCATTTCTGGATGTACAGCATGTTTAATATTTACAAAGTAGGATCACATGAATAATCTCAACTAACATACAAGGTAGATAGTCTTGTCCCTAATTACTGGGGCAGAAATGGAAACCTGATGACGTTCAGTTGCATGAACAAGTTAGTGATAAAACTTTTCCTCTGAAATTCCAGCCTCTGGTCCATTGTGTCCACCCTTTCCTAGTGAAGAGATCATTTTCATATATAAGTGTGACTATAAGACAGAAAAAGAGACTCATTTATCCCATTCACAGACAAGTGACCCAATTAATCAAACAATGCTGGTGGGAAAGATTAAGATTTCTTCATTCCATTTAGAACCTATTTCCAACACCCCACCACACACACACACACACACACACACACACACACACACACACACACACACACATAAATGGAGACTTTAAACCACCCTTTGGTGTCTAATCCCAGATGTGATTACACAGCTTGATCATAGTCATCGTTCAACAGAATTGGTTCTGAATAACTCTTGTCTGTTTCCAAGGAATTGACCTTATCCTCAAAGGTAAAGATTCGGCACCACAGAGTTGACTCCGAAAAATCTTCCAGAAGCTTTAAAGAGAGATTTAAGATTGTTTGGGCATGTTTTGAGTAGTGCGATGTCATCTGAATAAGAGGTCACTCTCCCCCAGGCCAAGTCTTTGGTGATGAAAACAGATCTTTGAATGCACTGGATCTGATATAGTAAAAGCCATCAGATTGTACACTTCTAAATGCATGAATTCTATGATATGTGAATTATATCTTAATAGAGTCTATCTTTTAAAGTAACCTCATTTTTTTTATCTTTCACACATTGTTACCACAGAGATGGCTGCTGCAAAGCTCAGAGAATTATCTTTATGCCTGTAGGTTTCAGGTAAGTTGGAGAATTAATCAACACACCAATAACCTAGCTCTTTCTGCCTATGAGACCTCTGGTGACCTCCTCAGGTTCTTTGAGCTTATCATCTCCATGACATCATAAGAGCTGGGAGCCTAGGTTGAGCCTTCCTGTATTTCTTCAACAAAGAGATTCCAAATAGAGTATTCAAAGAAGGCATGTCAAAGGCCCAGCTGCCTTGGGGCCTGCAACAGGTCACAGAGACTATCACATTTCTACAGGGCCCTCAAGAAGATTCCCCATAGCAGAGTTTAAGAAAGCTTCAGGTGCCTCCAACCAATGGAACAGAAAATGGGGAAGCAGAGGATGTAGAACTAAAGCGAATCCCTCTGTTTGGTCCATGGGGGCTATTTGGAAACAGCAGCAGAGTTAACTCTGAGTTGGGAGAGTAATTAAGTGAAAGGCATTGAAGGCTGACATTTAAGAGAAAAATCCTTATTGGCAATACTTAGTAGTAACTGAGAGAATCTGGGTAACAAATGAAAAAGGGAAGTCCAGTTTTCAAAAGAAGTCTCTGAGCCAGACACACACACACACACACACACACACACACACACACACACACTTATCATTTAGATAGTCATGCATAAAATTCTTCATATTTTTGTATCCTTTCCTCTTTGTCTCTTTTCTTTCTCTTCTTTGAACTCATTTATCAAAGGTCTATCTTGTACTTAGCATTGAGAGAACCACAACTAACAAGACTGGCACGAGCTTATGGTTATTGGGATATTTCCAGATAAAGAGCCTAGAATGTTGTAAAATTACTTCTTGCATGCCATCTGGCCTGGAGCTTGTGTGTAACTGCCCCACAAAATGAGGATGTATTATGTGTGGAAAATGCCTCCTTTGGTCAAGATCAGCTTGAGCTGGGTTATCAATCAATCCTGAGGTTTCAAGAGGAACCACTAAATCTGGGAACAGCATAGAAACCTAGATGTTTAGGAAAATAGTAATTTCTCATATACCTGGAGCAGAATTGAAGGAATCCTACTTTTTGGTATCTTCTGGACCCCAAATATTACTACTCTTCTTTGATTCCTCAGAAGCATGTAAGGCTTAAAGATTACAGAGAATGATTTAGAAGCAGGTATCATGTCAGATCAAGCAAAGCTGCTAGACTCCCATTCCCCGAGATTACTGCTGCCAGTAGAAAAGTAGATCGAAAGACAAGTATCTTGGTATTAACTCTAACATCATACAGTTAAGTCACATTAAAATGCTATTTTCAGGTTAAAAAAATCATGAATATTTGAGCTCATTAGGATTAGGTTCTGCTGTGCATAAAAGAGACTTAGAAAAGCATTGCTTAAATAAAGTATAAGTTTAATTTTTCTTTCACTTAAGAAATCTTGAGGTAGGTATTTCAGAACTGATCAGGGGCTCCACAGTGTCAGCATCCAGGATCCTTCCTGTTTTTTCTCTTCCCCTTCCCTATCTCCTTCCTCTTCTTCTCCTTCTAGCAGAACTTAATTTTTCATGGTTTTGGAAGCTGGGAAATCCAAGATGAAAGTGCTGGCTGACCCACTGTGGATGAGGACCTGCTTCCTGGTTCATACATGCCTCTTCTTCCTGTATCTTCACATGGAGAAAAGAAGAGGGTGTTTTCTAGGATCTCTTTTAGAAGATGTTGGAAACTATGATTAATTACCCACGTTTTGTTAAAATCAACCAGGTGTTGTGTGTTGACATTATAGACCTAGGAAACAATAACCTGGATATAGACGCTTATGACGCTTGTACTGAGATATGGTTGAGGGAATTCGGTACAATCAGTACATTAAGACAATAGGTCTTGTAGGGGCTACAAAACCTCATGTAATGTTTTGTATGTTATGTTGCCATGGTATAACTAACGTTCCCATGTTACTTTTCTTGTATAAGCTTCTTGGTGTCATGGTATAAAAAGGTCCTGTGAAATAAACTTAGCGCCACAGTATTGACTGTCAGCCCTCCCAGTAACGGAGGACTTAGTATTGACTTTGTCTTTAATCCTTACTCCTCCCTTCAGGACTGTTCTACTTTGCTGGCAGGTACAATAAGAGCACTGATCCCATTCTTGAAAACTCCAACCTCATAACCCAATCATCACCCAAAGGCCCCATCTGCTAGTGCATCACATTGAGGGTTAGAATTTCAATATATGAACTGAGGGTGGGGCATACACGTTCAATGCCTAACAGGTATAAATGATATTTCACCCTGGTACTCAGGGACATCTGAAATTCATCCTATCTATTATCCTTCTCACAAGGTATCTAAAGGATGTACATCCAGCAACTCTTTCTAGAGCCCTTAATATTGGGGGATCTAGTAAAAACTGTCTGGGCCTCTGACTGCTTGCCAGCAAGCACAGCTATGTACTCAGTAAAGAAATCACTGCCAGCAACCAGGGTCCTTCTGTTTTTGGTTCTCTTGTGTAGAGCTTCTGTTCCCCAAATATCCTCATGACTAAAATTTCCTTCTAAAATCACCTATGGCATTCATTCCCAAAGCAAAGAGGATGATGGAAGAAAGACAAGTAAGCTTGTCTCTTTCAAACAAGCTCCTGGAGCATCCCAAGACACAGCATTTCGAGACCATCAGCTGGAAGGCGGCCACCTGACCATACCTTGTTTTAAGGAAAGGCAAGAAATTTGGACTTTGACTGGGGTAACGATGTGCCCAAGTAAAAAGGAGAGCTTATTACTAAACGGAAACAAGAAATGATGAGCTCAGATACAATCTTGGTCATGGTCCTCATAGAAGAATAAAACCAAAAAGATTTTACAAGTCATAACCAGCCCAACAGGCATAGGAAAGAAAAAAAAATTGCTACTCTGAGGCCCTTCAGTTTCTTCAGTTGTAAAAGAGCATGTAATCCCTCAGCTGTCACCCCTCCCATTTATTAAAACTTACTTGACTTGGGTAGATTTACAGACAGAATTGTATCTATTTCTAGGCTTCCAGTGTCTTGACAATTATCTGCAAAATCTGAATACCTTTTGGCAATATTTGTTTGACCAGGACATGCCGCACTCAGAAGATGAATCTCCATGGACGGTCCAGCCACCGACAAGGAAGTACAAGGTTCATTAAACTTCAGATTGTCAGGAAGTGGTCAGCTCTGGATTAAGCATTTTTGATTTAGAAACCAGAGAGTTAGGATTACATTAATCCCTAATTTTCAAAAAACTTGTTCAGTCCTGAGGAGGAATGACGTTTTGTTGCAACTGAAGTGTAACTGGTGCCCCGTGAGAAGGGATTGAGGATGGATGGGAAAGGAACAAGGCCTTCAAGATATCTCATGCACCTTTCCAAATCAGATGCTAACTTCGTTTCTGGAAATTTAGATCAACCTGCATGAGCAAACACACTATTCTGAAGGAAGAGAAGGGGGTCCTAGGAAACTCCATACGGCTGAGGTTTTCTGGCAATTGAAGCAAGAAGTTTCAGTGGTTTTATTGTTGATCCATCTAAAATCCAGAGATACGATGTTTTTACCTTTAACTTAACTGCCCTTCAATCACCCAACACAAAGCTCTCTGTCTTAGATATCACCATCACCAAAGCTGTATCTCAGATTTGGAAATCATCTTTTTTGTGTGTGTGTGTGCAAACTGGAAATGCTATCACAGTGTTGAGACTACAAATTCATACTCAGGAATTAGATCAGAGGAGTGCTAGTTCCTGCTCTGAAATCTGCAAGCTATGTGACCTTGAACAAATTAATTAACATTTTTCCATGCACCTCAGTTTTCTTCTCTATAGTCTTGGGAGTGATATTGACATTTCTCTCTTTATGAGGGTAGTTAGCACATGAAATCTTAGCATATAAGCACTTGAAAAAATTGACCTTAAAATATGCAAGCAAGCTTCTACATTACACTTCTTCCTTTCCACCAAATTCTTTTTAGCCTTATATCTAGCTCTGTTCCTAAACTTTCTACATTTTCTATGCCTATCAATTTTTTTTTATTTCTTTACTGATGCATTGTAATCATACATCTTTGTTAGGTACAAGCTGGTAAAGGCATACATGCATACATTTTTAATTTAGCCCTTCCCTAATTCTTGCCCCACTCCCTCCTCCTCCCTTCTTCTCAGGTTCAGTTTAGTGATTGACTTTGATATGTTTGTGAAAGTACATCATGTGCATTAATGTGTCCCCTCTCCCCCCATCATCTTCCATTAAGTCAACTTCTTTGCTCATCAAAGGTTGCTCCTTCTTTATCTAGAGTCCCTCTTATGTCCCACTTTCTCCCTAGCTTCTGTATATTAGAGAGAGCATATGCTTTTTTTTTTTTTTTTTTTTACTTTTGTGACTGACTAACCTATCATTCTTGAGTCCTCTGCTAGCAGGACCATAGGGGAACTCTTTTTACAGCAATATTTCCAGACCCTACTCTCTCTCCCTTTCTCTGACTTGCCATGTTTTTCTCCTTTCCAACCTCCATCCTCCAGCTCCAGGCCTTCTAAGAATTCTTGGGAAGAGCGTGCTTTGATGTGCTAACTGTAACACTATACACTCATAATATACTGGGCCTCAGCTGGGTTCAGATGCCAAGGGGCGCCTCTTAGTCATGTGTAGTTTCCACTTTCTGCAAAGAAGTTCCCACTTCCTACAGGAACTTGTCATACAAACCCTGCCTTCTCCACATGAATGAATTCTTTTTGTTTCACACATTTCCCTATTTCTCTCAGTCAATAAATATTTAACCAGTCTCTTCCATGAGCTACTTTCATGATTTCTTAGACTATTCCCATTGAGGGAAATCTGTCTCATCTGTTCATTTATTTATTCATCAATGATCTTATTAGTTTAGAAAGACCACCAAGATTTTCATACACTTCCCTCTCCTTACCCTCAAACTTTCTCTTGAACTCAATCCACATTTCCTTCTCAAGTCTGAGAAATCAAGTTTGTATTTGCAAATCTAATTTCCTCAGTCACATGCCTATCCACTTCCATCCTTCTTTTTAAAATATACTTTTATTGGTGCATTGTAATCATACCTCACAATGAAGTTCAGCATGATAGGGACAAACTTGCACACACCACTTGGTGAGTTCCCCTCCCCCAATCTCACCCTTCTTCGATATCTACTTTTTATATATCTTTATTTCTCCCTTTTGGTTGATTTCTTTGATTACTTAAGAAGTCTTTAATTTAAAAAAAAAGAAAGCATTATTTTTTCTGTGGTCACTCTTTTTTCCTCTCCTTTTTAAACATCCCAAGTTTATTTAATACTTTATCAAACTGCTCCCGCATTCATTCCTTGACCTGTAGCAATGTGATTTAACTCTTCAGACAAATAGATTTTCCCAAGGTCACCAACTGCTATGATAACTTCAGAAGCTTTTTCTCAGGTCCCTTCTCCACTTTCTCTTTCTCTCTCTCTCCTTTTCCCTCTTTCTCTTTCTCTCACTCTCTTGCTTTCTCTTTCTCTGGCTGGATGTTGAACCCAGGGGCATCCTAATACCAAGATAAACCCTCAGCCCTTCTTTTTGTTTGTTTTCTTTGAAACAAGGTGTTGCTAAGTTACTGAGGCTCTTACTCTATCGCTGAGGCTGGACTTGAATCTGCCATCCTTTTGTCTCGGCCTCCCAAGTACTAGGACCACTATAGGTGTGCACCACTATGCCTGGCAAGAGACTGGATCTCTTGGAGCTCAATAATGCTCAATGCACAAAATATAAACGTAGAATAAGCTCCTGCTCACAGAGGCATTTCTGGGTCTTACTTCCCTCTAGACTAGATATGTCACGCTGATAATAGATGCTTCTCCATTTGATAGAAATATTTACCTGCTTTCTCCCCCACTAGACTGGAAGTCTGGAAGTTCCCTGAGAGAAGCCACTCCATTTTTTTTTTTTTTTTTTTTTTTTTTTTTTTTTTTTTTTTTTTTTTTTTTTTTTTCAGGAAGAACACAGGAACAGGGCTGAGATCATAGAAAGAGGGTTGTTAGGAATTGCATTGAAGAAAATCATGGTATGCGCCATGTGCGGGTGGCTCAGTCTCAATCCTGTTTCCTTCCTCCAGAAGTCCTGCTCGCATGATCCAAAGACCACTCTCTGTGTGCCAAAGCTCAGAATCAGGTTGCTAAAATCGAATGAAGGGAAGCAGAGGGGCCAAGGAATCACTGGAAATGACCATCCGGAGGTCCCCCTTCATTATGCACACACACTTAGTAACACATCAGGAAGCCTTTTTCCAGGAGCAAGCTTTTTATTTTTTTTTTCCCCCACTTGTGGACATGTTGAAAGATCACACATACGTTTTCAATGAAGTCACTGACAATCTCAGGAAGCCAGAGGCAACAGCTGGCGGGTTCGGATCACCCCGAGGCGATTTAATCTCTTGGCCTCGCATTGGGAAAGCAGTTTCAGGAAGGTAAAGACTCTGCTACAAAAAAGAAAAAAAAAAAAAAAAAAGGAAAAGGAAAAAAAAATGAAGAAAGAAAAAGAGCAAGAACAACAAGAGGAAATTGTATGGCCTGAGGCAGCTGCCGCTGTTAGTAAAGCTGGGACGGAAGGGGGGCCCTGAGCCCCCTGGATGAAAGTGAGCGTTGTTATCAGCAGCGGGGTGGCCGGGACTGGTGCTCCTGGGAGAATACCATTTCCTTTGTGGAATGAGATACCAGCTGGTTTCCAACTCCCAGCAAATCAGCCTAGGAAGTTGGGGATTGGGGGCTCTTTCTTATTCCAGCTCTTTCTGGAATGTGGAGACTCATAAACAATGTCGATATAGCTCCTGAGAGATGAGTAACAGGAGAAGGACAATTCAGGGCCAGGGAACCCTGAAAACAGTCATTAAAGTCTTGAAAGATGTAGGCAGCAGTGTGGTACAGCTGTTGAGCATGTCAATTAGGGATTCTGGGGAGAATGCCATTCCGAGGAGGCCAGCCGTTCTTACCCACCATGTCCCATGCAGGGCCTCTCTGCAGAACAAAGCAAAAGAAGGAACTGGGTGGTGGAGGTCCCTGATACTCACATACTTCCTGCTGCACTTGGAGACCCACACAATCAGATTGCATGATCAGATTTTTGTGCATTGGTCATTAAAATAAACTATCATAAAGGGAAAGTTCAGCTTTCCCTGAAACTGGAATATTTGCTTAAATAAAAAGAAACTACCTCTGCTGTTATAAAGTAATGACATTGAAAATCTATCGTAATTGACTTATCAGTGCCATTGCTTTTTTAGGCCATGTTCACAGATATAAATAAGTTACAGTTCCTGGTCTTGAGAAATCAGCAATAACAGGGTAGAGAAAGCCATAAAAGTGGGCAGTTATAATATGCCTCAGTTTGTACCGTGATGGAGGGTTTGGGCCCTCTGTGAACACTGAGGTCCAAGAAATGATATGTGGGGACAATGCTGAGCAAAGCACAGGGGTAGGAAGACAGCGTGAGAGAGAAAGGCAGGTTAAGGTTAAAGAGGTACAAAGCAGTCTTCTTGCCCCCTAGCATACATACCATACATATATTCACATTTGAACTTGTGCCGTCCTTTGTTGCTCCTCAAACATGGGTTGATTGGAACTCTACTCTCTTTCTGAATTTTTCCAACTCTCTTCCACTTTTCCCTCTCAACAAGCTTCCATTCTTACTTCACTCATCCTTACCATATGCTTCCTGCCTCTTGAAGTCTATTTCACTTCTGGTGTGTGGAATCCCCTCCCCAGTGTTCAGTGTACCAATCTACCCATCACCCATCAGCTTCATTCCATCTTCTTCTGGCCTCTCACACCTCCAATATTCTCTCTTGGTCTCATGGGGCAAAGTGTGTGTGTGTGTGTGTGTGTGTGTGTGTGTGTGTGTGTGTTCACTCATTTTTGCTTAATAATGGGAAGGAGAAAAAAATTTGATTGTCTAGGAAGCTGGTATAAAAAGGGGGTTCATATTTCTTTGTGAGCGTTTTGGGGAGAGAGGCATAGCCAGGGCTTTGAAACAAACTGGTTTTTCATTGTTGCTGCCTCACTGAATATTAAAACCATGTCTACTTGAAGCACATGGCAGGGGAACTATATTTTGGGTGATAGGACATTTTGGTTTCAGGGCATTATACAATATTTTGATCACTTTTTATCTCCCAGAGTATTTTCCTTTCAGAAATTCATGCCCCCCCCCCACACCACCACCACAATCCCATTCTTTTGGTTGATAAGTTATGTGGCTCAATCTCATATCACAGGGTTAAGACCAGGATTTAAACTGATCGACACAATATCCCATTTCCCTGCCATAGTGATTGGCTCAGACATAAGGATATGATACAGCCCAGAGAAGTCAAAGCCATCTGAGGATGTTTTCCTGAAATCATTGGAAGAAAGAGACAACCTGGTTTTCTGAAATTGCTAACAGCATGTGAATAATTATGGGTAATAAACTTGGCTATGTCAAAAACTAGAAGTACCCTTCCTAAATTTTCCAATTATGTAAATCTATTATCTTTGCCTGTTGTTGATTAAGTTAGTCCTCATTGGGTTGGTGACACTCGTAACCCAACACATTTTTAAAAATCTTGTTGAATAGACATAGATCAATGCATACATTGATGATAATCTCTTAAGTAAAATGGATTTATCAGAGTACAATGAAAAGAAAATGGATTATACAGTTTAAAAAAGATATAGTTGGTATTATAGATGATAATTAACAGGCTCAGTCGACCAGAAAGACATAACAATCTCAAATAACCTCCCCCACACTCACACACCCCCAACAAAAGAGCATCAACATATTTGAAACAAAAACTTTTTTTTTCTGAAAGGAGAAACAGACAAATCCATTTACTATTGGAGACTTCAAAATCCCACTCAAGACAAATAAGAGAAAACCAGCAAGGATACAGAGAGGAATGACCTCAAATTGGCAAAGGACATCTGCAACAAACCTACACCTAAAATCATGCTTGAAGATGAAAGACTGAATACTTCAACCCCTGAGTCAAGAATAAAGCAAAGGGATCCACGGTCTTTGTTTCTTATCAATACACTGCTAGAGGTTCAAGCAACTATAGTAAAGGCAAACAAAAACACAAACAGTAAAAGGTTTGAAGCCAGTTTTGTAGCACACACCTGTAATCCCAGTATTTGAGAGGCTGAAACAGGAGGGTAGCAGGTTCAAGGCCAGTCTCACTCTTTCAACAATAAAAAGGCATGGGTGGGGGGTAGCTCACTGATGGGATAGTTCAGAGATGGAATGCCTCTGGGTGCAATTCCTAGAATCAATCAATAAATAAGTAAATAAATAAATAAATACAGTTTGGAAAAATAGAAGGAGGAGGAGAAGAAAGAAATATAAGAGAAAGAGACACATTGTCTGCTTAAAAAAAAAAAAAAGGCCAAGGGATTTATGAAGCAAAAACAAAATCAAAAAATTACTAAAACCACATAGGACCTATGACCAAGACACAAAAGCTTTTTGCACTTCTATCTACTGGCACCAAAGATATAGAAACAAGTTAAAGGAACAACACTACTGGCAATTTCTCCAAAGAAAATGAAATAAGAAGATAAAAATCTTACAGAAGACATAGAGAGTCTCTGTCGACTGAGAATTACACTGGCTTTCAACTAGCGCAGTTCCTCTGGGAATCTCACATCTGTCTAGACTTCTTCCCTTTCGTTGCCTGAAATCCTGGGTCTTGTCTCTTGCCTGTCCGCATCCTGGGATGTTAAACAAGGATCAATAATAAAGGCAGAGGAGCACTTCCGAAGTCTCCACCAGGTAACTTGCACTGGGTAAGAGGTCTTCTCTTAGTTACCATCAAACAACCTGTTACAGGAGGTACCAAGGGCAGTCTTCAATGCCCAGGAGGATGGGAGGCAAGCAGAGATCCTGCTTAAAAAGTCCTCAGAAACTATTTGTGAAATTAAAACTTAACGAGTTTTTTTAAAATAAATGTGTGAATAAATGGGATTTTGTTGAATGTGATAAATAATGAGACCCATTTAAACACATGTTGTGTTTTCAGCCCTCTTCTTACTTGAGCACATTGAATCTCCATGTCGTTTGTGTTAGCTGGACGTTATTATTCCCACAAATTCATGAAGAAACAGAAAGCACAGAGATATTAAATAACTGGCCCAAAGTAATAAAGCCTGGATTTGGACCAACATTTGTCTAACTGCACAATCAACACGCTTAACCAATATGGTGGGCTGCCTCCCAGAATTCTCAGAACCACATCTTATTCGGTTACAGTCATGGCTGCCATGCAGAGACAGCATGCAGAATCAACACGTATAAATCAAGTGTCCTCGGTAGAGATTGAATCACTCATAGCAAAATGGAAATATGTTCAAGCTTCATTTGCTAGAATCAACTTTTTTGAGTAAGGCTAAACAAGTCATACACTTTGGAAATACTGGCAATAAAATAAGCCATCAAATGCTGAAAGGGTAAAGGTTGTTAAATACCATAAGAGAGAACAATGAAAGCTTATTCTTGCTTCCACTGGACAAAACTAGGGTCAATCAAAGGGAAGAGAGCTGAGCTCAGAATAAGAAAAAAAAATTTAAAAATTCTTTTATTTTCAAACTGTATTTTTACAATAATTATCTTACAGAGTTGCTATTTCTCTAATAGAGTAAAATCCTCTTTTGGAGAAAAATGGGAAAACATAGAAATGTAGAAAGGATGAAAAACAAATCTCTTATCATCCCACAAGTCTAAGGTGATAACTATTAGCATTTAGGTCTTTCATAAAGAATCACTTTCTAACTGTCGAAATGGTCCAACGAGAGGTAATTGCTTTCAAAGGAAGGACATTTTCCATCACTTTGCACAAAGGTATGCAAAGAAAGACTGAATGATTGCTGAATAGCGACTCTTTGGATGGATGCATCTTTGAAGTAGGGAGAAAGTGGGTTTGGACTGAAAGACATTGAAGAGTACTTCTAACTACAGAAATCTATATAACCCAGTAAGTAAGCACCATCTTATTTGGTTCATTTGTCAAATACTATTCAGAACCTAGCACAGATTCTGGCATATAGCAGGTAACAGATGAACATATGAAAGGAAATAAAAAAATAAAGGAAGGTGGAGAGGGATAGAGACAGGATGGTAGAAAGAAAGGAGAGAGGAAAAAGGGATGAAGTGGCCGATTCCACATTCAAACCTCCTTCCCTCCTTGCTCCCCAGCCATTCATTTGCGCCTACTATGTGTTAAATGCTATACTGATCTCCAGCGCTGTAACAATTAAAGACTCTGTCCCCCAGCTGTGTCCATCCTGGAGCCCTTGTTGGGTCTGGTAGTTTAAAAGAAACTGTGTGAGTGTGGCAGGGAAGGGGATATGAGCAGTTTGTCACAGGAAAGAGATAGTTTGGAAATGCTAGGTAGTTGGAGCATCTAATCTTTGTGAGGTGGGAGACTTGGGCAAGTGTCAGAGAGCTGGAAATGCTTTCAGAATCTTTCTTCCCTTTATGGGCTGAGCAAGTGGGAGACACAAAGACATTATCCCAGGTTACGAGCTCCCACGGGATCATTCTCCCACCAAATTATCCCCTTGAATCCCAGCAGCAGAACTGCACTCTGTGTGGCACAGCAGACCTAGTGGCTCTTGGCACCTAAGTGATTTTAATTTTATCAGACCAGCTGGGGCTTGTTTTTGAGTCTGTGGAAAGATAGGAAGCTCTCAAACAGGAAGCTGGGATAATGTTACACTGACAGCTCTGTAATTTTGCTTATGACCTTAGAGCAGAGGAATGTTCACTGTGACATCGCATTGCTATAACTCAGTTGGAAAAAAATACGTATATGTTCAAACAAATTTGACTGCTTGAAGCTGGTTCTGCCTCTTAAGGTTTATGTTATCTTTGTTCTGGCCTGAGAAAAACCCTTTAGTCACACAGGAAAGCTTTCCTCTTCCCTGGAACAGTCTTTAAGTCTCCCTTTCAAGGACTCAAGGTCACAGTAAACTAGTTCTCAGTGCCCACAGTTTTTCAGAAATTTGGAAGTTTACCTTTCTCCCCTCTAAAATCAAACACTGGTCACCTTCTGGCATTTTTTATTACTTAAATGCTTCATAAATGCATGACCTAATTCATCCCAGGGTGTTCACAATCCCAGCTTGGATACTCTCCATCTCTTTTTGAAATAATGTTTCAGTGTCTTAATTTTTTTTCTTAGGCTCCATCTCTGCCTATAAACCTTTCTTCACTTTGCTGCCAGTATGACCTTCCTAGGACATAAATTTGATTATTTCCCTACTTAGATCATTCCTGAGGGTTATCTTCAACTGTCCTGATCAAAACACAGTCTGTGGACAGCCACCTGCCCATGACTTTTGTTCCTTCCGTGACAAGATAGGTACAGAGTAGACATCAGGCATTTGGAAAGCAAGCAGACATTTGGCATTATTCTTTGATCCAAGTGTGTGGAATGTAGATGGTGTCATTGAGTAGCGTCTACACAGGCTGCTGTTGAACTCACTTGGTGAGTCACTTATGGTACCAGCTCTGTATTCTTGTTGGTCTATGAAAGATTGGGCAGAAAAACACCATTAAACACACAAGCAATTGGTCTTTTCATCACCGATACTTTGAGAAGCATGGCTTTGCAGAATATGGTCCAAAGAACTCACCCCAAAGCCTTCCTTATCTGGTCCACATCTATGGTCTGTCCAACATCTCTTGGAATTCCTAAACCTTCTCATCCCTGTGAAGCTACCTGAAAGTTCTCCAAACACTATGTCTGCATCAATTCTACTTCCTGAAATGCCCTTTCCTATCTGGTGTCTGAAGACTTTCATCCTTCCCACCTTTGCTGAAGAGCTTCTAGGAAAGCATGTCTGATGCCTTCTCTAGATGCCCAATGTGGGGGTCCTTCCTCATTACCTGCTACATTCACTCAAAAGGTGTGGCAATGCCAGATTCCAGATGAACAGAGTAAGACAGATGGCTGCTATCAAATGAGTCCTAGTTTAGCGATATCTCGCTCATGAATTTTCTATGCAGTGTTCCTTGAAGACAGTGGTGTTGACTTCAGTGTCTTTGTGTCTCCAAAGTCTCCATGCTGTGAATATAATTAGGAACTCAAGGATGAGATATTTGAAATTAATTTAATAATAATAAGAAGAAGAATCCTGAAACATGAAGATGCCCTAGAAAATACTTCACTCTCTCAGCCCATCTGGATCTTCATTTACCCTCTTACCTCAGGTGGGGTTTGCACTGGAGGAAGGACTCCCACAGTTCCTTTACAGTTCAAACATTCTACACTAGAGCCAGAGAACTCAGAGAGCCAGAACTCCCTTCTGTCTTACCTAGAGGATGGCCCTTAACCTTCCCACTTCTGCTCCACAGCAGTCCCTCAGACCCTAAGCAAAGGAGGAGCAACCACAGCAGTGCACACAGCTCTGCCTTCCTTAGACTTTTCTTCCCTGGTGTGTTGTAATTATACATCATAGCAAGACTCGAGGTGATGCTTTGACACATGCACACATCACGTGCTGTATTTCATCCATGCCCCCCCACATATGCCCCTCCTTCTTCAAACATGTTAGTGAGCTTGGTAGTGATACCATCATATATAGATATAACATTATTTCAACTATTTCCTTCCTCAATCCTCCTTTTCCCCTCTCTAGCATTCACCCCCAACCCCCTTCCACTACTCTCTTGGTCTCTCTCCACATTTATCCAAAGTCCTTTATGCTTCCTGTTTACTCTCTAACTTCTGCACATGAGAGAAAACATACAACTCTTGACTTTCTGAGATTGGCTGATGTCACTTAGGATAATATTGCTTAGTTCCATCCATTTTCCTGCAAATGACATTATTTTGTTCTTTATGGCTCAGTAAAACTCCATCATGTGTATATATCGCATTTTCTTTATCCGTTAATCTGTTATTCAATACCTAGGATGGTTCCATAATTTGGCCGTTGTGAACTGTGCTGCTATAAACCTAGGTACTAATGTTATCACTATAGTATTTTGACTTTAGTTCTTTGGGAAAGGTCTTTCTCAATACCATGTGCGTTAGGTGTGGTGCCTTCTAGCTGCATATAGACTGTTCCTTCATCAGTTAATTCAAATAGAAAGAAACGGAGCAATTTCAAATTGGAATTTTGATATACTGCCTGTCAGTGTTTCTAGGAAAATGAGGCCGTAGGAGAAAGGGCTCTCACATCTCCAAGGTTGGCAAAGAGCATCATCCACAGTCATTCACACACAAAAGGAGACCTAGAACATCCTAAGTTTAGTATCTTAAGCTGCAAATGTGCCAGCATTGTGACCAATTTGGCCAAATTGGCCATCATCAAACCTACTGAATTGAGAGAGGACTTTCTCACTTCCCCACTCTGTATAACAGACTTCACAGAAATGCAGAATGGTAGGTTGATAGACATTCTGTCTTGTGAGTCCTCAGATCAGATCAGATCAGAGTCTCTTGACCGCCCACTTCCACCAGTGCAATGGAGAATTCTTTGTAGCCTGACCCAATATCCCTTCTCCACTTGGAATAAATAAATTCTACCTGATCTAATTCTTCCACTGCTAACACGGGCTATTATCGAACTGATTTAATTCTTCTTTTAAGTCACAGCAATATCATGGGCAATGGTCATTTCCCACTGCATCACCTTTCTGGAAAAAAGGCTAAACTGCTCTGAAAACAGTTTTCCTTCTGAGCCTCTCCAGTGTTGCTCCCCCTCGCATAGAACACACACACTGCAAACTCCTCCACACCTGGCTGGACCCGACTTTTCCTAAGAGCATTCAAGTATTTGCCACTGCCCAGGGGTCCCCTATGTTTTCCCGAAACTGGAGCAGATGATATTCTTCCCTTGAAAGCCAACCTTCTAAAGAGAAATGATGGCAAAGGAAATGTCAAATGATCCCTAACTCAATCATGAGCAGCATGAGTAGAATATACAAATTTTGATGTCTCTCTCCTCCGATCCAGTTTAATACAAGAAATGCATTCAAACTAGCGAAGATTGAGAGGCCTGACATTTTTGGTTCCATCAACAATAAAAGGATTCTCAGAACTACTCAATCAAGTCAGAAATATCCAACGAGATGGTCAAAGACGCTGCAAGAATAATTGTCGTACAAAGGGGTAATTTGCCTCTCTGAAATGTCACAGGTAAGAGCTGAGGGTGTTCTGTATAGTATCAACTATTATATGAGGGAGATCTTTATATATAACAGCCCCCCAGTCCCAGTTTATAGTCCTTCCCTTTACCCTCCCCACCCCCCAGAAAACCTGTCCATGAATTTGGCATGTGACTCTTGATTAGCAATTCTTTAGTCCAATGGCTCAGGAGAAGGATTGTGCCATTAGTCTGCAGGGCCTTGCAGGTTTCCATCACTACAGAATGCCCCTGCATCTGTTCTCATTCTTCAGATCCCTTTCAGTTAATTGACAGGCCAGCTCCCCTCCCCCGCTCCCTGGTGCCATACACACGGGGCCGGCTGCACACAGTAGTGTTTTCAAAGCAATATTCCCAGCAGGAGTTCCCAGAGGGGCCTGTACACCCAGGAGGAGGGAGATAAAGGTCTGAAAACTCCGTTTTAATTGCATTTGGATTTGGGAAGCCTGTTTTGATTAACAAGTAGCACCATAACGGCATATCTCTTACAGTTTAATGAAAAGGGGTATTTTTCCTTCTTAAAGAAAGTGAAAGAGGGAGTCAGATAATTCTGCCACACCTCCCCCCACCCACCCACAAGCAATAATTTGATTCTTGCAGGCTGCGGAATTTGAATGTCAAGGCTGTTAGAGAGGCAAGAAACAACTTTCAAAGGGCTCTGGTGCCCTCTGCTGGCCACCAGCGGCATCTCAGCAATAGAGGACAGGATTCCTACCTAGTCCTTAACATTGCAATTGACCTATTTACTTTACTCAGGTTGAGGATGAGGTTGCTAGGGAAATTGGGTGCAGTTATTTAGTGTGTTAATAGAAATGGTACTGTGGACCATGTAGCACCACACCATGTGAAGAATTCCATCCCTTTGTGAATACTGTTGTTTTCTTATTATCTGTGTCCTTGAGTATATAATGGACTTTCTTTAATTCCATTTCCTACCTATGAAATAAGATAATAAGAATATCAAAATAACAGTGAAAATCTGGGCGTGGTGGCACATGCTTGTAATCCCAGTACTTGGGAGGCTGAGACAGGAGGATCGCAGGTTCACAGCCAGCCTTAGCTACTTAGTGAGGCCCTCGGCAACTTAGTGAGACTCTGTTTCAAAATAAAGAATTAAAAATAGGGCTGGGGGGTAGAGCTCAGAGGTAGAAGGCCCCTATGTTCAATCATCAGTGCTGCAAAAAAGAAAAAAAAAGACAGTGAAAGAACTGAAAAGGTGCCATTTCTTCAAGACATACTAGTCTCTAGCATTGTATCTTCAGCATCCTGCCAATCACTGAGGGTCTCTGGGATAATGGACTTGTGTAAGCTGGTAGGTTGTCCTCTGTAGTCACTATCTCCTGAGGTTGGTTAATGGGAAGATGGGTTGTAGGAGACAGTTCTTTGGTTAAAGTTACATAAATAACTGCTACTACACATATTTATTCCACATCCCCACTAAAATCAAATCACAGTTCATATAACTTTAGGACTAACTAAAGAATAGATGTTGTGTTAATTGCCAAACTTCCTTACTAATCTGCTAGGACACTGCTTTCTTTGCCTTGACAGAATGACCTCTCTGGTCTTTCTTTTTCTTTGCTTTAATTCCTCAATGCCACACTTTGGTTCACAACAGACCTACTAAGTCCCTATTCCAAAACTAATGTGCTAATTATAGGACATTCTATATGTAACTGTGTAAAAATTTTTTTGTGGTGGTGGTAATGAGAATAGAACTCAGGGACATTCTGCCTCTGAACTACATCCCCAGCCCTATTTTATTTTTTTATTTGGAAATAGGGTCTCACTAAGTTGCAAAAGGCCTCGCTCAGTTGCTGAATCTGATTGCAAATTTGCAATTCTCCTGTCTCAGCTTCCCAAGGACTGGGATTACAGATGTGAGCCACCATGCCTGATTCATTTTTTATTTTGAAACAAGGGCTCACTAGGTTGCTGAGAGCCTCTCTACTTGCTGAGGCTGTGCTTGAACCTGCGATCCTGCTGTCTCGGCCTCCCAAGTACTCAGATTACAGGCATGCACCACCACACCTGGCCATAACTGTGTATTTTTATCTTTAATTTTTTTATTAATTTGCTGCTACAAATAGCTGGATGAATTCAGAAAGTTTGAATGGTGTGGAGCCCTTCAGTGTGAACTTGCAATGATGAATTCCTTTCTGTCTGTGAAAACCACTATAAAAATGAAAGGCATTAGATAGACCTGCCTGAACTTAGGCAGGAAAAATGCAATGACTGGGCTGGGTATTGCCTAGAAAACTCTTTCACCATTGCACAGAATCCTTCTCAATGACACACATATCTGTTAAATATTACTACACATGGACACTATCCTTAATACAGGAGCCACAGGGAACAATAGAGACTGGTCACCACACTCATCCAGCAGGAAAGATGGTTATTGATCAATATCACTTGATTATTTTCTCTTTTCCACCACAAATCATCCTGCTGATTGCAAGGGCTGCACTTAAAAGTTGGCTCTTAACCAGTTGTGGTGGCACACACCTGTAATCCTCGTTCTTGAAACACTGAGACAGGAGGATCACAGGTTAGAAGCCAGGGTCAGCAATTTAGCAAGGCCCTCAGCAACATAGTGAGACCCTGTATCAAAACAAACAAAAAAAATAGGCCTTGGGGTGTAGCTTAGAGGTAGAACACCCTGAGTACACACACATACACACATACACATACACACACACACACACACACACACACACACACACACACACTTGGACACTTTGCTCTAAGCCATTTTCCTGGAGATTTGCCTATGAAATGATTTTGAAGTTCATATTTATATGTTGAAATTATTTTGGCTACATACAAAAAAGCAAGATGCAACTAAGGAGAGCTACAGAAATCTGAGCTGTTGCTGTCCCAGGTATTGTGACTTCTGACTCAATCTTCTAACCACATTGCTAGGCCTCAAGCTTTAGCATTCAAAACATTGGCCAGAGGAAAGAGTAAAAAACGAGGATTTCTGTCCCTTTGTCCCCAGGGTTGCTGATTCAGTAGGTTTGAAAGAAAGTCCAAGATTCTGATGCGCGTGGCTCACAAACACGTTTAAGAAAGGCTGTGCTTCAGCATGCAGATTACTTTTTCTGTCAATTCAGTCACACTCTCATTATTCTGGGAGGCCCACGGGTGCTTGCTGGGGATCCTCTGCATGCTGGGCACTGTGGATGCTGCTTTTGCTTGGTGGTTAAGAGCAGAGATGGTCAATTCTCTGGGTGCAGTCACAGCTCATGGAACCTCTTGGCAGATAACATGTCATTTCTAAAAGGAGAATAATAATAGTGTCTTCCTCATAAAGTACCTGTGATGATAAGAGGGGTTGACACTCAACCGAGCACAGCATTAGAGTTGCAGGTAGATGTTCCCATTACACATATGACACTGGAGCTAAAAATGGCCCAGCACACACCAAGAGTAAGTGATATTGCGGAATCAACTTAGAACTGGGGTCCTAAACCTCAAGCTGGTTTTGAAACATATATAACTCCTACTCCCTGTACACCTTACCCCAACAATGAGCCTTCCAACAAAGCCAGGCATTGCTCATAAGGGGGTAATGATGAACATACTTTGTAATGTGCCAAAGGATGTGGTAGAGGACAATCAGCCCTACACAAGCTGAGAAGAAGCAGCTCCACAGAGACCTGAGAGGTCTGTGCACTGCTTAGTGAGTGGAAGGAAATCTGGAGAGTTCAGGGCGGCTAGAAACCCATTTCCAGACACCCTTGCTTCAATGAGAGCAAAATAAGAAGTTTCAGCTACAAGTACACTGGAGAACAAATTGCGCTGCAGGTCCTGCCTGGTATTGTGAGTGAGAAGAGGCTCAAGCACCCTCTGCAATATGTCCTACACTGGAGTGATACCAAACTCATCTGCTTCACATGTTCCCTAGAGATGAAAGAAAACCTCCCTGAATGAGAAGTAGACTCATTTTACCTTCCTTTATCATCACTGGACGTGGAACTCTCGAAGACATCGCATTATTGGTTAAAAAATATGCACACCTTTCTCAACTATGATTTGTTCACAACCCCAAGGCTGAGGCGAAGGTAACGGGATGTCCCTCCATGGGTATGTTTCATGGGGTAAGACTCTGTCTAGCAGACATGTTAGAAGCCGCCTTGCTCAAAGATGAAGTGAACTGCCGTGCTGGGAGAGCCCCCATGGCGAGGCGGCATCCCTAGGTGTGATGGTGAGTCTGGATTGTCAACTTGACTGGGTCATAAAACACCTATGATCATGTGACTTTGGGCGTGCTGATGAGGTGATGGACATATGTAAGGGTAGATTGAGGGGGAAGTCCTGTCCTGACTGTGAGCAGCACCATTCTCAGAGGTGCAGGACCCAGATAAAAGGAGAGAGCCGCGTGAACGCATGCGTGGTTCTTCCTGAAGAAAGTGAGTCTGCTTTCGTCTCAGATATCCGCTTCAGCTCTTCGAACTAGACCTTCCCCATCATTTCTCCAGAGAATTTCCTGGCATTTCCACCTTGAACTGGGACTGAATTCGTGTTCGCTCTAATTCTGAGACTCCAGCTCTTGGACCTCTTGACTAGCTGTTGGTTCTTCCAGCTCTCCTCGTGCAGTCGGCAACTTGAGACGACATTGCTTTAGACTGTAAGCTGATTTCATAAATCCCCTTTTATTATAAACGTGTTCTGTGAGTTCTGTTACTCTAATGAACCCTGACCAATACACTAGGTTTCTCGAGAACTATGGGTGGCCTCTAGCTCTTTCAGGAAACAATCTGCAAGAAGGTCTAACCCTTCCTCCTACAACCACAGAGAAATGAATTTGGTAAAACATCAGAATGATGGAGGATGAGGCAGGAGGATTGTGGGTTCAAGGTCGGTCTTAGCAATTTAGCAAAACCCTCAGCAATTAGGCAAGACCCTGCTTCAAAATTAAAAGGACTGGAGGTGTCATTGGGAGGTAGAATTACTGGTACTGTGGGAAAAAACAAAAACAGAGCGAAGCGGGAAATAGATACTTCTCCTGATGAGAAGGTGGACCAGGCGGCAGTAGGACAATTGCTTTGTGAGACTGAGCAGAGGACCGAGTGAAGCTGAGCTCAGCCCACAGAAAAGCTGACAAACAGGTGTGTGTTGTTTTAAGCCACTAAATTTGTGGTAATTTTTTTGCACAACAATAATAGATAACTAATACAAATATACAATAAATGCTGAACAAAAATAAATTAGCATCATAGGTGTTGGGTGGGCAGGCTCCCTAGATCGTTAAACAGAAAAGTCACTGTAATTAAAATCTGCTCTGGCACCTGATTAGACAGCATACCAGTGGAGCAGAGTAGAAAATCCAGAAATAGATCTAATTGCATCTGACTTTTAATGATATTTTAAAATTATAGCATCTCCAATTAGTAGTAGTATGGTAACTGGATAGCCATATTGTTAGAAAATTAAAATTGGATTTATTTTTTACAGCATGTTAAGTTACAAAGATGTAAAAGACTTAAGTAGAGAAAATGAAACCATGATACTTTTGTTTGTTTGGGTGGTGGTTGGGATCACCCCAGGGCCTTGTGTGTGCTAGGCAAGTGCTTTTAGTAAGCTACACCCCCAGCCCAAAACCATGTTAGTTTGAGAAGAAAACGCTGGGAAAATTTTCATCATTATTCTATGGGGAAAATTTTTGCAACTGTGCTTCAATACTGCTGCAATAAGAAATGTAATTGATAAATTTGATTAACTAAAAATGTAAGGCATTTGTATGTTAAAACAGAAAGCTGAGTAGAAACCTGGAAAACATATTTGCAGTGTGTATTATCAACAAATTGGTAATTTCTTTTTTATATAAAGAGCTTGTAAGATAGAGAAGTAAAAGGCCTTATAAAAAAAAGGGAAGGCAGTAATACAAATTGTTCTCAGAAAAAATAAATGTGAATTACTTTTCAATAATATGAAAAGAACCTTAACTTTATTCATAATATCAGAAATAAAAGTTAAAACTATGCTGACTGACAAAACAAACTGTAGAAAAACGATCTCATGTATTGCATATGGAAATAAAAATTCTTTCAGCCGAGTGTGGTGGCATATACCTGTAATCCCAACACGTGGGAGGCTGAGACAGGAGGATGGCAGGATTAAGGCCAGCCTCAGGAACTTATCGAGACCCCATTTTAAAATAAAAAGGGAGCCGGGCGTGGTGGCGCACGCTTGTAATCCCAGCATGCGGGAGGCTGAGACCAGAGGATCCGGGTTCGCGGCTAGCCTCAGCTACCTAGTGAGGCACTCCGCAACTTAGCGAGACTCGGTTTCAAAATAAAGAATAAAAAAAATAGGGCTGGGGGTATAGCTCGGAGGTAGAATGCCCCTGAGTTCAATCCCCAGTACCGCAAAAAAAAAATAAAAATAAAAAATAAAAAATAAAAAGGGCTGGTGTTATAGCTCAGAGGTAGAACACCTCTGGGTTCAATCCCTAGTACAAAATGAAACAAAACTATTTCAACCTACACTGGAGAATTTGGTGATATGTAAGCAAAGCACATGTGCACTTAATTTTCATCCCAGCATTCCTGCTTCTAGGGATATATTTCAAAGATATGTTGGCAAAATTTTACATGCTGCTGGGTTTCAAAGTACTGCTTGACCAGACCATTGCTTTCAGACCCAGAAATCAGGAACTGTGCATTCAAACTTGGATTCTAAAGTCCCTATTTTCTCTCAATTACTCCCTAGCTTCTGCATATGAGAGAAAACAGATGACCTTCCACTTTCTGTGATGGGCTAATCTCACTTAACATAATGTTTGGGGGTAGACTGCACTACTCACTCCACCACCTCAGACTTCCCCGTATTTGCACTCTTGTGGCCTCGTGGTGACTGCAGTCCCTCTCCACCTTTGACCTTGTACTTGACCATGAGGTTTGCTTTGGATGAGAGTATGTGGAAAGCCAGTGTGCCTGTTCCAAACCCAAGTCTTAAGAGATATAAAAAATAAATGAGTTTTCTAAAATTCAACTGATGCATTGTGGATGTTTGCTTACATTGCATTTTTGCAGCAAATGGTGATACAATGGAAGCACTATTTGTAATAGTAAGTAATTAGAAATAATTCAAATGCCCATCAATAGGGGGCTGATGGAATAGATTATGGACAAATCACATAAGGATTCTTAAGCTTTATACCTAAGTCTTTTGTTTTAACAGCAAAAACAATTGCCATTTAAAATTTTAAAATAAGCATGACTTATTATTTCTTTTGGTAGTCTTCAAATGTTGAAGTGTATAGAACACTTAATTTTTTTCATAATATCATTGGCATGCATGAAGGGGCAAACCTCAAAACACTGCTTAACCAGACTGTTGCTTTCAGTCCCAGAAATCAGGAACTGTGCATTCAAACTTGGATTCTAAAGTCTCTCTTGTGGTCCGATTACATCTGCATATGAGAGAAAACATATGACCCTTCACTTTCTGTGACTGACTAATCTCACTTAACATAATGTTCTCCAAGTCCATCCATTTCCCTGCAAACGACATAATTTTGTTCTTGATTGCTGAGTAGAATTCCATTGTGTGTATATCCCATAATTTTATAATCCATTCATCTGTTGATGGACACCTAGGTTGGTTCCATAATTTGGCTATTGTGAACTGTGCTGCTATACACACGGATATTCATGTATTACTATAATATTCTGATTTCCGACCCTTTGGAAATATATCCAGGAGTGAAATAGCTGGATTATATGGTGGATTCATTCCCGATTTTCTCAGGAATCTCCACACTGATCTCCATAGTATTTGCATTAGTTTACAATTCCATCAACAGTATAGAAGAATTCCTATTTCTCCACATCCTCACCAGCAATTGTTGTTGTTTGACTGGTGGCCTACAGGAGTGGGGGGGATTAATGAAGGAAACACTTCCATTGATTTTATGTACATATGTGAGAATGCCAATGCCAATCTCAATATCATGTATGGGGAAGAGGGGGATGGAGAGGGAGCCGGAGGAAAGCCCACCAAAGGCTATGTATGCGCTTTTATTTCACTATCACTGTGCGCTACCTTGTGATGTGAGACTATAATGCACTAATAAAAGTATTTTTTAAAAAAGAAAGTCACAAATATGTCAAAGTGATCTCAACATTTTAGTCCCACAAATGCTCAGTTTTATAAAGACCAACCATAACATAGAACTCATTCTAGTGGAAATACACATGTGGTCATTGTAAAGAGAGGATTAAGCTTCTAATTTTGGAATATGAGTTTGCTTCTGTATCATTCTAAAAATACTCTTAAATTTTCTGGTATCAGAGTTCAATGATATTAGGTTTTACATGTATTCTTCTTATTCTCTCTCTAATTCTGAGATGTATATATCATTATTAGCATATTGATATAATGTAAATGTAAATAAATCATATGAATAAATTGAAATATTACAATTATATGATATATACTTATAATGATAAAGCAATTCTAATAATAATTTGGGCTAATAAATATATTACAAATTTTGTCAATTTAGTAAATGAATTCTAGGTAGAAAAAATTTTTTTAGATTCTCCAGAAGAGAATCATGAGTTACTGTGATCTAGGAGTCTCAAACTCTTCTCATGAGTGACCTCACTTTCTTGATGGCCAGCATGTGTGGGTGATTAGGGAGAACTGCTGGGGTATGAGTTACTGCTGACACTTCCCTCTCCTTCCCTTCCCACACCCCTCTCCAATTGCCATAGAAAGATAAGAAGAAGGACCTTGGATCTGAAATATCTGAGCTCTTCTTCCTGCTTCACCATTCTTGATAATTAGGTCTATGACCAGCTTAGCCTTTTAACAACTCAACTTTCTTGTCCAATCAGACAGAGGTAATAAAACCTACCATGAAGAGTTGCTGTATGGATGAAAAGAAAGAACCTATATAAAAATTCTACACAAATCTTAGAAGATCATAGGTGCCCACTTAGGTTTGTTTTCTGTCTCTACTCCTTCTAGTTGGATTTGTAGAAACATGAATGTAAATGTGAACTCTGAAATCTCCAAGTAGTAGTTAAACTCAAGATTTTTATTAAGATTTTCAAATAATGTTACCTAAAAAGTTACCATCATTCTTGTTAAAACATAAATAGAAAATTAAAACAAAAATTCGTGAGAAAAGGTTGACATCATTAAAAGAGATTCCAAACACCTTTTCAAAGCCCAGAGGAAGATTTGCATTAAGGAAGTTATTTACCTTGTTTAATCTCAGTGTGTATGTTGGATTTGACTTGTAATCATATACTCTTTTTTCTAGTAAAATAATTGTAGATCCCTGCCTACTGATGTGTGACTTGAAGTGTTTTCTTACAGGAGAACTTGCTTCTTCACCCCACTATCAAATATAGCCATGTGATTTGCTTTAGCTAATGGCAGGCCAATGGATATGACTTCTAACACATCCATGCAGAATCATTGAGACAGTAAAAATCATCACAATATAGAGGGTACTGATTAGAATGTTTATACTCAATGCTGGGGAAAATTAATCGGAATAAACTTCTGTAAAGGGTCAGTAAATATTGTATGGTTTTCAGGCCACATACAGACTCTTGGGCATATTCTTTTTTTTTAACAGCTGAATAAAAGTGAAAAAAGCCATTATTAGCTTGTAGGTAATGCAGAAAGAATCTCCTCCCTTAAAGTAAGCACTGTATTGGTACCATCTAACTAAATTCACAAACAAAACCCAGAAGAATCAAGCTCTTTCCAAAGAGCTTTATTCTTTGTTCTGAATCCTAGAACACAGTTTAGGAATATTGACAGGAATACAAAAGCATCAAGACCTGTCTTAGTTTGGGTTGCTGTAACAAAATATCATAAATTAGGAGGCTTATAAAGAAAATAAATTAATTTTGTACAGTTCTAGAAGCTGAGCAATCCAAGGTCAAGGTGCCAGAAGATTCAGTGTCTGGTGAGAGCCAATTTCCCGGTTCATAGAAATGATCCTTTTCATCTGATAGAAGGGGCAAGGCAGCGCTCCTGAGCCTCTTACTTAAGGGTGCTAATCCCATTTCTCTGGGCTCCGTCCTTTTCACCTGGTCACCTTCAAGAGGTCTCAGCTCCTAATACCACCCATTGCAGATTAGGCTTCAATATATTAAGTTTGGGAGGACACAACATTTGGACCATGGAAAGACCTTATAAAGTAAAATTCTCAATGTTTGACATTCAGTCAAAAATTACCAGGCAAGCAAAACATAAAAGACAGCAAAATACAAACTACAATGAAGATAAAAATCAGTTAATCAACACTAACCCTGAAACGGCACAGGTGATAGAACTTGTTTCTATAACCCAAACTATTTTGACTTGAGCTGTGGCTCATGGCTCTGGAATTAAATTCTCTTTTTGTTTTAACTATTGGAATTTATTTTTCTCTTGAATTTAAGATCAGCACCATTTCCAATAATTTTCTTGTAAAATCTCCCTAAGATTTTCCGCGTGTTTGAATCAGTAAAGCAGATCTTTAGAGATATCTTCATCCACCATCATTCTTGAAAGTCTTGATTCATTTCTATGTTTTATCTACACGATTCAGTCCTTGGAAATCTGGAAGGGCAGATTTATCCAGACCCTGCAGCCAACTAGTCTCCATTGTGTCACATAACATCAATGGTAAACTAAAGAAAGCTGAGGGATATAGATATGTGTCCAGTAAAACCACTAGATGGTGCAATGCCTTCACATTTTGTTAACACCAAAACCCAGAAGAGAATTTCATCCTTTAGGAGGGAGAGACACTTGCCAATAACTATCCTAATTTGTCATTCCAGTTACCTGCCTGGCTTCCCAATGACTTTGTGAAAAAGAAATAAATCTAATCCAGCCTTTTTTTGCTTAACTTGAAAAAGAGCTTCTAAAATATTTGTGTGTGTGTGTGTGTGTGTGTGTGTGTGTGTGTGTGTGTATCTTGATGCTTTGGCTAGAGTTTGGGTATTTTCTAAAGCAAACCATGCAATAACTTCTGATTCCAGCTCTCATCCTTCAACATGATCTTGCTTCCTCCTCTCCATTCCCAGATTCCAGCATTCCCTAAGACCCAGTGCAGTTTCCTCTTGTGTAATCAGCCTTTGTTGCCCTTTCCAGTTACCACTACCATTTTCCTAACTTCTTGAAATGTCTTTGCTTTGCGCCTTAGCAGCCAGCACAGTGTAACAATGTGAAAGTTTCCTTTTCTATTTAAAATTCAGGTTTTCCCCTTATGTAATGGAAACAACCGTAGAACATAACTCAATACATTGTTGTGATTTGTTCACGAAATGATGCAAGGAAAGCATCACGCAGAGGTAATACTAAGAACATCCTCCCAAACATGCTTCTATGCCAGCCTTTGATAGTGTCACAGGTTTCATCTCTCACTCCTACCTACTTCAATTACGTGTAGTAAATATTCCATGGACAACTTGCCAAGCGTCTGCTTGCTGCCACAGATGGAGCAGCGCATAAGATTTACCTGATCCCACACCCTCATAAGCCTTACAGCAGAGAATGGGAGGAGGAGAAAGCAATGGAGCAAGATCCACAGTAGGAATTACAGGGCACTATGGGAGCACACAGCAGAAATTACATCTCATCATGTGCTATTAAGAAAGGTCTCTTCCAGGAAGTACCATCTAAACGGAGGATGTAAAAATAGTAGCAGTCAGCCGGGCGTGGTGGCGCACGCTTGTAATCCCAGCATTCGGGAGGCTGAGACCGGAGGATCCGGGTTCGCGGCCAGCCTCAGCTACCTAGTGAGGCACTCCGCAACTTAGTGAGACTTGGTTTCAAAATAAAGAATTAAAAAGAGGGCTGGGGGTGTAGCTCGGAGGTAGAATGCCCCTGAGTTCAATCCCCAGTACCACAAAAAAAAAAAAAAAAAAAAAAAATAGTAGCAGTCAACCACGTAAGGGAGGTGGTGGGGTGGAATGTTAACTCAGGCTATGGTAGCCCAGAGGCAACAGGAATGGGTCTTGGTAATGGCATGACTTTCAGATGCTTTTGATCAAACTCAAAATAAGAAATACATTTTTATAATATGTACATATGCCCCCACAGACAGAAGGCCAACAAGGAAATGAAAGAATTAAAAATAACAATAAACCAACACACCCTTACAGCTGTTACTCGACATCAGAATATATAGTCTTCTCGTGTACACTTGAAATATGCTCCAGGAGAAACATATCCTAGCCATCCTCCAAAAAAAAAAAAAAAACCCTCAATAAATTTTTAAAAACTCAGGCTTAAATATTATGAAAACTATGGAATAAAATTAGAAATCAATAATGGAAAGAAATACGAGAACTTGACAATTTTGTAGAAAGTAAGAAAAAAATGCTCCTAAATAACAAATATAACAAAAATAGAGATCACTGGGGAAATTAAAAAATAACTTGAAATTTTTGAAAGTGAAGACACAACACACTAAAACACATGGGATATGGCGGAAACAGAGCTTAGGGGGAAATTTAGAGTTAAAATTGTCTAAATTAAGAAAAAGAAGAAATATCTCAAATCAGTAACTTAATTCGCACCTTAGGATACTGGAAAAATAAGAGTAAATTTTACCTATAGCAAGCAGAAGGAAGAAAATAAACATTAGAGCAGAAATTAATGAACTAGAGAATATAAAAACAAAAGAAAAATATCAACAAAACCAAAAGTTGGTCTTCAGAAAAGATGTACAAAAATTGATAAACTTTTCACAAGACTGAATAAGAAAACAAATGAAGGCTGAAATTATTAAAATCAGAAATAAAAGAGAGGAAACATTAATACCAACCTTACAGAAATATAAAGATTTACAAGAGAATACCACGAATAATTATATGCCAATAAATATGACAACTTAGATGCAAGTGACAGATTTGTAAAACATACTCAAGAAGAAATAGATAATCTGAATAGACAAAATAGTGAAAAGATTAAATCAGGAATTAAAACGAACCAAACAAAACTAAAGTAAATGAAAAATTACCCACAAAGAAAAGCTTGGGCCCCAATACTTTCACTGGTGAACTCTAACAAACATTTATAGAAATATTAGTATCAGTACTTCACAGACCATTCAAAAAATAAAAATAAAGAAGAGGGGACACTTAACAACTCATTCTATGAAAAAGTCAATTATTTATTTATTTGTTTGTTTTTAGTACTAGAGATTGGATCTAGGGACATTCTACCTCTAATCTATACCCCCAGCCCTTTTTATTTATTGATTTTTGAAACAGGGTTTTGCTAGGTTGTGGAGGGTCTTGCTAAGTTGCTGAGGCTGGCCTTAAACTTGCAATTCTTAAATCTTAATCTCCCAACTACTGAGATTACAAGTGTGTACCACCATCTGGCTTGGAAATCAATCGATTTAATATACAATATAAACAGAAACCACATGAGTATCTTTAATAGGTGCAGAAAAAGTATTTAACAAACAACATTGTACATGATAAAAATAATAAAAACACTTAACAAAATAGTAATAAAGGGAATGTCTGCAACCTGATAAAGAACATCTATTTAAAACAAAACAAAATAAGACAAACCGGCTGCAATCATACTTAATGGTGGAAGATTGAATGCTTTCCCCCTGAGATCAGGAACAAGACAAAAACATTGTCTTTTATCACTTTTATTCAATTTTGTCCTGGAGGCTCCACGCAAGACAATCATGTAAGAGATACTGATAAAAGAAGGATGAAGGATGTTTTCTGTTTCTCAGAAAACATCATTGAAAGAAATTAAAGAATATCTAAATAAATGAAAAAATGTTTTGTGTTCATGGATTAAATGTCTTAGTATTACTAAGAGGGTAACGCTCCCTCATTTATAGATTTAGCAAATCCCTACTGTCATTCTAACTAGATTCTTTGTAGAAATTGGCAAGCTTGTCACTAAAATTCATACTGAAACTCAAGAAACAAGAATAACCCAAATGATCTTGAAAATTAGGATCATAGTTGAAGGACTTAAACTTTTTCATTTCAAATTTTACTATAAAACAGCAGTAATTAAGATACTGTGATGCTGACATAAAATAGACAAATGGATAAATGAAATAAGATTGAGGGGCCATAAATTAACTCATGTATCTATGTTTAATTAATTTGCAACAGGGCTGTCAAAACCATTCAATGGGTGAAAGAATACTCTTCAATGAAAAGGGACAACTAGATATCTACATGCAAAAGAGTGAAGTTGGACCTCTAGTCCACATGAAAATTAACTCAAAATAGATCTTAAACATAAATGTAAGAGCTAAAACTATGAATCTCTAGAGAAAAAACAGAAGTAATTTTTTGTGACTCTGGGCTAAGGAATCATTGGCATTATGCCAAAAGGCTAAACCAAGAAAAGGAAACGATTAGTATGACCTTGGTTACACTGAAGACTTTTGTGCTTTGGAGGACTCTATCAAGAACTTTTATGAAAGAGAAAACCGCAGAATAGGAGAAAATATTTGCAAGTCATATCTGATAAAGGAATAGTACCTAAAATATATAAAGAACTCTTACAACTCAATAAAAACACAACTCAGTTGAAAAATAGGCAATGGATCTTAATAGACATTCCTCCCATGAAGATATATGAGTGACATATTAGCATTTGAGATGATTCTCAGAAGTAATTAGTCATCAGTAAAATACCAACCAAAGTTTAATGAGATACCCCTTCGCACATACTAGGAAAAAATATAATGAAGAACAAGTGTTGGTAAATATGTGGTGGTGAAATTGAAACCTTCATAATACTGCTGGTAAAAATGTAAAATAGTTCAGCTACTTTAGGAAACAGTCTGGAAGTGTCTCAAACAGTTGAATGTAGGATTACCATTTAACCCAGTGATTATACTCCTAGATATTTACACAAGAAAAATTAAAATAAATGCACATACAATACTTGTGCACTGATATTAATAGCAGCATTATCATAACTAAATGGTGGGAACAACTCAAATGTTTAACAACTGATGAATGGATAAACAAAATATCTACCCTTATAATGGAATATTATTTAACCATAAAAAGGAATGGAAATCTGATACACGCTACAACAAAAATGAACCTTGAAAACATCATGCTCAAAGAAGGAAATGAGTCACAAGAAGTCACATATTATATGATTACAATTATATGAGATTTACAGATCAGTCAAATGTGTAGAGACAGAAAGTAGATTAATGATTCTCTATGACTGGGAGGGTAACGGGAGAGGGAGAGGGTAGGAATAGGAGAGTGATAGCCAAAGAGATAGAGTTTCTTTTTGCGATGAAATGTTCTAAATTTGCTGCAGCATTGATAGCCCAACAGGATATACTAAAAACCATCAAATTACATGCTCTAAATGGAGGAATTATATGAAATGTTAATTACCTCCATAAAGCTGTTAAAATCATTGGTTATGACCAACTAATGGGCTGTGACTTGGTGCTTTAAAAAACACTGTATTAGGATTAAAAGAATTCCAATTTGGCTAGGGCACAGAAACCCAGAGGACACTGATAAAAGATAAAGTTCAGTGACTTTTCAAAGCCAGTAACTAAGGGAAGTGAGTTTGGAATTAGATCTATCTGCTTCCTGGGCACGTGTGTTGAAGCACTATATTGGGTTGCTTTGGTCTGCAAATAAAATCTCAGGTGAAAGTCTTGACCCCCATTTGCTGGGAATGTGAATATCAGGCAAGTGTCTTAGATTATTTCTTAGAAAAAGAGGATCATCATAGTCATTCCCTGTGCTCTTTTTATATAATAGATGATAATGTATAAAATAGTAAAAATGCAGGCAAATAAAGAGTAGTCAACATGGTTGCTGTGAAAATCTGATTGGTTGTTACATACCAGGTGGCATTTTCTTCTTCAAAAGATCAGTTAGAATTGGTGACAGGCAGACATTAACGTGTTGGGTGGAGGTGGTCAAAGCAGAGGAGAATGATCAGCAAAAAGGCAAAGGCAGAAGAATGTAAGGCATCTGCAGAAAGCATGTGTGCAGCTTTGCTGAGCCTAAGGTGATTCAAAAGCAACACAGGGTTAGGACCGTGAATGACAAGGTGACAGGTGGGTTTAATGAGATGGGCCAGGGGAGCCATTGAAGCTTTCAGACTGGAATAGAATGTTTAGATTTGCGCTCTGAGAACATTTATCCATCAGTATCTGGCATAGAATAGATACTCGATAAATGTCCATTGACTAAATGGCAGCAAAGTGAAATGCGCTTGGAAAGAAAATAGAAGCATTAAGTAGAGAATCCACTTAGAAGTCTGCAATGCACAGTTGGTTCCATACCCAGACCCAGTCTCCCCACCTCATTCCTCCCACAGACCCTGGTTTCAATCTGGCTTATTCACTTCTCCACGTTGCAATGTATTAGAGGAGGTCAGCCCCGGACTCAAGATCTGGTCTCTACTCTGCAAAAAAATGTTCTAGAAATTGGTTGAAGCATGGATATGTGTCAGAATTTGGGTCTGTGGAGACCTAGGGATTTTGCTAAAGTGAGAGAAAGAAGAGAAGACCAGACTGTGGACAAGACTGGCCCAGGAGGCATACAGAACCAAGAGGATGCAGAGAAGCTAAGCTGTGATTGAACCTGACCCATAACTGCAACCACCTGGACTCCTCATTATGGTGAAAAATAATTTTCTTATCAGTTAAGCCACTAGCATAAAACTTCCTAGTTTTTAAACCCAGACGCTTGCAGATGGGTAAGAGGCTATTATGACTTTCTAGACAAGGGTAAACATTCAAATGGGCACTTAGGGTAGGTGAGATAGTTGCTGCATTATTTTAGAACAACAGTTCTTAGCCAGGGGTGATTTTGTCCCCTCAGTGGGTCTTTGACAAAGTCTGGAGACCTTGTTCTCTGTTGTCACAGTGTGAGGGGAGGGGTCTGCTACTGGGTCCTGGTGAGCAAAGGCTGGGACTCTGCTAAACATCCTGCAAGCACAGGTGAGCCCCTCACACAGGAAGTATACCACCTGACATGCCATTCCAGTGGTGGTGACATGCAGAAACCCTGTTTTGAAGAATAGGGTAAAAAAGGATGTTTTTAGGACTTTTATTTGAAGATGGCATTAGACTTTAAGAGTAGAATTTTTAATCTGTGTTTAGCAAGTGTTTAATCAGCACTTAATATTTGGAAGGCTATTTGCCAGGAACATGAAGAGGAATAAGATATAGGATGAGTTTTCTAGAAGCTGGAACTCTAGGGAGAAGTGGATGCACTAAAGTCTCTGGATCAAAGCTTCCAATAAGCCCAAAGACAAAGTAGTCTCATCTGAATTTAAGAAAATGTGCAGTATGATTGCTGTAGCTCACAAGCATGGGGCCCAGAGCATTATTCTTGACAATACAAACCAAACAGAGTCCAGTCTAGAGGATGAGCAGATATTGTTCACACCAGCTGAACATCATGCAAACATAAGGAAGGGTCACAAGAAGATAATTCAATTGCATTGTGGAAAGTACTGAGGACTCTGTTTTATGGAGGAGACCTAAGATCCTTTTAGATGCCCTCATCTGCCAACTTGTTTTCTCCTCACAACAACGCCACATGGTGATGGTCATCACAGACATTTCCCAGGTGAGAACACTGAGACTCAGAGAGCTAGGGCTCCACATTTTAAAGATAACTCTTGGAGCATAGAAAATTAAAATTGTGCAGTGATATAACAGACAATAGAATATTATTCAGAACTACAAAGGAATGAAGGGCGGGCTGGGGGTGTAGCTCAGTTGTGAGCCCTTACCCAGCATGTGTGAGACCCCAGGTTCCATTTCCAGCAATATAAAAAAGAAAAAAAAAAAAAAAAAAAATATATATATATATATATATATATATATATATATATATATATATAGCGAGAGAAAGAGAGCAAGCTATTAAGCCATGATAAGATGGAAGAAACTTAAATGCTTATAATGAAGTGAAATAAGTCAATCTGAAAATCATACATACTATATAATTCCAACTATATGAAATTCTAGAAAAAAAGCAAAACTATGGAGATGGTAAAAATACCAGTGGTTGACAAGGGGGGAAGTAGTGCACAAAGGATTTTTGTGGGGAGCAGATAATGGAACTGAATCCAGGGTCATTCTGCCTCCAACTTAACACCCTCCCTCAGTCCTTTTTATTTCATTTTCTATATGAAGCAGGGAGTCGCTAAGTTGCTGTTAGTCTCTCTATGTTGCTGAGGTGCTTTGAACCTGTGATCCTCCTGTCTCAGCCTCTCAAGTACTAAGGTTACAGATGTACACCACTGTGCCTGGCTAGCACAGAATACTTTTAAGGCAGTGAAATTGCTGTGTATTATACTACAATGATAGATACATGTCATTATACACTTGCCCAAACCCATAGACTGTACAACAGCAGTACTGAACCCTAACATTGAACTCTAGGCTCAGAAAGATATGGCATCTCAGTGCCGGTTCATCTTTAGTAGCAAATAATCCACTTGGGAAGAGATGTTGACAGATGGGAGATTGTAGGATTCACAGGAGGACAGAGTGTCTATGGAAACTCCTGTGCCTTCTGCCCAACTTTGTTGTGAACCTCCAACTGATCCCAGAAGAGGATCTATTAAAACACTAGTACAACTCCGCAACTTAGTGAGACCCTCTTTCAAAATAAAGAATAAAAAATAGAACTGAGGGTATATCTTGGAGGTAGGAATGCCCCTGAGTTCAATCCCCAGTACTGCAAAACAAACAAAAAAACCAAAACACTAGTACAATAAAAAGGCTCATTGAGGAATTCTATTTTAAAAATGATGGGACTACCATGAGGTGGTGTTTAGCAGGCACTGCGGTCTGCTTTTGCTGAGGAAGCCTCTGTCCTCCTTGAGGTCTAAAGTCAAGTTTTCCCTTGAGATTCCTGTCCATGCATATTCTCTGGAACCATCGCCAAGCGAGTCTGCATGTTGGAGCACAGGCAAGCTGTAGACCTGATGATCTCCTGATTGGTCAGTTAGGTTAATGGCTTATGGAAAGTACTTTCATGCACCAGGCTTCAGATTCTTCACCTTTCAAATGGGGTCGAGAGTGATCATTGTATATAATTATGCATTTGCTGTCTCACCCTTCTACTAAAGAGCAAGGTCCACAAGGTTCATGGGTCTGTTTTACTCAGCTTTGGCTGCTTCTGTGAATCTGACACTTAGTGGGTAGTAAATAATTGCATATTAAATAAATGGATGGATGAATGGATGGATGGATGGATGGATGGATGGATGGATGGACGGATGGACGGATGGACAGATGGACGGATGGACAAAGGAATGAGTGCCTGGCAGGCAGGGTGGTTGTGAAGCCTGAGGGAGTCAGTGCAGGAGAGGCATCTGGTACACACTTGCCAGGTGTTCCCTTTCTGGACCCTGTGAATTCGTCCTTTCACCTAGAGCGATCCTCAGCTGCCATCAGGAGAATCGTTCCTAGCAATTAAGAACAACAATAGGCATCTCAACAAAGAGAAGTTTCAGGAATACACTGACCCAGAGAAATGAGAGAAAGGAGACACCTGCTCCATTTTCTCTGTACAGCATTTACAAAAGTAGGTCTTTGTCTTTCCTAATTGCACATTGGGGAAAAGCAGTAGTAATTTAAATGCAACACGGTTCAACCCAGGGACAGACTATTTCTATCTCAGGGCTAGCATCATGATTCCCACAAAGCCCCAAACCTACTGATTCAATTATTCAAGGGAAATTTCTGAAGTTGAGATAGACTTAATTTTAGAGCCCATTATCATTTTTCCTGCATCCTAAAGAAGACAGGAGTGAGGAAGCATGAGCAGCGTGCAGCCTGGGGAAGAGCACTGTGTCTGGTTCTGGCTTTGTTGACAGCAGAGCTCTGTGACCTTGGGCAGGCCGGCTCTCCTCTTTAGACCTCAACCCACGGATTTATGAAGTCTGAAAATGAGCTATATCAGCAATCCTCCAGAGCACACGCTTTGAGAAAATATTGGACTCAATTTTATACTTGGAAAAGTAACCACCATTTGAAAATTGTAAAGTATATATTAATTGTTAGAGGCACACAGGAAACAGAGCATGTTCTCAGTCTCTCAACTACCAGGAAAATACATCAGAATTTTGAGAATCATGTATGTGTGTGCATGCACACGCATGTATGATTTATTTTATTTTTGCTATAGAATAGATGTATTGTTGAAGAAACAGTGATTACATGCTTCTTTAATAATTTTCCAATATAGTTTACAAGATCCTACTAGAAATGAGAAATAAGATGATGATAATCTCAAATACTGAGTTCTTTGGTATGTGCAAGGTCCTGTGAAAAGGACTTTATTTAGAATTTTATGCTTATTCCTTAATGACCACTAAATAAATTGATGGAGAATATTTCGATCACATTCTGTAGCATTTCTCTCCTGGGATTTTCAGAGCAGTGAATGTTATTACATAATAAACTCACAAGTCAATTCTCAAGTAATAAGATACTGCTTTTCACCAGAAAGGCCCAAGTTAATTGAACAATAATGGGATAACTTCAATGTAAAGTTATCATTAGGGAACTGGAATAGTATAACTCAATGTTCCCTGTACCTACTGTCTCATATGTAAAAAGAAATTTGTATTTATTGACTTCCTAAAATGTATCATTTTCTTCTGATTTAATATTTTAAGTAGTGCATATTATTGACATAGAATAGGTGTTCAGCAAATACTGAATTAATAAAGGAATGAGTAATTTATTTTTTGACACACTTTTACAAATGAGGAAATTGTGGCTTGAGCTTAAAGTAAATGTTCCAGGGAAAAAGAGGCTGTATGTAGTTGAGATAGGCCTCAGGTGTACCTAATGGCAAATCAGTTCTTTCCTTCTTCTGTCTATCTCTTGGTTTCTGGAATCTATGACTTCTCAACAGCATGGTCCATAAGACATGATGTTTCTGTATCTCAATTTTTATTTAAATAAAAATCACCTCCAAAATGTGAGTTGGCTATAAATTCAAACCATGCTATAATGTGCAATAAGACTTGGAGGAATACCAGGATAGAAGAATAAATAAGATAAAAGAGAAGTGAAAGAAGCAGATTAATATTAAGCATTTAACTTGGAGCCTTGAAAAAGTCTTACCTCTTCTCATTTCACCACCCACTCCTGTTTTTTAAACCACAGTGAGAGTCTTCTTTGAAATTATAGACAGTATACAATTGCAAATGTTGAAGGCGGTTTTGGCCAGAAACCAATAATAACAATGTTAAATCTGTTGAATGCCAGGGAAGATATGGAATTAATGAAATAATGTGATACCTTTATAAATATGCCTACATTCCACTGTAGATCTGAAAGCAACTTTCTCCTAAGACCTTATGAGAAGCAATTGTTATCCATTTCTGAATGTAGAACATTTTAAAGGTCTTAATTATTTAAATGTCAACAATAAAAATATATTCCTACATTTGATAAATAAAATGGAAGCATATGACATAGTCCAACCAGGAAATAGAGGATAAATCTAACCCTCTCTCACTTTCAGAAGAATTTACAGAAAAAAACCCACAGAACTCCTCTTTTTGTTGTTGTTCCCAATTTTTCTTCTACTTTTCTTTTTATGAGTGCATCTCAATTATACAGAATGGTGGATTTCTTTGCGTCATATTCACACAAACATAAAAACAGTATTCAATTTCACTCTCCAGTATCTCCAGTATACCTCTTCTCCCCTCCTTCCTCCCCCAACCCCTTCTTCTACTCTAATGATTGCATCAGAGGAGACACATGTAAGGTTGTGCTCTTCACCACAATGGCCCCATATTTCTGTTGGGTGTATTGTAAACAGAAGAGACATTCTTTGGGCACCCTTTTCTGAATGCACCCCAACTTTTTAGCTATTTATTTCGGAATTTATTTTCTGATGATAGATTTAATTTAGAATTAAATAACATATATAAAATATAGACATTTATAAATAAATAAACAAAACTGGAACATGATCAACTGATAACCACTGTTTATATCCAATCAAAATTTGGTAATGTATATTACTACACAATTTAGAAGAGAAAATTTCAGTAAGTGCAAAAAATAAGTCATTAATAATAGTTAACTATCCCCAACCCCTACTGTTTTTAAAGATATTGAAACGAAAGCAAACAAAAAATGAAGAGAAATAGAGATCTAGCTGAAGAAAATATAAAAAAAAAACTGGAATATAAAGTCAAGGAAATTATCAAGAATGCAACAGATTGAAGGAACCAGGAAATATACAATTTATAGACCCTTCAGAAAATATAAAAACAATATTCTCTGTCCTTCATTTTTTTTCCTTAACATATCTTCTCTGTACAATGTTGCCATAAAGTCAAAACTATTTTTTCCCTATGCTGTGGACAAGTGGAGGTGAAGATAGAAATTGATTACATACAGAAGTATCAAGAAAATGAGAATCATATTAAGAATAATAGTAATCAGAATTCTTACTATTGAAAATGAGAGTTACAAGCAAAAAAGAGGAAAAACTAGAATAGACCATGGGCTATTGGATTGAGCATCTATGCTATATCAGCTTTCTATTGGAATCAGAGGCATCAATGCTATATCAGCTTTCTACTGCTGTTTTAAAAAATTATCACATATTTTGTGACAATAACATAGATTTATTATTTTGCAGCTCCAAGAGTCATCACTTTGCTAAAATCAAGGTGTTGTTTGGCCTGCATTGTTTTCTGGAAATGCAAGGTATAACCCATTTCCTTTCCTTTTCTAGCTTCTAGAGGCTGTGTGCAATTCTTCAATTGTGACCTTCTTTCTCCATTTTCAAAGCATCAAAAACATTCTCAGGTTTTGCCATTCTGGCCTTCTCTTCTGCCTTCCTCTTTCACTTTTAAGACCGTTAGTGACTACATTGGACCTATCCAGGTAATCCACAATAATCTTCCTACTTTAAGCAGCTGATTAGCAACCTTAATTTCATCTAATACTTTAAATTCTTTTTAACAGGTTCACAATTTCCAGGCATTAGAATGTGGACATTGAGGGAGCATTATATTCTGCCTACCACAGAAAAAAAGTGAATTTATGATATTAAATATGCATAAATGATAGCAAATGTGTGTACATGTTTATGCATACATATATATATGGTTATACACAATACATCATTATATAGTTTTGTCTACTGGGAGATTTTGAGATTAATAACATTCCAATAGTAATAAGCATATGTAACCCTCACTTTCTACTTTGAAAAAATCAGAGTTTTTTGGAGAAAAAGCCGATTCAGAGCTAGAACTTCCCTGTATAAGATGATCCAGAGTTTTTATGCCAGAGAGTACTCAAAAAAAGATTGGAGATACCAAAAAAGACACAGAAGCCAGATTAATGGGGCACCCAATGGCCAAATTGTCAACAATTGGAACTTCAACAGAATAATAATGATAGCACATTGCAACCCATTGAATAAAACAGAAAATCATAAATCTAAATAGACAGTTATAAGCAAATGAATACATTGAAATTTGATTATGATTATTACTCATCACATAACATATATTCATTATATATGAAAATCAGTAACTACAGTGGAACATCAGATGATGCCATGTCAATGAAATGATCAAAGTAAACATCAAGAGTAAAAGAACAAATAGAAAGTAGACATTACTTGATAGAAGTCAAAAAGAAGAGAGCATTATTTCTGTGCTACTTCTGACAGAGATGCAGAACATGAATCTACTCATAGAAAACTTGAGAATTCAAAGAATATTCTGCAAAATAAGCAGGCCATAATCTTTAAAAGTGTTAATATTATGAAAATCAATATATAGAATTTTCTCAGCCTTAAAGAAACTAAATAAAACTGACAACTAATTCAATGAGTGATTTTGAGTAGTTCTTCTACACTATTTCACCACAGAAACAGCAAATTAGAAGTATAAGAGAACTACCTCAACTTAATTAAGAGCATCTACTTAAAAGCAAGAGCTAACACATGCTTAACATCATATGTAAAGCCCAATTCTTGATCAGGAGCAAATAAATATCCACTTTTACCTCTTCAATTGAGCATTATACAGAAAACCTAATGTCACCAAGAAAGACAAAGAAAGAAAATGCACACAGCTGAGAAAGAGCCAAAATGATCCTGGTTTTCAGATGATGTAATCATATATACAAGAAAACTGGAAAGTCCGCATAAAAGGTACTGTAATTAATGAATTTAGAAAGATTGCAGGATTCAGTGCCAATATACAAAAATCAATTACATTTCTCTATTCTATCAATGTGCAATTAGAAAATAAAATTTTAAGTTCATTTATTATGGTCTTAAAACACAATGGAAAATTTAATAAAAGATATCTAACATCTGTACATACAAAGCTACAAAACACTGAAAGTAAAATTAAAGAGGACATAAACAAATGCAGAGATAACTATTGGAGAGTCAACACTGCCCAGATGACAGTCAATTACAACACAGTGATGAGGTGATAGATATATTAATTACACTGGTACAATATATTACACAGTGTATACATATGTCAAAACATCACAATGTACCTCATAAATAGGTATAGTTTTTGTGTGTCAATAAAAGATAAAATAAGGAAAAAGAAAAATTCCAAAGCAATTCCAATAAAAAAGCTATGAGGATTTTTAAAGAAATTGGGATGCTGATTTTAAAGTTTATATGAAAAGGAAAAGGATCTAAGCTAGCTCTTTTAGTCTGTTCAGACTGTTATAGTAAGAAGAACTATAAACTGGGTGGCTTATTAACAACAGAAATTCCCTGTCTGTTGAAGGCCCCCTTTCTGATTCAGAGACCTCCTTGCTGTGTGGTCACATGACATGAGGGTTTCATCTTCATGACCTATCCCTCTCTTAAGGCGCCACCCCCTAACAATATCACATTGGTGATTAGACTGCAAACACATAAATTTTTGGAGGACACAAACATTCAGGATACAATATAAGACAAAATAATTTTGCAACAAAAAGTTAGAGAATGCATTGAACCTAATTTCAAGGCAATATAGAGCTACAGTTGTCAGGACAATGGGATATTGACACTAACATAGACCCATAAGCTGGGGATGTCACTCAGTGGTAGAAGGCTTGCCTAGCATGCACAAGGCCATGAGTTCAATCTCCAACACCAGAATAAAAAGGATTCATAAATCAATGGACAGAATAAAATGTCCAGAATAGATCCAGGTCTACACTTAAACAGCAGATTGATTTTCAACAGAGGTGCCAAGATACTTAAATGGTAGAAGGTATATGTTTCTAAAAAATGGTGATGAAACTGCTATACATATGGGAAATAAATATATCTTGACAATCCTTCCATGCCATGCCGACAATTTGGAATTGATCAGGGACCTAAATGCAAAAACAAAGCTATAAAGCTCAAAGGAGAAAAGAATTAAGAGAAAATCTTTTTGACACTGGGTTAGGAAAATATTTCTTGAACCAAACCAGAAAGAATACATACATATTGCTGGTAAGAAAGATAGGTTTTCATAGAATAGTACTACATTGTTATAGTCAAATACAGGAGGTCCCCTAAAGAGCTCATTTATTAATATTCAGGGTTGACATGGTTAAGTCGTGAGTTGTAATCTCATCTGTGGATAAATCCATTGGATTTTTCTGAATGGAAACCTAGGGCAGTGGGGTATGGGCTAGAGAAGGTGAGTCCCTGGAGGTGTGGTCTTAGAGGCTGTGCTTGTGTATTTGACTCTCCTTGCTTGCTTGTGCTCTGCTTCCGTCCTCCATGATGTGAGGAAGAAAACCTTGTATTCTCCCTCTCTGTGCTTCCTGCCACCATGCTCTGAGATCTGCCGACTCTGGCCTCATATGGACTGGAATCAAAATCTTCAAGGAAAACTTGAGCAAATAAATCTCTCTTCCTTTAAGTTGTGTGGTCAGTCTTTTAGATTATAGCAGTGAAAATGCTAAGACAGAAATTAGTACCAGAGGAGTGGGGTCATGTCTATATCTAAGTCTGATCATGTGGATTGTAAGTCTTTGAAACTGTTTCGTGAGAGGAAGTTGGAAAGGCCAGAATGTGGCTAGAAAGGGGGATGGTAGAGAGTGTGATGAGGAGATTCTGAAGGGCAAAGAGGACTCCATAGGAAAATGGAGTAGTGGGCACGTTTTTTACATTCTGGCAAAGAATTTGACATTTTGTTCATGTCCTGATACTTTGTGTGAGGCTGAATTTGATGATGAACTGATTAAACTGGCAGAATAAATATCAAAATAGTAAAGTATTCAAACTCATTATGGTTACTGATGTACATGTTCAGTGAATTGTACATTAAATTTCAGGAGTAGAGAGTTAAACTCTGAGACCTTATAGATTTGCAATTTGACCAGAAAGGTATGTGTAAAACTAGAACCCAAATAGTTGATACTGTGAAAGAAAGTGGGATGGATGACAAGGAGATAGTGGTGGCCATGATGGAGATAGCAGATGGAGTTGGGCCGGTGACGGCCAAGACAAACATGGGCTCAGTGGCTGAGATTGAAAAGGCCCCGGAAGCAATGATTACAAAGTGCATGGTGACTTTTTCTGTTGGTGGTCCATCTTGGTGCTCATATAATACTGGCTTTGCTTTAAGAAAGGGGTCATAGAGGCCTCACCCTAGAGTTCAAAGGAAGTCCTGGGAAGTCAGGCAATGGATGGCAGGGTCAGAATTCCTGCAAGCAGGCCTAAGTGGGAATGGGGCAATTTGTGGAACTGTGAGGGTGAAGCCAAAGTTATAAGAAAAAAAATCCCCAAGATTTAGAAATGCCAGAAATGTGGAATGACTGGGAGGGAAGGCTGCAAGTTGCAAGCCATGGAGGCAGGCTGGAAGAGCCAGCATACCACTCATTTCAATCAAAAGCCACGTGGGTGGGGCTGCCAAGGGCCCCTGGAGATTGCATCTCACCACTAGTGCCCTGAACAACAGAAGTGAAGCTGCAGGATTAAATGCTTGCCCTGCTGGATTTTAATACTTTTTTTTTTTTTGGTACCATTCCTTCTTCCTGGGATCCTATTCCTCCCCTTTGGAGTAGAAATGTTTACTCTGTGCCATTATATATTGGATACATTTAACTTGCTTTTTATCTTGATTTTCATTTTCTTTTACAGGGCTCACAAAAGTTCACTTTGAGTCTCCCAGGAGCCTTTAGACGTTGGTACTTTCGAGCGATGCTGGAACTGTTAAGACCTTGGGAACTCTTGGAAATGAACTAATTGCATTTTACATTCTGAAATAGGCATGAGCTCTTCAGGGGCCAAGGGCAAAATGTTACAGTTAGATACAGAATATCCCCTAAAAAACTCGTTTATTAATATTCAAGGTTGATACAGTTAAGCCATGAGAGGTGTAATCTCACCAATTGATAAATTTATTGCCATGGATTTATCTGGGTGGAAGCCTAGAGCAGTGGGTGTGGCTGGGGAAGTTGATGCCTAGGGGCGAGGCTTGTGTCTTTGATTCCCCTTGCCTGCTTGTGCTTTCTCTGCTTCCAGCCTCCATGATGCAAGGAGCAAAGCCCTGTGCTCTCTTTCTCTCTGCTTCCTGCTGCCGTGCCCTGAGATCTGCCCACCTGGGTCTCACAGGGGCTGAACCCAAATCTCCAAGGAAAACTGGGAGCAAATAAATCTTCCTTCCTCTAAGTTGCATGTTTAGTCTTTTAGATTATGATAGCAGTGAGAATGCTAAGACATATATTATATTAAAAGTTCAGACCCATGCTCATCATACATCCTAGCAATTCCACTCCTAGGTATTTACCTTAGAGAAATGAAAACATATGTCCACACAAACTCTTGTATGCATACACAGACTCTTGTACCTCTTGTACACAGAAACTCTTGTATAATGTCAACTAATCAACCGGTGTATTTGACATATCATTCTATTACATCCCTTCACAATAAAAAGGGACAATGTATCATGCTCAAAAGAATGCTAAGTGAAAGAAATAAAAAAAAATAAAAAGCTCCATTGAAATTAAGTTCTTAAAGAGGTAAAACTAAGTGAACATATATTGGATTGGTATTTTCCATTGGTTGGGAATGGAGAGAGAAGGATCGCAACTCTCAAGTGGCAGAAAGAAACATCTTTCAGAGAATTATTCTGTATCGTGATTATAGTGGAAGCTACAGAGCTATATATAATTCCCCCAATTTACCAAACTGTGCATCTAAGATGAGTTGGCTTTAGGGCATGTAAACAATACCTTACTAAATTTTTAAATATGATAAATATATTCACATATCATAACATGCATACAATTCTCTTCTTGATAGTTCTTAGACTTAAATACGAAAGGCACGCTTTTAGATGCCCACAACAAAATGCAAGAATATCCTTTTTCTGATCTATGAAAGAAAGCATTTTTAAGCACAACAAGCATTAACCATAAATGCAAACATTTACAAATTCAGTTGCATTAAATGTAAACATTTATAGCCATCAAAAACAAGGGTGCCGCCAGGCATGGTGGCGCACGCTTGTAATTCCAGTGTTTGGGAGGCTGAGCCTGGAGGATCCAGGTTCTCGGCCAGCCTCAGCTACTTAGTGAGGCCCTCTTCAACTTAGTGAGACCCCGTTTCAACACAGAAGAATAAAAAATAGGACTGGGGGTATAGCTTGGAGGTAGAGTGCCCCTGAGTTCAATCCCCAGTACCACAAAAACAAAAACATAAACAAGGGTGCTCAACTTTCCCTGGTTTTCCCAGATTTTCCACACTCAGCACATTATCGCTAAAGGTCCCAAGAAACCCCTTCTTCCCAAACAAAGTGGAACAGTTCATAACCTCACTGAAAACTCGTTAAAGAAAGTGAAGTCAAGCCCCAACTGTTAACTAAGTATATTCCACAGGTCTAAATGTCAAAGAATTCTCTAGACTATTAGTAGGTAAAAAAAAAAAAATGGCAAGAATTTTATTAGATAAATAAACCAAAGTGTTGAAGGGACACTTCTAAAAAGAGGAAGCATAAAAGGCTAAGAAACATAAAAGGATGTTTTGTTCAATCTCACTTTTAATCTGTGAAATAAAAATTAAAGTGAGATACCATAGTGATAGATCTTAGAAACTAAAATGGCTTTTAGAAAGTTTTAAAACCTGACAACACCAAGTAGAGTGGCCCCTTGGTATCCATGGATGATTGGTTCAGAACATTTTACAGATGCATGAATTCACGGATGCTCAAGTCCCTCATATAAAATGACATAGCATGTGCATATAACCTGCATACCTTCCCCTGTACTCTTTAAATACCCTTTAGATTACTTATAATACCCAATATAATGAAAATGCTATGCCGATAGTTGTTATATTGTATTTTTAAGGAGAAAATGACAAGAAAAACATATGTCCATGTTCAGTACAGATGCAATCTTTTTGAAAAACAATTTGATACATGGTTGGTTGAATTCATGGTTATAGAAACCACAGATACTGAGGGTCAACTGTAAAGGCAAGATTTTGGAGAAATAGTAACTAGTATGAAATTCAAACTAACAAATTTATAAGACTTTATTAGAAAAGTTAAATCAAATTATAAAGTGAAAATTATATATATCCCCTAATATAGTAATCTCACCACTAAATATTGTACTGTATTTTGAACATGTATGTTAATTGATATTTGCAGGAATCTTTATGGTAGTCTTGTTAATAATAGCGATAAATAGAAAAACGTAGAAGGAATACAAATGTCCAATGAAGGAAGAATAAATTAATTAAATAATTCACAAAGTAAAATGCCATTCATCTGTGAAAAGGAACTATAGATGTACTTTTCAGCCTGGATTTTAAAAACATAAGTTGAAATAAAAATCAAGTTATGAAAGAATATCTAAAGCAGGATACAATTTATTCAAGTTCAAAACAAGGGAAACAATTATATATTTGGGGGCTATATAGACATTTGGATGTTATGAAAAGCAAAGAAATATAAAAATTCCATCTTTGATTTATTATATGACTAATATAAAATAATGATAATATAAAATGCTAATGAAGTTGTAGATAAATGGGTATATTTACCACAAGAGAGTATGATTGCCACAATATTGAAAAGTAATGTGGTTATATCTTCTAAAATAAAATGAATGCATACCTTTGATACAAAAATTCTGGTTTTGTTTCCAGTTTTGGGAATCAAACCCAGAGCTTCACACATGCTAAGCAAGCACTCTACCACTGGGATATCTATCAAGGCCTTTGATTAAAAAATTTTAATCATTGTAATTGGGCTCATAAAAATATAATTACTTAGAAATAAACATATATGCATAGATTCTTCCTTATTTATGTTAGAATCAAAATAGAAACAAATAAAATATCCATCAATAGGGAAACAACTCAAAAAGTAATGCAGTATAGTCTTTGCAAAATTATATCTCAATTAAAAAGACTGAGTCAAACTTTAAGAGATAGCTATGACGTTTTCTTAGACGAGTATAAAAGTTATAGAATAATGTGCAAATAGGATTCTACCTTTGTAAATAATTTATTTGGAAAACATATAACTCAAGTCCTATATATTTGTGCATGTATGTGTGCACAAATATGTGTATATGTGTATGTTTATATATGTGTATATATTTGCATATGTGCAGTATACATATATATGTATACATACTAATGTTGTGGGGAAAATAGATTGTTAATGAAAGTGAAAATGGGATGAAAAGAGACTTAATTTCAATAAAACTGCATCATTTTACTGGGTCAAAGGAAAATATGTTGCTCTTGTAATATAAAAAAGGAAAATTAAAACAAAATACTTAGGTCAGGCATATTGGCTCACTCCTGTAATTCCAGTACTTGGAAGGCTGAGACAGGACGACCACAGGTTCGAGGCCAGCCTCAGCAACTTAGTGAGACTCAACAACTTAATGAGACACTGTTTCAAAATAAGCAATATATTAGGGCTGGGGGTCTAGCTCAGAGGTAGTACACCCCTGTGTTCAATCCTCAGTACTATTTTTTAAAAAAAATAATTTATATCTATTGGAGAAATTTTGGAATGTTTAGCTCCCAAAGTGCATTCCAGAGAATAGTATTGTATGTGAACAAAAGATTTTTTTTTTTTTTTTTTCGGTATTGGGGATTGAACTCAGGGGCATTCTACCTCCGAGCTACACCCCCAGCCCTATTTTTTATTCTTTATTATTTTGAAACCGGGTCTCACTAAGTTGCGGAGTGCCTCACTAGGTAGCTGAGGCTGGATCCTCCGGTCTCAGCCTCCGGAATGCTGGGATTACAAGTGTGCGCCACCACGCCCAGCTTAAACAAAAGATTTAAAGAGTTCTTTTTCTAGTAAGTTTCAGCATCTGTGGTAAACAAAGTCTAAGGTAATTTTGCTAAATTATATCACAGTACTTAATAATTTTACCTGTGATGTGAATTTTGGAGAGTAGGTTTTCTCTCGTTTAATTTTTTAAACATTAGACAATATCTCAAGGAACTATCTCAAGGAATATCTCAAGAAACTATAACTCCATAAAAGCAACTTCTTGAATAATGCCCCAATCCTACTCTTCAGACATAACCACTCTCGGTGTAAAGCACAGGTTTTTTCTAATAATTTTGCTTAGTGCCAATCTTATGGTACAAAAACCTTTACTTCCTTTTCCTAATTAATGTTCTGTCTTGAACATGGTAATGATCATTAAATGCATTTTATGGACATCAGTTAATTATATTTTAGTTGGGATTTCAAAGTAAATATGGAAAATTTAACCAATAAAACCTTAAAATGGTAATGCAAGACAGTAAAAAATATGATTAAACTGCAAATAATATGCTTTATGATTGGCACTAAAAGTTTTAAAGCACTGGCGAAAGATTAGAAGTTTCTGGAGATAAGAGAAAAGGCATCATTCAGGAAAGAAATTGGGGCAAAGGCTAGAAAGTCTAACCCAGGATCAAGACAGCCCTCAGGGTGACAGTAAGGACATATGTCCTGAATAAGAAAGGAGCAGGCTTCAGGCAGTGGCTAAATATTCTAGTAAGAAAGTAACCTGACTGGTTTGAGTAGGAGATTGTGAAGACTTAAGGATGATACCTGGTTTTGTAGAATTCTGGGGAAGAAGGTGAGGCTAGTCATTAAGTGACACTAGATATAAAATGTGGTGATCAAGATGTATAATAAAAAGGATTCACTCTTCCCTACATCCATTGTTCATGGAAATGACCATCCCTTGAAAGGTACAGTAGAAGCCGTTATGATGATTCAGCTGGAAAATGCTTGAGCCCTAAAGGAGTAATAATGAGAAGTGACAATTTTAGAGCAATTTAAAAATCCCTCTTACAGCTATTATCCAACTTTATCTGCTCAACCAACCTGTGAGAGCTAGGTATCATTCTCCTAATTTTGTCAATAAAGAAACTGAGACTGAAAGAACCCGAGAGATTTGCCTAGAGTCACAAAGTTAATTAGTGAATGAGCGGGTATTTACGCCTAGATATTTTGTCTTCCACTCTCTCTACTGGACCACGTTCCTTCTCCATCACTGGCTTAGGACAAAGCCAAGGGATGTCAGAGTGCAGTGTTATTTCTTGCCCCTTCTTGACTTTCTTTTGAAATTTGGACTGATGTTGTGGTCATTTCTCAGTTAATTTTTTTTTTTCCAATAGGGGTATGTGACTGGTGTATCTCTGAGTAGCTATATATCTGAGATCAACTTTCCATTGTCAAACACACGAAGATAACTGGGGCAGGAGTAAAGATGTGCGGTCCTGACTTCCTCCTCCTAACACCTATGAGCTCTCACAGTGGGGCGACATGAGCCCAACTGATTTGTTTTCTTCTCAGCAACTTGTTTTTGTTTATTTAGTTTTCTTCTTCTTCTTCTTCTTCTTCTTCTTCTTCTTCTTCTTCTTCTTCTTCTTCTTCTTCTTCTATTTCTTCTTCTTCTTCAGGGAGTGCTGGCAAGAGTTGCCTTCATCTCATGCATCATAAATGTTGTGGAGGTTTGTCTTTGTGAACCATTTCTTCACTTATTTCATCAGAGAACCAAGAGCCTTTTTGTTGTTACTTTCTAATCTAATTTCTTACAAGGCATAAAGACATCCATATATATTGGCCCATGAGATAGTAACTTTGATATTTTTTCTTTGTGAATCCTTAATGTATTTCAGTCAGACATCCCTTGTCTATCCTCCGTATCTATTATTTCTGTTGAGTTTTTCTCGCTTTTTATTTTTTCTCAGCATTTCAGAAGAACTTCTCAGTTAATTCTCCATTCCACAAACATCTACTGAACCTTACTGCATGTCAGTCATTGTTTTAAGCGCTTGAGATCCAACAGAGAACAAGAGAAAAAAATCCCTGCCTTTGTGCATCTTATAAAAGAAAAATAGAGACACAGAGACCATTTTAGTGCTAAATTCTTCAGAAATAAATGCAACAGAAATAAATGGAGTGAGGGTTGAAGGTAGAGATGGTGCACTTTTAAATAGGCAAGAGCTTACTGAGAAAGTGATGTTTCAGTAAAGAACTAATGTGAGAAAATGGATACAGAAAAGAAGGGCACCTGTAATCCCAGTCCTGGGGAGGCTGACAAAGGAGGATCCCAGGTTCATGGCCAGCCTCTGCAACTTAACTAGACCCTCAGTAACTTAGCAAGACCCCATTTCAAAATAAAACAATAAAAAGGGCTGGGAACATAGCTCCAAGGTAGAAATCCCCTGAGTTCAATTCCCAGTATAAAAAAAAAAAAAGCAAAAAAGAATAGAAGGCCCACATGGTGCGGGAGAGTGAGTAGGGCCTGGGAGTTACAGGGGGTGTCCATGTCTTCAGGGAAGAGCCCAGAGACCAGGGAGCCTGTGCAGGGGGAAGGAGGTGAGGCAGTAGGAGAAAAGCCCACCGCAGTCATCTAAAGCCGGGTCACATAAGGTTATGCAGGTAACAGAACTTTGACTCTTGCATTAAATAAGAAAGAAAAATAAAGGGTTTTGAGCAGAATGGTAATATGAGCCTATGTGATGTTCAATAGTGTTACTCTGCTTTTGAGAAGCAAGATTAGAAGGAGCTGTATCAGTGAGAAGGTTGTCACCAGAATCCTAAGGAGAGATGGTGGTGAGCCGAGCAGAACGGCTGAGGAGCAGGTGAGGACATGTGGCTGCACATTTACTGTATCACAAAGGTAAACTAGCATGCCTTTCTGATGGATTGGATGTGGCAACATAGATTGGTATGCTGGACCACTGGAAAGACAGGCTTAAGCTTTAACATGGAAAAAACAAAAAAAACAAAAAACAAAAAAAACCCTCTAGACAAAGTAGGAAAAGGAGAGCAGAAATGTAGTTTCAAGCATACTTATCTATTTTGGGGGGACATTAGGCATCTTTTACTTAAGTTATTTGTAAGATTCCTACTTGCTAACACTATAGCTATGGGTTTATTTTCATCGCTCTGTAACAGGATCCAGCAAACCTCTTCTGTAAAGGGGAAGATAGTAAAAACATTGGCTTTGCAGACCAGATGGTCTTTAGTGCAACCACTCAACTCTGTCACTATCATGTGAAGGCAGCCATTGCCAATATATAAAGAACAAGCATGTAAACATCGGCAGCGGGCCAGGTTTGACCCATAGGCTGTAATTTGCTGATTCCTGATACATATTTTATTGTGTGAATATGCCATCATTCAGTTATTATTTCTCTGTTGATGGGATGTGGGTTGTTTTAGTTTGAGGTATTAAAAAGAATGCTCCCAGCTGGCATGGTGGTGCATGCCTGTAATCTCAGTACTTGGGAGGCTGACATAGGAGGATTGCAGGTTCGAGGGTAGCCTTAGCAACTTAGTGAGACCCTCAGCAACTCTATGAGAACTTCTTTCAAAAATAAAATAAAATAAATAAGGCTGGGGGTGTAGCTGGGAAGTAGAATGCCCCTGAATTCCATCTCCAGTACTATTACTACTCTCAACAATAATGCTCCCAAAGTGTTCTGGAGAATGTCTCTCATTGTACATATATCCACATTTCTATTGAATGTACATAAAGGATTGGTGGTTAATGAAGCATGTCAATCTTTAATTATGATAATGTTCTATTGTTTTCCAAAGTGATTCCAATAATTTAACTTCTACCATCTTGAATGAGAGTTCCTGTTATTCCACAACCTCATCAACAATTGCCTATTATAAACCTTCAATTTTAGTATTCTAATGTGTATTTAGTGGTATTTCACTTTGGTTTTAATTTCCATTACCTAATTAATGATAATGAACACTGTTACATGTTTATTGACCGCAGAAATTCTCCTATAGATGGGTTCGGGAGTGGTGGTGTGTACCTGCAATCCCACTACTTGGGAAGCAGAGACAGAAGGATCATGGGTTCTCAGCCAGCCTCAGCAACTTAGTGAAGCTGTCAGCAACTTAATGAGAACCTGTTTCCAAATAAAAATAAAAATCAGGGCTGTGGTGTACTTTGTAGGTAGAATGCCCCTGGGTTCAATCCCCAGCACCACTAAATAAATAAATAAATAAATAAATAAATAAATAAATAAATAAATAAATAAATAAATAAGACTGGTTGAAGAATTGTGTACATATTCCTGGGGCCATATTTTTTCTCATTATTTTATAGACTTATTTAAAAATTCTGGTTATATGTTGCAATTACTCTTACCCAGATATTTATTCTTTTTTGGTGTTCTGTATTTATTCTTGAATTTCTCAGCTTCTATATGGTGTATCTTCCTTCTGCATTAAAAAAAAATTCTTTCAAGTATTTGTATTTGTTTAGGTTTTTTGTTTTGTTTTGTTTTGTTTTTGCAGTACTGAGAATTGAACCCAGGGACATTCTATCTCCAAGCTACACTCCCTGCCCTATTTCATTATTATTATTATTTATTTTGAAACAGGTTCTGAGTTGCAGTGGTCCTCATTAAGTAGCTAAGCTGACTGAGAACCTGCTATCCTCCTCTCTCAGCCTCCCAAGTACTAGAATTACAACTGTTAGTCACCACACCCAGCTGCATTTGTTCAGTTATGCAGGTGAAAAACTTCCTTAGTTTTGCTTGTTTGAAAAGATCTTAGTTAGATGTTCTCCCTAATATGAGGAAGCTAGGGAGAAAACTGGGCGTAGGAGGGACTCCAGACAAAGGAGGAGAAACCTTAGATGAGTGAAGAAGGCAACCTAACTGAGGGAGATGGGAGGGGGGAAGAGGAAAACACCTCAATGGACATGAAGTACATTCATAAACTCATCACAGTCAATCACTGTGCTGAGCACGGGAAGGGGGGGAATAGAATGGGAATTGGGGGAGGGCTAAATAAATAAATAATAAATGGGAATTGGGGGAGGGCTCAATGAGTGCTGTATGCAAGTATGACTCTACCACCCTGAACTTCATCAAGATGTATGATTACAATGCACCAATAAAACAAAATAAGAGAAAAGATCTTAAAGTTGCATTAATACTCGAAGTTATTTTTCTTAGTGTTTCAGGTCAGCTATCTTTTTCTCTTAGCACTTTGAAGATATCCTTCTTTTCTCTTCGGTTTCTGTTGCTTCTATTGATAAATCAACTGTGTTATCACTGCTTATCTGAGGCCAATATGTCTTTCTCTCCTTTTGTCTGTTCTTATGATTTTAATTTTTTTTGTTTTGTTTTGCAGTACTAGCAATTGAACCCAGGGGCTCTCTACCACTGAGCTACATCCTCAGTCCTTTTCACTTTTTATTTCCAGACAGCCTCGCTGTGTTGCCCAGGTTAGCCTAGAACTTGTGATCCTCCTGCCTTAGCCTCCTAAATAGCTGGTATTATAGGCATGCTACATGGTGCCTGGTATACTTTTAATTATTGTCCTTAGTTTTTGGTAGTTTTCTTAAAATGCTCTTCGGTGTGGTTTTCTTTATATTCACCCTGTATAGTATTTAGAATTCTCAAATTTATGGCTGAATTTCTTTTGCCATTTTAGGAAAATGTGTATTTATTTATGCACTGCCCCTTCTGCTTTCTCTCTTCTTCTTCTTCTGGGTATCTAATTATATGTACATTAGACTTTCTTATTAGATTATTTATGTTTGCTGCACATTTTTCTGTATTTTCCATTTTTATTTTTATATGCTTTATTCTAGACATTTTCTTTTTATTTATTTTCCAGTTAACTACTATTGCTTTTTGTCTTGTCTAATCTGCTCTTTGACACATAATATATTAGTTATATATTTCTCATGTCCTGAATTTCAATTTGGTTCCTTTTTATAGCTTCCAAATCTCTGTCATAATTATCTACCCTATACTTTCTATTCTTGAACATATTTAACAGAAATTTTATTTCTCAAATCTATGTCTGATAGCTTTATTATATATATCACCTTTGCATCCACTTTCCTTATTTTTTATTCTTTTTGGCTTTATATCATGGTATCCTACTCTATAAATTCATGTTAATTTTCTGTTGATCACTGAAAACTCTGAGTAAAAATATGTGGACAGACTGAACCCAAGGATGTTTTTCCCCAGAAAAGGGAGAAACCTAGAGTAGCTCATAAATATTTTAATCCAATTTCAATTATGAAATTATTCAAAGCTCCCTCTAAGGTTGAACTACTAACCATTATCTCTAGGATGTAGCCTTTAGTGTCACGTGGTCATGTTCTAAGTCCTGTGTGAAGTACTGCTGTTCTTTAACAAGACTTGAAAATACTCCCTAGCTTCATATGGCTGTGGAAATCTGTTCCACATCTCAACTTCTAATCCATGTATTGATGAATTGGTAGAAGTCCAGAAAGAAAAATGGCTCTAATTGACAAATATTCACTCAGGATTTTGTTATATTCCTAAATATTGGCAGAGTCTGCCGTATAGGAAACAGCATTTCTGATTCCTTCTCCTAGTTTTTCTCCAGTAATTAATTGAATTGCACTGTTGCGTACTTTTCGTTTCCATGACATCTTTTCCACACTTCTCTGCACATTTTTGTCTTATCCAAATATCTTTATCTCAGCCAGCTTTTCCTTACAGTGTTAGGCTTCTGCTTTAGAAAAGTAATGCCTTCTTGCATTCTGTTGACAATAACCTGATTGTTTTCTAAATTTCTCATAAGTTCTTATTTTTCTGAGTCTTTAAGACAAAGTGGTCTTTCCTTTATTCTGTAATTCGTCCCAAAGTTTGTTAAAATTTGCCTTTCTGTTTATTGTTCTTTTAAGAGAAAAATCTTTTCAAACATGTTGCTGACAGCTTTTGTGTAGATCATTATTCACCAGCTTTCTATCAGTTACAGGTTTGGTGAAGTTTAGACTAATACTGAGAGCTGGGTGGCAGGGTGGGTTTGCACAACTCCTGGAAGAATTATCAGCAGACTCTCCTTGAGATTTTAATTAGGCTAAAATGACCTTTTCTGTGAAGGTATAAAAATGTAAGATAAAACACTCTATGGTACCAAGAGCTGGAGGCATATCTTCTTAGGGAGTGTGATGAGAAGCAAGAGAAAGGAAGAAGCAGGAAGAACTATGTTGGACATTTACAAAGTTTTTATTTTACATTTGGGAGGCTGAGACGGGAGGATAGCAGGTCCAAGAACAGCCTCAGCAAGTAGTGAGAATCATCAACCTAGTGAGTACCTGTTTCTAATTAAGAAATAAAATCAGACTGGGGGTGTAGCTCAGAGGTAGAATGCTTCTGGATTCCATCCCCAGTACCACACACACACAAAAAGAATGTGTATTTAAGATAGTCCAAACCTGACAGTTTTATTAACCTTTCTAAATCTCATATTCCTCATCTGTAAAATCTCGACTGCTCTTATAACACATTAATTGAGATAATCAATTAATTAGCTTAGTTTCTGACAAAATTAAACAAATGTTAGCTACTGTTAGTATTTTCTGATAGGCATAGTTTAATGTACTTTCTAAAGTCTGTGGAAGGGAGAAAACACACAGCAGTCTTTAATGCCAAGAGGTGTAAAATATGTTATGAAGATGAGTGCAGGAGGCCCAGTGAAATGAAGAGGGACTGAAAGAGGCTGGGCAAATCTTGGCATGGTTAGCATTCTGGAGGTTGCTATACTTTAGCTCCAGTTAAATAATACTATGTGGAAATGCATGTTGAGTTATATACCCCACAACCCTGCCATAGAGATTTGTAAGGGAAATCATTTTTCATATTTCTGTAAATTCACTTTTTAAGAGATCATACAAAATCTATGCCAGCTCTGTGTATGACTCTTGGTCTATTGATTCCTGACCTTTAACTTATAAGATAAGCCCCATAAGCCCCTTGAAGCTGAAGGCTGCTTTTTATCCGTCTCTCACCAAAGTGCCTACTACAGTGCCTGGCAGGTAGTAGGCTCACGAATAACATTTGTTGAACTGAATTCAGTTTGTCGAAAGGAAGGTGATATTATGCTCAGTCTTTGCACAAGGTAAAAATAGACAAAAAGGCATGAACGCACTTATGACTCCTTCTTCTCTTTATTCATTGTTTATAATTTAAAGAACCAAAGATCTGTACTACCCTTAAAGCACAATATGCTTGATATGCTTGAGACACGTCCAAAAGGTGTATTTCCTTACATTCTAACAGTTAAATAGCAAACACAAAATTAATATAATGGTAGTCATAGCTATCATTCATTTAAGTGGTCATGAAACAAAGTTCTCTGCTAAGCAGTTTATAGGAAATATGTTCTTCAGTCCTTGTGCCACCCACAGACATCAGATACTACCATTGCTGTCCTTTACCAAATGAAGAATTTGAGGCTTTGAGGCATTTTTCATGTTGATACAATTAGAAGCTGGTGGGTCCAGTATCCAAACCCAGATGTAACTCTTCCTCATTTCTTCATACCATCTTGCCAGTCATCAGTGACATCAATGACCTATGGATGACTTTCTTTCCTGAAAAACTTGAAACTCAGAAAAAAAAAATTCTACACTCTGTGATTTTCTTGTGACAGTTTTGATGAGGCAAAGAACTGGAACAAGATCAGAGGCACCATGGATAAAAAAAAAAATGACTGCATTTCAGACATCTGATTGTGCCTCTAAGCAATCTTTTGGTGTACAGATTCTTTTAGAAAAAGAAGCTCCCTAGCTAATGGGGGGGTATGGGGGTGTTGAAATATAACTTCTCCCTGCCCATGAATGAAGGATAAAGCAAGGACACTGGAGTCATATAATCATGGGTTCAAATTCCCACATTGTCATATTGTGACCATCTATGAACTGATTATGTTTGTTTAGACTTATTTTCTTTATATATAAAATAGAGCTAATAATGCCCTGCTGGAATAATAGGTTTGTTGTAAACATCAATGACAAAATACATCAGAAAGAGCTTTTGAACTGTACTGTACCAAATACACAGGAAGAAGGTTTTTATTTTGCTGAAATGACATTCCCCAAACCCTTTTCTATGAAAGGTAGAAATTTGGGGCAAGGACTAGATATAAACTGTGTGTGATGGTCGTGCTTTGATTACTCACTGAAGTAACCAGAAAATCAATGGAAATCAGGCTAGACATAAACACTATACTGACGTGGACTCTTGCTTTGCCAGGGACCAATAATCTCACCTTATGACAAAGAAATGCATGTTTTTTAAAAAAAAATACATATCAGTGAGCAATGAAAAGCAAGAGGTAAATAACTCAATGAGACTTTGGACAGAAAAGCAGATCCCTATGGAGATAGAAGAAATCCAGTGTGAGATTTTTATTGAAATGTATGAAGCATTTATCCAAACCCATCTTCATAAAGGACTTCAAACAAGGCAGACATGAGTTCTATCATACTTATGTCCATACAATAGAGAGGAAATTTCCGCTACTCAACTGACAAGTGAGTAGAAAAGGAGGCAGGGATTTCTCTTTCCCCCAAGCACTTTGTGTATGAAATCCCAATCTTCTGATTTAAAGTCATCCTTTGTATGATATTCTGTTTTGTAAAGCAAAACCAATCTCTCTTACTCCCCCATGTTTCTTGCGCCGGGAATGAAACAACTCATTTATTATCAATTTATTTATCCCAGATTCACTCTGAGAGAGTGTCTCGGGACTGCAGGGCTCTGTGAAACTGAATTAGCAGATGTGATTTTGATAACATTTCATAATATGAGAGAGCCTGTCTCATCAAGAACCCCCTTGTTGACTACCAGTAATTAATAACCAGTAGATGTATCTATGCATTAAGAAGATAAGTGAGAGCCGCACCTGTGGGAAAGAGCATATGCTCACTAAGAAGGAGAAAGGCAATTCAGAACATCTGAAGTAAGAATAATGATTATAATAGGTATTCATGAAAACTTATTATCCATCGGGTACTATGCTAAGCATTCACAAACATCATACATTCTCACAATTACTTGTGAGGGAAACAGTATTAATATCTCCATATCACAGATGAGAAAACTGAGGCAGAGATATTAAGGAAATTCCCAAAGCCCTACAATTGCAGAGATGAAGAAGCAACAAAGCCTGACTTATGAGGAACTGTTCATTCTTCAATGAATCTCCTTGTGTTACTAGGCTTTGCTTGGCACAAAGACAGGGAGATAAAGAAAACATCATTCCTGACTTCTGCAAGCTACTTTCTAACTTACTTTTTCTTTCTTTGCTGACCCCCTTCTATCTCCTGGGTCACAAGGTCACCTTTCCCCTCACTGATCACCTTCTACTTCCTGGGTCACAGATTCACCTTTGTTTTGCTTACCTGTTCAACTTCCTGGATCAAGAACTCACCTTTCTGCTCACTAACCTTGTTGTCCTTCCCGGATCATCAACTTACATCTCTTTTACTGACTTTGATTTACTTCTTGGTTCTTACTACAAAGTAGAAACGTTTGAATGTAGAAAACAAAGAAGCAAAACCATGAAATATTACATTCATAGTCTCAGCTTTGTAAGCAATACCAAGATTGGACAAGGTTTTGTCTATCTGAAATCTCTTTATCCAGAATGTAAGAAAGCATTAGGGAACCCAACATTTAGTCTGAGGCCACAAAGGATCTTTTGAGACTCATTTTCTTTGAAGATTAGAAAGGGAGTGTTATAGATATGAATCCATATGCCCTAGCCTTCACAATGCAAGTAGTTCAGCCTGAAAGAGAATCCAGAAAGCCTTTCTGTGTCTTTAATTTTTTTTTAATGGAGACTTCTTTTTTATTTTTATTTTTCTAAATTATTATTTCAATATTACAAATTTATGAGTTACTGTGTGGTAATTCAGTACATGCATACAATGTGTAATAATCAAATCATAGTAGCTAATACTCCTTAAACATTTAAGAAAATTTGATTAACATAATTGTGCATATTTATGGGGTACACGGTGATATTTCAAGACAAATATAAAATATATACTAATTGAGTCAGGATAATTAACATTTCCTTTGTGTTTAGACCCTTTGAACTCCTCCTTTCTAGTCATTCATAAAATAAATAACAGGTTATTGTGAATTACTGTCCTTTCACTGTTCTGCTTAATGAATACTTTCATATATGAATCTTCTTTTAAGAATAAATAAATAAGAAAATGCAAACAGTTCTTGAAGCTGCTGTCTGTTAATACTCTGAACTTAAGACAAATATACAGTACAATAGTGGTAAAAGCAGCAAAGGTAAGGTTTTGTTTAAAAATTATGGAAATCAGATCAGCACAATAAAGCATAAGTTGTTATTGAATATTCTTTCCACCCACTACTGCACAATTGAGGCTCAGGATCAGAAAGACTTTGGTCTAGCTCAGCTCTTCAAACTTTAGATTCCCCTCTATAAATAAGCAAAAATGAATAAAAAGAAAGTACAACCTATCCCTAAAATAAGTATAACTGACTTTTATTGGGAGCTTAGTAAGTAGTAAACTTTTAATGAGATCATTGGAAGCTTCCAACTGGGAGTGCATTACCAATTTTTTTTTGTGTATGTTTTCATGTTTCTTACCAACTAGCTGTTTTGTGATTTTTAAACTAGTCATCACTTAAGAATGCAAAATTCTACCACCTATTTTTCTTTATCTTTAAATTTTTAAGCATTTTTAAGTATGCTTTTATTGGCACATTGAAATCATCCATCATAATGAGTTTCAGAGAGCTAGAAACATACCTTCTCTTTTTAAAATATGGTGAAGCTAAGTAGCGAATATCAGTGTTAAGATAGACACACTGTCTCCTTTTTACTCAAGAATGCACCTTTCCCTATTGCAGGGCAAGTAGCTCATTTTACCCGCACATGATTTTCTTGGCCCCTACAGATTTTTGGGTTTGATACCCACACTTCCCATTGTCATCATCAAAAAAATCCCAGTGAAGTACGTGTTGCCTTTCTGTGAGGACATATACATAAACTCTGTTGTTTTAAGAAAAGTTCTTTAACATACACCAGTTAACTTTCTCCTCTGCTTTTTATCTGTAAAGTTCAGCTGAGTTACAATGTAGATGGGAAGATCTGTTCTTAAAAATTTCATCAAATACAGCTGAAAATAGAGGCTTTGGTGAAACTTGTACTCAAAGAACTGTAAAATGCTGTTCAAAGGGAATTCAAATGCAAAAATAAATCCACTCAGTGTCTACTCCTATTATTGAAAATGGACCCAAGGCCTCATTACCCGATTTCCACCAAGGAACTTATTACTGTAAGAATAATTTAAGAATTAAAATATATCCCCAGCACTACACACACACACACACATACACACACACACACACACACACACACACACACACACACACACACACACAAAGTAGAATATGTTTAGAAGTGTAACTTGGTTACTGCCTATAGAGTTCAATGTTTGAAGAAAAAATGCACAGGAACAAATTTTGGAGATGGGCTGTAAATCATTTATGGGCCCTTTGAAAAAAGTCAGCATTTTTACCCAACTCTATCAGAGCCCTCTGAAGAATACGATGCCGCCATTCTAGATACGTCTTCTGTGGGAAGCCTGCTCTTTATCAGCATCCCTGTCTCCATGGAGATAGGTTAGTGCCCTTCCCCTGTGCCCCCACCCTCTGCCTCTCCCACACACAGCCTACTGTAGCAGAAGAAAGAGCCCTCTGGGGGACCATGCGCCAGCTCCAGGACATAAACAACGGCATGGGTGGCTGCGTGGCAGTTCTTCATCTACAGCGTATTTACCCCAAGGTATACTGGCAACGCACTTAAGAGCATCAAAACAAGAACTGATACATTTCAATAAATCACTCTGGCCAGGTGGTCACCAGGCGAGTGTTCTGAGGAGCTGGGATTGCAAGGCAACTGCAACCATAATTCATCATTAGAAACCATGGCAGGCCCACAGTCCATCCCAGCATGGCCTGGAGTGCTTCTCCGACTTTAAAGCAGACCTTGTGGCCCCAAGAAAAGAATTAGCAGGCATATTCAAACCCGGATCCAAGTAAACTGATACTGTTCCTCATCTGAGCAGATATAGGGACTTGGTCACATCATTTTACCTGTCTGAATGTAGATGTACTCGTTTGTGAAATGCAAGTGATAATATATACTTTATGAAATTGTCAGTATTAAAGAAGGCTAATTATAAAGAGTGGCCAACATATGATGGTAAGTATTAATAATATTTTCATTTATTTATTTATTTTGCGGTACTGGGGATTGAACTCAGGGGCATTCTACCTCCGAGCTATACCCCAGCCCTATTTTTTATTCTTTATTTTGAAACAGTGTCTCACTAAGTTTCGGAGTGCCTCACTAGGTAGCTGAGGCTGGCCTCGAACCCAGATCCTCCTGTCTCAGCCTTCCAAATGCTGAGCATGCACGACCATGCCCAGCTATTAATAATATTTTTATAATGGGAGGAGACCTTGAATGAGAGGGCACTTTAGGATGAAGGAAAGAATAAAAGAAAAGACCTTCCAATAAAGTGTCCACTTTATCTTGCTCCTCCAGACAAGCATGTATGACTGGATAATAGCCCCTTGTAGCAAAGATATGTCCTGTGGATGGAGAGTTTTATCAAATACCCCACATGTGTTGTTCACAGTTTAATTCCTCCATCCAATACTCTCTGAGGTCTAGCATGCATTCTATTCCACAAGTTGGATATCTCACTCCTTGACCTCAATAACAAGAACCGTGTGTCAAGTCCAGGTTCAGAATTGCACTAAATGAGGAAATGAGACTCAGCTCGGATACACCTCCCTGCAAGGCCAGTTCGTGTCACCTCCAACATCAAGTACGTCCTGTCCACTCCTAAACATCAAGGGCTCTCCATTTTCCCCTTAGAATTTGAACATTCTACCCATCAGCAAAATTTAGAGTTGTGTCAGCATTATCAGTCCTGGGTTAACATGAAAACTCAGAGAAGTCACAAGGCTCATCCAAGGCCAGATTTGTGAGTGGCAGGGCTGAAGACCACGCAGATTGTCTGATCCCCACTCTTAATCCAGGATTCATTGCCCTGCACCAAGATGTCTCTTCTAATAATCTGTTAAATAAATTATTTCACTCCAAAAGTGCTATCGATGCTATCAGAATTAGGCTCATTTTCAAAGACTCAGTTATTTCAGGTAATGGCAAAAAGAAATCTCATCATAATTGAAGTGGTTGAATTCTTTGAACAATACGGTCATCAGCCATCGAGTCTGACAAATCAGTTGTTCTTTTTAAATCTGAGCCTTTGCTTCCTAATCACAGGCATGACCTACTTAACCACGTGGATACCTGCTTCGTTTTAGTTAGCTTTGCTGGTAATATTTATGCAAATGTCTAATTCCATCTTTGATCCAAACTGCCACAATTATGTCTCTTTGTAGTAGGTTCTCTAAGAGGGATGTAAAAACCCTTTTGCAAGTTTATCTTGCTTGCCTGAATAGGTTATCATTTTAATTTCAAGTTATCCTTGGGCTTGAGGGATTCAGCATTGAAGAAATTCTTGGTCATAACTCATTATTTTACAAGATGTCTCTTTTATGACCAATTTTATCTTTGTCAAAGGTTTTGCAACTTTCTCCATTCTTCAAGATGGAACCCTTTATAGGTTTACCACACACCCTATGAGGCAACATGGTTATCAAGAAAACAAATTCTTAAATGTGCAAGAGTCTCTGGTGTCTAAGTTCCAGTCTTCAAACCTCCCTTGGAATATCTTTGTGTAAATGACCTAGAAAAAAAAGCATGTTTTTCTCTACCATGAAAAAATCTCTTTGTGGTAATGAGAAACTTTATGGGCTTCTATCTATTCTGAATTTTATTTTAAAATTTAAATATTAGAATATTTGCTATAGAAACTCTTTCATTGCAGATAAGTGAGTATGACCAAAAATGGCATCTTTGCTTTTGTAATTCTGTGTTTTCCTGCAACCCTTATTTGTTTTATTCACAATTGTGTTTCTATTCTCTGGCCAAAGATCTGGCTGATCTGATTGAGTATGTGAGTGTGTGCATACACATGTGTGTGTCTGCACACTCCTTCAATACAAGAATTCTGTGATTGTGATCTTGTTGTGAAATAACTTGTTAACTCAGAGACTGCCAACTTGAAATTTATGCTCTAGGATACACAGGTTGTAATTCTTAGCTGAGACTGTAAAGGTGAGAGAGAAAGAGGTGTTAAGATTATAATAAGTAATTTTGAAAACATGAAAAAAAAACTCTTTATCACCACTCCTTCACCATGAATATCCATAAAGTACCAATGACTCATCAATTCATAAAATTTATTTTTCAAACTCTGTTCATGAGCATTATTTATTAGTTGCCATGTTGAATTATTGTATTCTATATCAAATAATAAACCTGGGAGACCATGTTACATAAATCACATTGTAAGAAGTGCCTTTTTCTCAAGTTCTCCTGAATCGGTAAAATTTAACTATGTGTGAGTTTTTCTGGTATTATTTGAAATTTTGATTAAAAATATTTAGCAAAGGGAAATTTTGTGCTATTCTTTATAAATTTTATACACAATCCAAGTCAAATGCAGCATAGATGCATGGTACCTATTTGTAACTGTCTGATAAATTCTATGTAAATGTTATAGCATATTTTTATAACTTGGTTTAGCTCAGACTTCTCAACCATGGCATCATTGACAATATGGGCTGGATAGCCCTTTTTTTGTGGGGACTTTCCTGTGCATCATAAGATGTTTATCAGCATCTCTGGTCTTATACTAGATATTCATAGCACCTGCTTCCCCACTTATGACAACCCAAGATTTCTCCAGACATTTCTAAATGTCTTCTGAAGGAAACATCTTCCCTAGAAGGAGAACCTCAGGGCTTTCCTTTCATTACACAAAATGTACTTAGTCTAACTCTGCTTAGCTCAGATAGTTAAGGCATAGATTAAACTAATGAGTTTAGGGTTAGAAGACTAATCATTATGAGGCTTAATGCACCTGTTCAATGAGATGCATTGAGTGATCTACAACTGCACTGCACTCTGCAAGGTACTGAGAGGGATGCCACAGAAACATGAAAAGCAGCCTGTGCCCTCCAGGAGCTTGTGATCCTGCCTGGTGAGTGAGAAGAAGGCCGAGTGAATGACAGAGTCAGTCAGAGGCTGATCAGAGTGAAAGCAGGGATAGTGAAAAGCTCTGCCTGACCCTAGTATTGAAGAATAGGAAGCAGGTGGATGGGCAGAGAGGAAGTGGGATTGGTTCCCCCCAAAAAGGTCAATTATTCATGGAAGAAAATTAGCATGTGCTAGCCACCAGACTAAGTGTTTGGTTATTGCATATCCCTCAGATCCTCTGTGTATGACAGAAATTAAGTGGTAACGATAGAATCATCAGACTTTGGCTTGTATCCCTACCTCTCACTGGACGCAGTGGTGTACACCTCTAATCGCAGCTTTTTGGGAGGCTGAGGCAGGAGGAGTAAAAGTTCCAGGCCAGCCTGAGCAACTTAGCAAGGTCCTGTTTCAAAGTAAAGAAAACAAAAGAGAACTGGGGATGTAACTCTGTAGCATACCCCGAGGTTCATCCCATCTCCAGCACCATAAATAAATTAATAAATTCATACTTTTATTGCATTGGACTGGACAGACAGAATACTGGTTCTCCTTAACTGTTCATTTTTTCTACATAAAATGGGAATAATTCTATCATATCGTCTTGAGGTCATAAGAGGCAACATATGAAAACTAGTATAGTATTGTTCCTTTACAAATAATAAAGAGTGAATTTTTGTTTTCCATCTTTCTACTATCATTACTGTATATCCATTCATCTGGGTTTGTAGATCTTGCTCTGTCTGCCTCTGAGCTGTGTGCTCTATAATTTACTGTCTCCCTGGAGTGCAGGGTTTGTGTAGAGCACAGAGGAAGCTACAGTCCTGCCTGGTGCCAGTCATGGGCCTCAGACTGAGGAGTTTGCACTACTCACTAACAACAGGAGCCACTCGATGACTCTGAGCATTGCTCATCTGAAGAAACATGAAAAAAAAAGTGCAACTGGAGGGAAAGAAAATGAGGGGGGAGCAGAAGGAATTGGATTCTCCATCTTGGGCAGGGACAGGTAGGCAGGAACCAAGTCATGCAAATCCTTCTAGGTGATGTATATTGAGGAGGCTGAATTTTATCTTGAAACCAATGGGAAGATGCTGAAGAGTTTTAAATAGAGCAGTGGTAAATCGAATTTTCCCTCTGAAAAGAGTACTGTGGCTATTTGAAGAATGGAGAATGGATTTATGTGACAAGTCTGGAAACAGCAAGGTCAGTGAAGAGGGTAAGAGATAAATGATGGTGGCCTGGGCTTGGCTAATAACAGAAAGCTGAAGCAATTAGATGGTCCTAGAAGCAGGTGAAAAGAGTGACCAATGAAGAAGACAGGCAGGTGAAGATGTTTTGGGTGATAGAATTGATAAAGAGTCCTTCTATTAAGTAAGCGGCAGAGTCAGGTGTTAGTCTCAGAAGCTAATGCTTTTGATCTTATTTCCCAAGTCCTCCTCTCCTATACTAGGTAGCCCAAGCCACCAGATGCTGAGAGAGTAAGAATAACTGCATGCATTAGGCAGTGCTGTGCCCCTAAAAGTGAAAAAAAAAAAACCTCAAATTTTATAGTTGCCTCAGTCAACATTCTTGCTGCTATAATTCAAAAAAGACTGAACACACAACTTAGAGTAAGGAAGATTTATTTTCTCACAGTTTTATGAAAATTCTGAGTTCACTTCATGCAAGGCTGGGGTCTGAAACTCAGGGCATGGCTGCAGGACGCAGAGAGAGAGAGAGAGAGAGAGAGTACACAAAGCTCTACTCTCACACTGTGGAAGTCAGAAGCAGAGAAAGAGAGAGTAGGGGGAGGAGGAAGAATATATAATCCTCAATGCACACCCCCAGGGACCCCTCTCTGGTGACCAAACCCCATTTCCAACATCACTACGCTTGTTTCCGTGAGGAAACACCTTAGAACATGTTGCCAGCCTCAGCAACTTACTGAACATTCTAACTCCCAAAGGTTACAATGGTCTTTGGATTTTTACTGAAAATGGCAAATGTCTATGGATCAAATGAATGTATTGGTTCAGTTGTGAAATCTCTGTATATGAGGGACACCATGGCCTTCCTGAAATGTGAGATTTACTTCAATGAACCCTCTTAGCATTTAGCACTTGCAAATAAGTGTATGTTTTAAAAATTCATTGAAAAGCTTTTAGTTTGGTATCTAGTATGTTGCCATCTTAGAAAATGGCAGCTGATGGATGTTTTCCTAAAAGCACATCTTCTTTTGTGAACGTTTAATGAGTTTACTGACTTATGCAGTCAGCATATTTCGGTCTAGTAGTTTGTGTCATGTGTTGTGCTTGATGTTTGTGATAAAATAAAAACAAGGGAGGACATGCTTTCAGGAAGAAATACAGACAGGTAAACAAATAATCTCAACAAAGTCAACAAATGGTTCGATGGAATAAGTGTAAGATAATGGAAGAATAAAAAGACACCTGGCCTCTTTGCTATTGAAGCTGGTATTAAAGTGGGAACCTCAGGATTGTTAGGGCTAGCCTGGAAAAGGAGAAATAGGAGAAAAAATGTTTTATGCAGAGATCAGAGTACACACAAAGGTCCAGAGGTGAATATTAAAATAGAACATTCCTAGAACTGTGAATATTTCAGAATGACTGGAGTGGTAAGCCCTTACGGACAAAAATCATAGAGGAACCTTTAGGTCATGCTGAATGACCTGAATTAACTCAAATTGCAAGAAGAATATGCAGGAATTTTTAAGCGGGGAATTGACATAATCAGGTATGAAATGTAGAAAGACCAGTTTGACTGGAGGACAGAGTGAGTGGGTAGGATTAATGAGGGCAAGTAAAAAAAAATAGGGAAATCACTGGAGTTTTACTTGCCATTATGAAGTAGAATTAAGCATTCTTAAGAAACCAAGCAAGAATAGAGAGAAGCAGGTCAATTTTGAAGTTTATTTAGTTGAAATCATGGTGACTAGCAGAGATGTCAAAGGCAATGTCCAAGTTTTTAACTATAGGAGTTGAATGAATAGTGGTGCCATGAATTTAGAGAGTAAGGGAGAAATATTTAGAAATGACATGCACCTTGGACGAGGTAAGTTTCAAGCTTCTATGGACTACTTAGCTAGAGATGATCAGTAGGTAGCTGCATTCACTCTACTCATAGGAGAGCTCGGGGCCAGACTGGGAAATCCTGCTGCCATGGGTACACATTGCCCTCAAAATGTTTACTGAAGCCCGGTGTGGTGGTGCAAAATGTTTACTGTAATCCAGGTACTTGGCAGGATGAGACAGGAGGATTGTAGGTTCGTAGCCAGCCTCAACAATGTACTGAAGCTCTCAGCAACTTAAAGACCCTGTTTCAAAAAAGAAATAAAAGAGCGCTGGGGCTATAGCTCAGGGGTAAGATGTCCCTGGGTTTAACCCTCAGTATCACAAAATGAATAAATAATTTAAAAAAAATGTTGGCTCAATATGGCCCATGGACAAAGGAGTCAGAGCAATGTGACAGCACTGTTGAACTAGCCCTTTGCAGCTGCCCTGGGGCTGTGACAGTCCCTCTCTATAATTAATGGTCCACCAAGCACGCATGGCATGGTTTCCTAAGAGCCATTCCAATGACCTTGCTGCATTCATCTGTGATTAGGCATCCACTGTGTCCTGTTTATCATGATTCATATCTTCAGGCAATATGCTAATCAATAGCTGAATATTGAGTGCCCCATATATGCTCAGCACAACTCTGTGAGTCCTCTTCAGGCTACTGGATCAGGAATAGGAGGATCTTGCAGAGTACATCATAAATGTAAAAAGGAAAGCAACTGTCAAATTTTAAAATGAAAGCACCACCAAAGAAGCCAGGGTGCTACAGGAACTAGGAGACATTCTAAGGGTTCAGAGCCAGGTAGGACAGGGAGAGCAGGTGCAAAGCCAGGAGGAGAGCCGGAGGTGCCCAAGCAACTAAGGTGCAGGAGCATCTGCAGCTGACTCCATTGTTTCTAGAGCACCTAGGGCTTGGATGAGATAACTTAGTTTAAAAAGGACAGAGCCAGGCGTGGTGGCGCATGCTTGTAATCCCAGCATTTGGGAGGCTGAGACCAGAGGATCCAGCTTTGCGGCCAGCCTCAGCTACCTAGTGAGGCACTCTGCAACTTAGTGAGACTAGGTTTCAAAATAAAGAATAAAAAATAGGGCTGGAGGTGTAGCTCGGAGGTAGAATGCCCCTGAGTTCAATCCCCAGTACAGCCAAAAAAAAAAAAAAAAAAAAAAAAAGGACAAAGTTACGACAGGCAGCAAGTTTTTTTAGTTTGATTCCTTCACAATTTCAGAACTTCACGCTAGCCACTTTTGATTAAGGGAGATATTTTCCACTGATGATAATTACCCCATTGTCTAAATCTTTTAGAGGATGCCTTAAATAATCATAAGGAGATCTCACTAAGCATGGATAGACAGCCAGGAGAATCCAATAAGTAGTCTAGCATCAAGTGAGCAAATCAATGAACTTCTCTGAGACTCATGTTTCTTTATTCATAAAACAAGTTTAATGACAAAACCAAAATTTCCTTCATGAGATGATTACGAGGTCTAAATGGAACCAATATGCAAAATACCCTTTTAATAAGGTACAGTAGAAGTTCACTAGAACAAGCCAGGCATGGTAGTGTATGCCTGTACTCCCAGATTGAGACAAGAGGAACAGATAAATAAATTCTGTATATTTATAGTGAAATATTACACAATAATGAAAATGGATCAATTATTGCTACATGCAGCAATATAGGAAAGTCTCACCACTGTTTTGATGAGCAAAAGATGTTACATCAAAAATAATAAAAATGTTATATCAAAAAAAAAAAAGCAAAATGAAGCAGTGATAGCAGGAATCTGCATAATGTGTGCCACAGGGAAGGAAGAAGGGGGTGAGAAGCAGAGATTGGGGAGCAGGCTGAAGGGTGGTGGTGATATCCTGTTCCTTGAGGCGTGGTGCTCACAGGTAAATCCACACTTTGTGAAGACCCATCAACCTGTCCATCTGTGGTTTATGTGTTTTTCTGCATGTGTATTGTATTTCAAATAAATATATATATTTGAAGAAATAGGGTTGGCAAGTAGTCCATAGAATACTAGTATAAGGTATTATGATACTAGTATTAACCTGCTATTTGCTATTCATTACAGCTATAGAGAAAGATGCTGTTTTATGAGAAAATGGACCAGGCTTTGTGGACATGCATAAAATAAGGACCCGTTGGTGAAAAGTGGTACTCCCAGGAAAAGACTTTTATAGTTGAGAATATGGGCCGAGAAAATAGTTTATTGCATGCTTACTGTATACCAGCCCAGCACTGTGTGATTTATGCAGGTAATCAGCTCTTTAAGTCCATATTTTAAGGAAAGAAATTGAGGTTTCTGCTGTTACTGGGAAGAAAACCAAAACTCTAAAGACTGCCTGCAAGTCTGCTCTTCTGGCTTTGCTTTCCTCAAATTTGCTGCAGCTGACACTCTTCCTGCAGCAAACCTGACCTTCTTTCAGCTTGCTGAGGTTGCCTTTGCCCAGAGCCCAGGATCTTTGCATATGCTATTTCTTCAGTCTGAAATGCTAGTCTCCCTTTTCCTTTGTTATCTGCTGTTTCTCCACTAGATCTAGCTCAAGGATACTCCTCGGGGAAGCTTTCTCTGACTTTCCAGTATTAGTCAGTTCCTTTGTTCATGCCTAGGGGACCAGGCACTTTCTTTGCTTAGCCCTGAGGGCACTGTGGAATTGTTCTAGTACTAGTAGGACTGGTTGTTCGAGGGTTCCCAATCTTAGCCGACTTTGAGCATGCAGCAGTGCCTACCCTGCACGTCTTTGTTGGTGGGCACATGCACTGTGATACACATGTGCAATTGTACTCCTGGAGCCAGGCAGTGACTTAGCACATGGTAAACACTTAATACATGTTTGTCAAAAACAAATGAAAAGTTAAACTTCAAGGTTAATCATCTAGTACATCTATATGTATGCTATTTCACCCAAATCCTGAAAGAGTTGTAATTGTCTTGTAAATTATGAATATGAGGGCTAGTAAAATTGTAATTTATCTAAGATCAAATAGCTCCTCGGTTAATAGAAAAAAACTACAGCTTAAAGCTCCTAGCTCCACGTCCATGCTTAAAAACCCTCCTCTTGTTTGATTTTTCCTTTACCTTCTTTTAATAGCCTCCTTTCTGATCATTTAAATTTGTGCCCAGATAATAAGTTCACATGCTAGCACCAACATGAGCTCCAAGATCTAGCCAGAAAAATAATCACTGAAAAATTCTAAATTTATACTAAAACCATAACTAAAAATATGACTGCCATCCGACAACTGTACTTATCCTTTCTGTTAGTGGAGGTTTCTTTATATACTGCATATTTCCCTTCAAAGAAAATTGAGAGCCTCTATTGAATTCTGCCAGAAAGAGTCGTAGCTGTGTTGAGCACTCTACAAACATCCCTTTAAAAATATGTATCATCGTGACATTTTATTTAGATATATCTTTCAAAGAAGAAATTGCCTGTATGCTACCAGCAGATGGAGGGCGGCAGCATTTTCTCTTTAAAACCATTTGAGCCCAGAGGGGACCAACAATTCAAATCATGGGGCTCCAGCTTATGTGCATGGCTTCCCCGTGGCAAAGTCCTTAGTTAAGCCATGGATCATATTATTCCGAGTCGGTTACTCCCTCTTCCAGTGCTATTGCCTGTGTTTCTACAACTAAATTTAAAGATGAGCCTTTACAGGGGCAACTATACAGACTTTGAAGTTTTTTTCTTCTAGATTATTTCTGCTCTCTTTTTTGCCTTTCTTTTTATGCTGCTACTTTGTCAGGTACAGACTATGAACAAAAAGTCCCAAAGCCAATAAATGAGAAGTGTGCCCCATTCCCTCAAAATCTGCTAATACTCTAGAGCTTTCTAGAGATGTTTTGTTTGTCCTCTCTCTCTCTCTCTCTCTCTCTCTCTCTCTCTCTCTCTCTCTCTCTCTCTCTCTCTCTCATCTTCAAGTGGCAATCCATGGAAGAGTATAGCTTAATGTGGGCCATCCTGATTTATCTTTCTTTATTCTAAATGCAATTAACCGGTCTAAAATTAGAATACCACTCCCATTGACCTTTTTGCTGGGAGCAAGGCACTATTTTGATTAACACTTAAACAGAAGGCTTAAAAAGTACCCACCTCTTGGAAAACAAAAGAAAAGGTGGATCAGAGGAGATCTGAAATAATGGTAATAAAGAGACCACAGCTTTCAACTTAGATGTTAACTGATGTACAATAGCAAAAAAAACAAAAACAAACTAAGAAACATAAGGAGGAAAGGTCACAAATAGGTTAACGTCAGGAAACAAGAAGGGAGTAAAATGAGAGGTTAGGAACATAGCCTTCTGTCACACACACCTAAGTTCGTTCGTTCGTTCATTCATTCATTCATTCATTCATTCATTCATTCATTCTACAATGGTAGCATGGCATGGCATCATGGTTGGAAGCACAGATATTGCAGCCAGACTGGAACCAAATTCCAGCTCCGCCACTGATTATCTTGAGGCCTTTGGCAAGAGATTTAACTTCTCTGATTTTAGTTTACTCATCTGTAAAATGGTCATGACCATGCAACATATTTCATAAGATTGCTAGGAGGATTTAATGAATTAACACATGTCAAATGACTAACACTGTGCTTGGCACCTCATAAGTACCACGGAAGTATTGCTCTTGTCTTTATTTTTTTTTCCTTCTTGTGCATCTTCTGTATTCCAACTCCCACCTCAGGTGCTGAGTATTGCAAAAAAGATGAAACAGGCATCTTTGTACCCCTCACCTTGTAGAATACTACGAATATGGTGGTGGAATGGAGTGGGGACTTATGGGAGAAAATAGCTAGGCTGTGGGTGAGCTGATTTGAATGGCGAGAAGATCCTTTTTGGAAAACATGTCGTTGGGTCTGAAAAGTGACATCTGAGAGGACGAGGAAGAGTCAGGTAGCTCAAGGGAGACAAAAGAAACAGGAGTCAGAGGAAAGGGCTGTGCACAACCCTGGTTGAGAGCGTTGGCTGCCTCTGAGGAACTAAAGTAAGGCTCCTGTGTCAGAGACCCAGGAGGGTGATAAAGTGGGGAGAAGATGGTACAGGCCAGAGTACCAGAGCCTCAGGGACCATGTCTTATTCTAAGAATGATGGGAAGCCATTGGAGGATTTGATGCAGCAGAGGGATACATGATCATAGATTTGGTTGTCAATAGACTTTATTTTTAGATCAGATTTAGGTTTACAGAATTGTACCCAAAGTACGAAACATTTCCATACATATTTTCTCCCCGATGCTCTCACACAACATTTCCTCCATTATTAACATCTTGCAGTTATGGGGCACAGTTTTTATTTATTTATTTTTTTTATAATCGATTAACCCTATGGTTTCATTACTATCAACTAGTTTACAGTTTGCATTAGGGTTCATCTTTGTGTCAAGTGGTTTTGTGGGTTTTAACAAATGCATAATATCATTTATCTACCATTACATTCTATTATACAGAATAGTTTCACCACCCTATAAAATTTTCATTTAAAAGACTCTGGAAAGTATGTGGGAATGTGGCCGGGGTAGAAGTGTGATATGAGACCAGTTAAGTGACAAGGAGGGATGGTGTTTTGCCCCGAGATAGAGCATGGGCATCAAAGGAAAGGACTGGGCAGGCAGATTTTAGCAATGGATTTGGTGGGGGCATGTTAGTCATGGCAGGGTAGCTGTTCTGCATTTGATCCTCACAATCTCAGTGACTTCTCATGGCAGAAGTGTATTTCATGCTTACATCAAAGTGGTATTGTCTTGAGCTGTCATCCAAGGAACCATGCCATCTTGCAGCACACCCTGACTTCTTGCATCTTGCCCTGGCACCCCTGAGCCCTCTCCTTGCACACAGGACAAGGCAGGACTGTGGAGGATCATATGGTTGTGGACATCTTTTCCACTCATATTTTGCAGGCCAAAATTCAGTCTTATATAGATTTGGTGACCATCCTACAAACAATACACTTTTTCCCCCCCTGGAAATAGAACTGGAGTTTCCTGTTTGGAAAATGACCCTCCCTTTTCCTGGCTCATGTGCCCAGTAGATCACATGAACAGGGCTAAGGCAAAGAGAGCCTTCAGTTCTCCCAGTTGGTGGTTGTGAGGGGTGAGCATCGGCCAGTTTGTCAAGTCCATGGGAAAATAGGACTTCTGTGAGATCCAGCAGGTAAAATGTTCTCCTTTCTAGTGGACTTGCACCCAGGAGGGTATGAAAGTGAGCTGAGTGTTCTTCCGAGAATATAGGAAGCACAGGGAAATAAGGATGAAGATGGAGGACAGAAACACTGAGCCCTGGACCAAGATATTCTAGATAGTCTAGAAATTTCACTTCTTCCTGGAATATCTGATCTGGAAATCCATAGCTTCACTTTTTTTTTTTTTTTTTTTTTTTTTTCTGGCTAAGCTCTTTTCCACATGAGTCCTTGGTTGCTAGACAGTACTCACTGTCACAGACCCTGGGAAACTCTTCCAGCCCCTCTTAGTGGAGCTGAATTTCCCATTTGTTTCTATACTTGTCTTCAGGAATTTACCATTTTCTATCATGTATGACAATTATTTATGTCTCTCTCTGATCTACTAACATTTAATGTTCTTAAATAAAATGATCGTTTCTGATTCACCTCTATATCCTCCAACTTCCATCATTCTTATTAGGGAGCCAAGAAATGGTGTGTGGGTAGAAGAAAGTCGAATACATTTTGATTTGTTCCCTAGTTTTTGTGGCAAGCTGAAATCCCGGAGTGAGTCCTGAACAGAATTCCTGGAGCTGTTGTGGGTTTATATGCACACTAAGGATTGTGTAATGAATCAAATCATTAATATATACTACAAGTAATATGTCTCAGATATAAAAATGCTATAAACATGTCCAATCTGTTGTCTTTGTGATTAAGAAAATGTAATTTCATCATAATTCTATTATTGAACCTTTGGAAAATATTTTTCAATATGTATTCTTCAACAAGTTTGTATATAGCTAGGCATACACCTTAACTGCGCTCTTCCAATAAGTCAGATATGGCACAAAGCCAACACTTTGGATGCATCGTGCTACATACCCCTCTCTGAACATGCTACTCTCTAGCAAAGTCTAGCAGCGCTCTTTCCAGGTTTTATGTCACAGCACTGGCAGAAAACTCTATATGTAGGGCTCACCGAAGCCAAAAGTCAAACAAAGATGCTTGCAGCCGAGGTGACCTGCAATGGGTTTCGTCTCTTCTAGGTTGCACCCAGTCACTTGAAGACCAAGGTATGGGCATCTTGGTAAAACTGAACTATCCTCATGGTGCTATATACCACAACCCACTAGATAATGTCCAAGTCCATATCTTTGTATATAACAGATTCAAAAACGCATGCCTATCCACACACGACTATCTTGCCTCCCCCAATTCCCCTAGTCCCAATATACACACACACACAACACACACACACACACACACACACACACACACACACACACCCCTGTACAAACATTCTCATACATATATACAGGTACACCCAGGTATATGGGTATGCACACATTTGCTATCCTACCTCAGTGTCAGATTGTCACAAGTTCCCTGTGTACACCTTGTTTTGCCTTCATCTGCACCCTTATTTTCAAGTGAGAAACTGAGACTTGGAGAGCTTAATGTCATCAAGGTCAAGATCTGAACTCAGATAAACCTAAATCCAGAGTTAGCAAACTTACTCATTGCTATATACAGATTGTTATTACAATTTGAATTTGAATCTCATTATCCTCTGACTTTGTTCTGGGTAGACAATAGCTGTGAAGAAGATTCTTAGATCTGCCATTTTTCCCCATTGTCTTTTAATTTAGACCTGTGAAAATACTGCCTCAAAGATTCTAGACTCTGCCATTGTCTCATCTCAGGACAGTCTGCGTGCACTGATGTCCACTCCTGACACCATCGCTCCTCATTCTGTTTGGGGTGGTGGCTTTATGGCTTCCCTCTTCACAGTGCTTGCCTTTAGGAATTATTGGCTTATGAGATTTCAATCAAAATTATATACAAGAAGGGCAGTGTGTGCACTTGGGTGAGAGAGGCACCTGGAGCCCATTCTCCACAGTACGAGAATTCCCGTTATTCATTGACATTCTGTTAATGTACCACATCGCCCCAGAGTTGAAGTATCAGGAGGTGGAAGAAACAATTAAGTTATACAGCATTAATCTGATACAAGTAGCTGCTTGTCAGAATCTTGGAAATGCAGGTTGATTAGGCTTTGGTCTTCTTCTGATAAAAAGCTTTGTTCTAATAAGACAAAAGGCGACGCCTGTCAAGCTCTAATTCTTTCTTATTTCTCCTTGTCCTCCCCATGCTGGAAAATTACCCACCATCAGTGGGATCCTAAAGAGACAATGTTTGGTATGACAATGCTTAATTGACTTTGATATCCACAACTGTGTTTTTTAATTGTCATTTATCTTTAAATGACAAATAAAAATGTTTATATTTATGGGGTACAAAGTGGCATTCGGATATATGTACACAACATGGAATGATTATATCAAGCTAATTAACATTTCTATCATCTCAAATACTTATCTTTTTTTGTGGTGACAATATTTTTTTTTTTTTTGGTACAGGGGATGGAATTCAGGGGCAGTCTACCTCTGAGCTACACCCCCAGTCCTATTTTTTATTCTTTATTTTGAAACAGGGTCTCACAAAGTTGCAGAGGGCCTCACTAAGTAGCTGAGTCTGGCTATGAACCTGGATCCTCCAGTCTCAGCCTCCCAAGTACTGGGATTAAAAGCGTGCATCACTACACCCGGCTGGTGACAACATTTAAAATCTACTCTCTGAGCAAATTTTAAATATACATTAACGATAGTCACCATGCTATGCAAAGATTTCCAGAACTTATTTCTCCTTTCTCACTGAAACTTTGTACTCTTTGACCAACATCTCTCCATTCCCAACACCCCTCTCAATCCCAAGTAACCACAAGTCAGTGCTTGGCTTCTGTGAATTTGACTCTTTAGATTCCACATACAAGTGAGATCATGCAGTATTTGTCTTATGTGCTTAGCTTATTTTCTGTAGCACAATATCTTCCAGTGTGGCCATTGTTAGTAGCCAGAGGATTTTTCATGGTGGAGTAAGTATAAAACATGACACAGTGGAGTCATAACTAGAGAGAATATGAAAAGAAAACTAGAGAGAGGTATATAATTATGTTCTAATTAATGGGGGATATTAAACAATAGGATTATTAAGAAACATAACTAGCAATAACATTTAGCTGGTTGGTAACTGCCTCTCCTTCTTTTCTTTCTAGTGAGGCAATTTGTCCCTGAGCTACACAAAGTCAGTAGACACCATGTGGTGACCAAGGGGTGGTTGCTTGTTAAGGTTAAGATAACACTATGACTTCAGTCTTGAACCTAACATATATTGGTGTAGCCTTGGACAATTACTTAATTTCTTCAGGCCTCAGCTTTCTTCTTTGGAAAATGCAGTTAAGAGTATCTATCTCAGGGTTATTATAGGGTTCAATGCATTAATACAGGAAAAGAACTGAGAACTGGACTTGATCAAAAAGAAAAAAGATAAGCATTGGAGAGAATGTGGAGAAATGGGAAACTGTACATCTCAGTAGGAATGTAAATTGGTATCACTATTATGGAAGCAGTATAGCGGTTCCACATAAAAATAAAAATACAACTACTATAAAATCTAGCAATCTCACTGCTGGGTATATATCCAAAGAAATAAAATCACTATCTCAAAGAAATACCTGCACTCTCACGTTCACCATAGCATTCATGGTAGTGCAAATATGGAAACAATCTAAGTGCTCTTCAGTGAATGAATGGATAAAGAAATTATCACACACACAATATATATAATATTATTAAACATTTAAAAAGAAGGAAATTCTGTCATTTGATACAACATGGGTAAATCGAGAGGACATTATGCCAAGTGAACTAAGCCAAGCATAGAAAAATAAATACAGCAAGATTTTACTTCTATGTAGAATCTAAACATGAAATAGAAATAGAAAGTGGGAAAGTTGCTGCAAGAGGTCAAGGGGTAGCAATAATTGGGAAATGTTGGTCAGAGGGTACAAACTTGCAGTTACAAGATGAACAAGTTCTGAAGATCTAATGTACAGCACAGTGACCATATTACTATTAATGCATTGTATGCATATAACTTTCTGAAAGTAAATATTCACATTTTCACCAACAGAAAAAAAGAGGTAATCAGGTGAATTGATAGATGTGTTATCTTAATTGGGAAAATCATTTTACATTGTACACCTACATCAAAATATCATGCTAAGCTGGCTGCAGTAGTGCACACCTGTAATCCCAAGTACTGAAGAGGTTGAGGCAGGAAGTTCAAGGCCAACTGAGGCAAATTAACAAGACTCTCTCTCAACATAAAAAATAAAAAGGGCTAAGGATATAGCTCAGTGGTAGAATTTCTCTGTGTTTTATCCTCAGTACCCCACACAACAAATCATGTTGTACACCTTGCATATATACGATTTATATTTGTGAATTATAGCTTAATAAAATTGGAACAAAAGAATTAGATGTGGCACAGATGAAGAACTATATATGTGTTACTTTTATCCATTAAGTTCAAATTACCTATTATTTGCTACCTATTGCTTCCAAAGAAGTAACATAGTCTGAGGTTAGAAATGTAGAAATGCATGGGTAAAATTTTCACATACTTGATAACATGTGTCCTGTTACTTGTGAAGAACTTGAATTGGAATTTCATTGGCTAGGTATTGTATTCATTCTCTCTCTCTCTCTCTCTCTCTCTCTCTCTCTCTCTCTCTCTCTCTCTCTCTCTCTCCCTTCCTCCCTCCCTCCCTCCCTCTCATGTCTTTCATTCAAAACCATGTCAATTCTGATTTTTTAAGACAATGTCAGAAATCCAGATGCTTTAAATCACAGCCTGTATACACAGAAGGAAATAAATGAGAGGAAGTAATAAATAATGAGTAGTTATAATTGTGATCCAACCGCTTTGCTGGTTACTTCTCACATCCTGGTTTGAGGAGCTGGAGTTTTAGCCTCAGGTAACAGCTTCCAATAACAGACTTATCTTTTGTCTTATGTGAATTTTGTGCTCTACTCCATAGCATTCCTCATTCCACATATTTAAGTCAAACTGGTGCTGCAGGAATTGGAGCTGAGCCTATGACCTAAATTCAACTCTATTCTCCTTGGACATTGCTGGATGCAGGGGATATTCTTCTGAAGTCCTAATAAACTAGCTTGAAAATCATGGGCATGTGTCTCTTCTGACTCTGTGTTCTTGTTCTTTCTCTAGGAAATTTAATCTTCCAATATCTTGAGTCCAATAACCAACTCTATACCAATGACTCCCAAAGTCATTGTGTCCAGATGTGAAGCTGTTGACATGGAAGGTGGAATGGCTTGCTTTGTCCCATTTGAAATACTCAGTGGGTATGTGCATTAATCAGGTCTTCAATGAGACAAAAGCAAGCCAGTTCACCTTCCCACATCAACAGCTTCACCTCTGGACTCATGACCTACACCACCTGAAATCCTCACCATTCCTCCTCCTGAAACTCCTCTCAGTGGATGATACCGCCATCTGTCTGGTCATGGCAGTCAGGAGCCTCACCTTCAATCCTGGGGACTTCCTTCATCTCCCATAATTAATTCATCACCCTAGTTATTCAATTTAACTTCCTCATTTTTCTTGACTCTGCCTACTTTTCTCCATCGTCACTGCCACTTTCTTGGTTCAAGCCACTATCGGGTCCTTTAAAAACCCCTAAGGTTTATCCCTGCTCTGCTCTAACTTGTTCTCCACACTGTAAGCCAGATTCCTATTTTAAAATGCAAACCCAATTACATCACATGCATGCTTAACACTCGGGTAATTTTCCATTGCTTTGAGGAAAATGTCAATTGTTTCCCGAGGGCATTTAAAATCTCCTGTAATCTGCTTCTTGTCCACCTCTCTAGCTTCATTACTCTTCGAAGACCATCCCTCCCCAGCCCCATTCCTGCCACATTGGCCTGCTTTGGTTTCCTGCACAGGAATGTCACCCTTGCTCCTAATTCAGAGCCTCTGCAGAAGTTTTCTCCACCCCCTGAAATATCCTCCACATTCAGCCTCTTCTCTGCCTCATTTAGACTCCTTCTTTAAATCCAGCTCCAATAACCCTGCTGTACTCTGTCAGAGCTCCCTGTACTCATCATTCATGGCACTTATCAGAGTTTGTACTTGAACATTTGTGAAATTATTTGATAATGGTTTGGCTTTGCAACTCCCTAAATGGTAGGCCCTTTAAAGGAAATGACAGAAGCAATTTTACTCATTATTATATTCCCTCCTTACCCAGTATTGGCATCAAAATGGATGTTCTGAAAGAATGAATGAATTAACAATGGTCTCATGAGTGAGTAGGTGCTACTATTTCACATTTTATAGATGAGTAAACTGAAATATAATAGGTAAAAGGATTTGCTCAGGGACACATGCCCAGAATATTGTAGTTAGAATTTGAACTCAGAGCTATCACACTCTAAAATCATTGTCTTTGAATTTTTAGAAAATCAAATTAATTTGCTTGAGTTGGCAACCAAGTTTAGATAATCATACTGTAAAACCTAATGTGCTATGATATCCAGATAGCCTAAAAATTTATTTCTCAAAACAAAATTAATTCATGCTTAGCCAGGAATGGTGGTATATCCATGCAATCACAGTAGTTAGGAGGCAGAGACAGAAGGTGGTATATCCATGCAATCACAGTAGTTAGGAGGCAGAGACAGAAGGATCACAGATTCAGGATCACAGTTAAGAGGCTAGCTCAGAGGTAGAATGCACTTGGGTTCAATACCCAGTACCTCCTGACTACACACACACATAATTAATTCATGCTTAGCCTGAAAAAAATTGAAAATACTAAACAGCATAACAAACACTGAAAGAAAAATTAAAGTAACCCTGATCCCACCACCTAAGATAACAGATAACATATTTATTCAATTCTGTGAAACACATTTTTTTTCACATGTGATTATTTCTTAAATTAAGATGCATCTTAGAAAAATGGGGTTTTATAGTCATCATTTGTCATAACTGTTGGTGTCTCTATTTGGGTTGACTTGGCCATAGCTTTTGATTTGGTCATTACTTCAATTGGGTAATGGGCATTATAAACACATCTTTTAATTTAAATGTTTTTCTTTTCTGTTTAGTAGGAGTTTTTAAATTTTTTTAATGAGTGGTGTGGTTTGAACCCAGGGCCTCACACATGGTAAACATACACTCTACCACTGAGCTATACCCCTAGACCCATTTCACCAGCTTCATTGTGGTATAATTGACAAAATACTTCTGTTAATTTTCATCCCCATTTAGAATGTTTTCAGAAAAATTACACTTTGACAGCATAAAAACAAGTAAGTTGCTGTATTTGTGCACTAACAATGGGAGGTATAAACATTATATTGAAAGAAACAAATATTCATCATTGGAGAAATTAACTTTAATTCCATACTTTCACCAAATAAAGCAAACAAGTGCTATAAAACCTAAGAAAAGGGAGGCCTATGAGTTGTAGAAGTTGTACTCCTTTTTACTCCTGAATTAAATGCAAAATAATGTAAGCGAAGAAATTCTACTAAAAAGAAGAGAAATGGTCAAATTTCTCAGAAGCAATGAAAAAAATTAGGAGAAATGAGATGCTGGTATGACCGTTATGTGATGCACAGGACTATTCTTAAGGTATCAAATATTGACTTACTAGAAACTTCTTCACAGATCACAAAACTATGCATTTGCTCCTTGCTATCACCTTCAATTCAATGAAATATATTAATATTTTGGGACTGAGACACATGTATATATTATATATTGCAAAGTCTACACAGTCCATGAGTATGGCCTTCCTCTTAGAATATAATTATCTGCAAGGCTAGTCCCAGCATCCATTTTTCTGCCCCATAATATGATTACTTGATCAGATCCAGGGTGGAGCCTGCGTTAAGGTTAGTGCCTTGGTAAAGGGTCTCTGGGACAATTTCCTCTCCTGGGAAACCTAGAAGCACTTATGAAAAAAATCTCACTTTGTGACAGTATTGTCTTTTGTCTGGTTACCAACCTGCATCATAAAGCAGTTAAAATGTATAGACCTTACAAATAAAGCTACCAAGGCAACCCAATTGTTATACAGAATTTAGATTTAACTTCCAATTTTAAACTTTATGTGCAACTTTCTTCAATCCTTATTTTTGTTTGTTTGTTAACATTAGGCTACTTGAGCAACTCAATCCCTCCATACCTGGTCAATATCCATTAACTGGACTTCCCAGCCCTGTCTTGCTTGAAGAAGAGTTGGGATTATACCAGCTAACTTGACAGAGCATCTCATACCTTCTCTCAGGACGACCTAACACAACAGGACACACTACCCATCGGGGCAGCTGTTGCTGGGCTTCTGTCTCAGGAGGACGTAGGAGCTCCTTCTTCTTCCTTCCATGCTAGTCAACATAATATGTCAGATAGTAAAAAAAAGCTCGTGACTGCATCAGGAGTCAGCAAACTATGAACAAGGTGTGTGATCTAGCTGGAAGTTTATGTAAGTCAAGTTTTATTGTGACATAGTCACATCAAGTGCTTTTTGTATTGTCCACAGCTGCTTTTCTGCTACAAATGTAGAGCTAGGTGGTTAAGAAAGAGAGACTGTATGGCCTGCAATACCTATCATATTTTGCACTTACCCTTTTCAGATAATGATAATCCCTGACTTATAATATGGCCATTCAATTACTTGTTTTTTTGTTTTGTTTTGTTTTGTTTTGCTTTGTTTTGTTTTGCTTTGTTTTGTTCCTGAGGACTTGTGCTTGGTAGTAGGCTAACCATTGAATTATGCCAGTAGGAAATGGATATTTTGACTGACAGCTACTGTCCTCCTTAAACACAATGAACTCTAAGTCAAAACAGAAAGTGTTCCCCTTTCATTTTATTAGAACTTCCTGGGTGCCTTTGTCTTCTTACAATTCCTATGCAAGATGCCAGATATCCCTTAAATCATTTCAAACTGCACTGCTTTATTAACAAAAATGAAATCTGCCTTCAAGTTTCTGAAGGCTTTGAATATCAACTAAGCTGCCAGAGTCGAGGGGAAAAGAAAGGAAAGAAGACGTGAGAGAGAGACAATTAGAATTGCACAGCAAGCCAAACGAGAGACTTGAAGGCCATTTCTGGATTAAAGGACATACAATTTAGGATCAGACAGTCTTGGGTTTTAGTTCAATGTTAAATCCTATTGGTCTTAGATAAAAACCTTACTCGTAACTTCATAGCAATAAATCAGATTGAATTTAGTCACCAATAATAGCTTGATTTTAGAAAATTCACATACAGACTCAGAATTTCAATTTTCTTGTCTGTAATATGGAGATAATAAAAGTACAGTTTCTGATAATATGCACTTATGTGCTAGCTATAAATATAGCTTAAATCTCAGTATTTATAAGAAGTGATATTAAGTATATAAACATAAGTATATATTATATACTGTATAGTATTATATACTATAAAAAGAATTACATTTCCAATTATGTTAAGGCAGTTTTTTGTATATATATACATATATATGTACATATACATGTCAATGTAAATTTATTTATATAAATCTGAGCAATCAGTTGGCAGATCATAATATGTATTGGTCCATGCATAGTTGTTGGATAAATGAATGAAAATCACAATTTAGCATAAAAATTTGATGTTATATTTAGGTACAGAATGTCCCCTAAAGAGCGGCTTATTTATTAATATTGAGGGTTAACATAGTTAAGATATGAGAGTTTTAATCTTGGCAGTGGATAAATCCATTGTCATGGATTTATCTGGGTAAGCTGAGCTGATAGGGTGTAATTGGCAAAGGTGGGTTCCTGCGGCTACAGCACTGGGGATTAGATACGGTTCCTCCTTCCCCTGCTCTCCCCCTCTTGTTTCTGGCCTCTATGATATGAGGCCGAAGACTTGCCCTTTTCCTCTCTCCATTTGCCGCCGCCATGCCTGAGATCCACAGTCCCTGGCCTCGCATGGATGGCACCCCAAAATAATGAGCAAATAAATCTTCCTTCCTCTCAGTTATGTGGCCAAGTATTTTAGATAATAGCTGTGAGAATGCTGACTAACACAATCGAGTAATGTGTTTCTTTTGATTCCACACATTCTTTGAAGTCCCTGGGAGCGCTGAAGGACAGAGAGTGCCATAACATCTTATTTTTGGATGCTGCCAGGTCAATCTGTAACTGTTGAGAAAGAAAGGTGCATTTTTTTTTTCTCCTACCTAGGTTTGTAAGCAGACATTGCCTGTGTTCCCCTACGGGGTTATTGATCTGGATTTTCTGAGTGCAGCTTCACAGTGTAGTCTAGGCGGTTTGGCCTCTTTACTACTCTCTAAGAGGAAAAATAATATCTTCATGGCTCAACAAGTCTATAATAATCAGCTGCTCTTTGGGAATCTGATCATCATAGGTAGCTCAGGTCAATAGAAAGGTCATTGCCCTTTGTATCAAACAGACTCAGCTTTCAATTCCAGCTCTTTTGGCTTTCATAAACACTCACTGTTGGTGCTGCCCAATATGCATTTCCATTCTCATCACAATAGTACTTGGGTTCCTCAGAGAAACAGTGCCCTTGCTGTTAACTTCAGCAGAAATTATATCTATCACTGGCTATGAGGGTGGGCATTTAAAGGTCTCTGTCTACTGAGTGGTCATAGAAACAGTAACACTCCAATAGCTATGAACACACCTGAGCTTATTGTTCATTATCATTATTCCTTAAAATAAACCAGGAATTTTTGAAGAAATTGCTACTAAGAGGACATATGTGTTGGCTGAGAGATTGGGGAGTGGTAAGGGGGAGTAAGTGGTAATTAAAGTACAAGATGGGTCTTAAATGACTTATACCAGAAAGTATAGAAGGCTCATGAAGCCAGCTTGATAGAGATCTCACCATCCACATTGGATGAAATTTGAGCATCAATATAAACCATGGCAGTAACAAATTATGAATAAAATAGAAAATGTGAGTAGTGCATATATAAATGAATAAATACTTAAAATAAATAAATTCATAAGTAGATGAATTAAAGTTTGTCAGTCAATGGGATATTTACTTAATTTCAACCTCCCCACAAAATATTTATACATTACAAAGAACTGAGTAACTTCCCAGTAAGAAGCTTGGCAGACACAACTTTAATTCCATCACCAAAGTTAACATCATCAGTAGTGGGATAAATCAATATCATGTGGCTTCTGATAAGATACAAGAAACACACAAAACCATTTCTGTGATTTTCCTTCCAATGATGCATAATCTGAATCCAATCATAAAGAAACAGCACATTAACCAAAAATGAGGGGCACCCTACAAAGCCATTGGCCTCTAATGTTCAATAATGCCAAGGTCATGAAAGTTAAGGACACCAAAAACTGATCCTACTCGAAGGAAACCAAATGAATATGACAACTTAATTCCACATGAGAGTCTGGACTGGATTATTTTGCTATAAAGATATTATGGGGACAATTGGTGAAATTTTACTGAGATCTAAAGATTAGATGGCTCTAATATATCATTGTTAACTTGGATTTTGATTGATGTGTTTTGATTAAGTAGGAGAATGTTCGGTGTATAGGAAATGTACATTAAATAATTCAAAGGTGATGGGGCATTGAGTTGGAAACTCTCAAATGGTTTAAGAAAAACATCTTTGTTCTGCATGCACATCTTTGCTATAAATTTGAGATAATTTTGAAATAAAATATTGCTAATCCACAAATGTAGAATGTGTCTGGTAGGATACATTAGAATTGTTGTATTCTTTGAGAAGAGAACAGGTGTTCATGAGAGAAGGAATTCACTTTCCACCACTTAACTTTCATACTGTTGAGATATAGTATATTGTAAATTTAAACTTACAAGAGTAAAATTGGTTATATGGAAACATTTGGATGAAAGTGAAAATAAAACACATTCATGCTTATTATCAAAATATTGAAAATAACAAATATTGAGTTTGATCAGGCCAGCATTTTAATATTTTTTTCTAACACTATGCATGTACTCTCCCATTGGTTTTATAGCATTATGATTTTGTAATCCTATGGCATATGCAATTTCAAAGTTTGTAAATTAATGCTATTTTCCGTGCTTCTTAAAACTCATCTAAACATTTAAAAAACGAATAAATGAGGGATTCTTTCCTTTAGGCTAAATCTTTAGGCTACTTTATTTTGAATGCTAGCACTTACCGCTATGTGATAACATATATAATTAATTTTTTTTTCTGTAGCTCCCACATTGGAATCTTGGCTTCTCTCATAAGACTTTGAGGTTGAGGACTTTGGAGTTTGTTCGTTTGTTTGCTTGTTTTGTGTATGTATGTGTGTGCTGAGGCTTTGTTATCTGATACTGTACCTGGTAAATAATAAACACTCAATAAATATTTACATAAAAATGACAAATTCAAAAACAAGGAAGCTTGTTAAATTTTATATTCCAGAAACTTTGAGGTAGAAATTATTTTCTGGGCTGATAATGAATTAAGTATTTACTATATCCCCAGTAACTGTGCTAAGCAATTTATAAACATTCTCTAATTTAGTGATTGCTTGTCACAATTTGGATCTGGAAAACGTCCCAGAGGCCTCTGTCTTGCTTCCAGCCTGGCAGAATTGTGAAGTCGTGGAGCCTTTAAGAGGCGGGCCCTAGTGGGAGGTTTTAGGTAATTGGGGTGTGCCCAAAGGGAATTATGGGACCCTAGTCTCCTCCCCTTCCTCTTTTCCCAATCGTGAACAGCTTTGCTCTGACAAATACTACCTGCCATGACGTGCTATCTCACCACAGGCCCAAAAGCAACAAGGTCAACCAACCATTGGTCTAAAACTGAGTCAAAATAAATCTTTTCTCTTTATAAGTTGGTAACCTCAGGTATTTGTTACAGCAACAAGAAGCTGACTGACATATACTTCCACAATCCTGTGGAAGAGTCTGCCTCCATGTGCAGATAAGATTTCTGAGGTTTAGAAATGACTGAGGCTGCCCAGCTGGCATGTGGAAACCTGGGAGATAATCCCTGGCCTGCTGGCTCTCTAGCCCTTGTCTTCACTGTCTCCCTGGCCATGATGCCTGTCACAGTCGTACTAGCAGTGGTGGCACTGGCCTTTCACCCCATCCTTGGCTCAGGTCTTCACTCCTTCTCCCCTGGCCTCCTGCAGGGAATGCTTAGCTTTCCTCTTGGACTTCAACTCATCCTGTAGTTCCCTGTCAGATTACGCTGCCAAAGAAAAGCCAGTGCTGCCTCTAACCTGACCAACAATTTTCTACCATACACACATAATAGAAAAAAAAAAAATCAAAATGCTGGCCTGATCAAGCTCTTAGTATTTGTGATTTTCAATATTTTGATAATGAGCATGAATGTATTTTTTGACTTTCATCTAGATGTTTCCATAGAATAATTTTTTACTCATACAAGTTTAATTTGTGTGTGTGTGTGTGTGTGTGTGTGTGTGTGTGTGTGTGTGTGGTACTGGGGATTGAGCCCAGGGGCATTCTACCTCCGAGCTATACCCCCATGCCTATTTTTTATTCTTTATTTTGAAACAGGGTCTCACTAAGTTGCGGAGTGCCTCACTAAGCAGCTGAGGCTGGCCGCGAACCCGGATCCTCCAGTCTCAGCCTCCCAAATGCTGAGATTACAAGTGTGCGCCACCACGCCCAGCTACAAGTTTAAATTTATAATATAAAGCATCTCAACAGGATGAAAGATAACTGGTGGCTCGTGAGGCCGCCTACTGACTAGAGCAGAGTTACCCAAAGCTTGTAGAACATTTAGTCCACCAGAGGAGAAGAGAGAAATTCCTCTTCCCAAAGCAATGGGGGCGGGGAGCTGAGCATTGCAACCAAAGGGGGAAATTGAAGATGGAGAGTGTTCAAATGGTAATCCATTTGGTAATCAGATTGCCTGACTAGGGTACAAGGTATGTTCCTAGGGCAAAGCTATAAATAACAAGGGGAGGGGGTGTGCAGCTCATCAATTAATTAAGTTATGTAGCTACTGTTCAGTCTTTATCTTCTCAGACACTATAGATTGACAATGTCCCCTCCAAAATTCAGGTAGAGAAGGACATGAGGGCTGCTTCCCCATGGCAGGGATCAGGCACCCTTACAAAAGGACATGACAGAGTTTGGTTTCTCTTGCCCTTTCATCTTCCACCAAGTGAGGATCTCGCAGGAAAGCCCTCACCAAATGTCAGAGCCTTTGTCTTGAAGTTCCTAGCTTCCAGAACTGTGAGAAATAAATTTCTGCTCTTCTAAATTATCCAGTGACAGACATTCTTTTTTAGTAGCACAAACGGACTGAGGCAACCAGCGAAGAAATACAAGCGGAGGGAAGAAATTAAAAAGGGAGGTTATCACAGAGTGAGGAAGAGGCTGCTTGGGTCCTTTTTGGCCTCGAAGCCACACTCAGGGATTGAGTTATGAAAAGCAAATTCTTTGAAAAGGCCAGATTTTGAGGCCTTCAATAACTTAGTAAGACCCCATTTCAAAACTAAAAAAAAAAAAAAAAAAAAAAAATGGGCTGGGGATGTAGCTTAAAGGTAGGATGTCCCTGGGTTTAATCCCCAGTAATACTCCCCACCCTGACCCTCCACACACACACACAAAGCAGAAATTATTTGTTATGGGATTTTACATTTTTGAGCTGTTATTGAGAGAAATAAGAACTCCAGAATTGAAATCGGGTTTTCTGATAAGTTAGGATGTCTAAGAGAGCCCCTGCCTCGCCACATTTACAGTCTTTCCTCTGCCCCAGCCCTTTTGCTTAAAGGTGCTTTGCAAGACATGATGGAAGAGTCACGAATTGAGGTTGGACACTTTGCTTCTTGTCCTGTTGATGTCACCTTCAAGCCACTCATCTCATCAAGCTTTTATTAAAAACCTGCATTGTGCCCAGCTCTCTTCTGGGTACTAGGTTTTGAAAATCGTGGAAGGACTGTGGCAAGGTGTTCCATATACTAACTTCTCTGGATTTTAGTTTCCTTGTTATACAACAAAAAAGGGGAATACCTGATGGTCTCTAGCATTCCTTCCAGCAAAAACTTCAAGCACTGAATGTCAAAGCAGAGAGTCATGAAAGAAAGATGCTTCTAACCAAATTATAAGGCTCCTACAGGCATACTGAGTCCCGAAGCTTCTCTACCTCATCCTAAACTCTGTGAGCTCCAAAGCCAGCCTGCCCAGGCTGATCTCAGTTCTGACTTTTAATAAATATCTGATCCTGGGAAAATTACCTCTAAATGCTTCACAATCTCTATCTTCAAAGGGAACTTACAGTTTCTACCTCATAGTATTGTTATGAAGATTATAGAAGGAACTGTTTCTAAATCACCTGGATCTATGAATGGCACGTGATTTATTTAGCCATGGAAGAGAATAGTGATGATGATGATGATGATGTCATTATATCCTTTTCGTGGGGGTAATACTAGGGATTGAACTTAGGGGCATTCTATCCCTGAGATACATCCCTAGCCCCTTTTATTATTTATTTTTGAAACACAGTCTCACTAGGTTGCTGAGAGTCTAGTTACTTGCTGAGTGTATTGGTTGGGGTTCACCAGAGTAACAGAACTCACAGAACATGTATATGGTAAAAGGCGATTTATCAAATCAGCTCACAGTCCAAAGCAACGTAGTCCCAAGTTTCCAACTGCATGTGGAGAGCCAGAGGAGCCAGCAACTGGTCTAGTGGTCCAATAGCTGGAGTCTCAGAATCGGAGTGACCACTAATTCAATCCCAGTCTAAGATGGAAAGGCCAGAAAACTTCAGATAAATGATGGTGAAGGTCTAGTTCAAGAGCTAAAGGTCGATACCTAAAAAAATAAATAAATAAATAAATCAGACATGTTTTCTTTAGGAAGAAGCACACATCCATTCACGTGGCTTCCTCCTTCTTTTATCAAGGTCCTGCACCTATCAGAACCGTGCTGCCTATATTCAGAGCAGAACTTCCCTTTCAGTCTTCCCTTACATAAATCAATCAGTGCATCAACACACCCAAAGTCACCATAATCTTAGGTGTTTTATGCTCCAGTCAAATGATAATCCAGAATAACCATTACACTGAGGCTGTTCTTGAACCTGAGACCCTCCTGTCTCAGCCTTCCAAGTACTGGAATTACAGGTGTGTGCTTCTGTGCCCAGTTCCACAATATTCTATATAACCAGTGTGGACTCCTCTTTCTCTAATCTATATAGTAGCCTTTGGAAATGTTTTCTCTTCTGTGCTGCCCTGGAAATTCTATTTAATCCTATTTTACCTGGATTCACATAATGACAGGGAGAGGTTATAGGATAAATGCCCAGTGTGGGTAATAATAATTATAGTAGGGGGAAAAATAGCTAATGTTTTATAAAGTCTAATAATAGCCCACATACCATAATAAGTATATTACCAATCACTTTGATAGTAATGTTCTTATAAGAAGACTTGAGGGTTTTGATAAACTTGATCAAGTTCACCCATTTGAAAAAGATAAAGGTAACACCAAAATCTGGTTGTCTCCAGAGATATGATTCTTAACTACCTTAAACTGTTGGTCTCACACCACACCCAGAGGTAGCTTTGGGATCAAGAACATGAAGAATAACTCCAGAAAGGTAAGAGAAATTCCACAATATTTTTTCAATATTAGATAAGGGCCAACTCAGATGGTAATGAATGCAGGAGGGGCCTGCTTGGAGTCTGCATATCTGCCTATACCTGGTCCCGATAGGAATGGGAAGTATACTGTATTATGCTCATTCACTTAGTTGACCCCTATTGACCTTTTCTTCCATGCCTACTACTTCATCTGCTCTGTCTTCAGCAAATAATGATACCTCAAAAGTGTGTGTGCTAATGGATGCTAATAGACACTGGGCATCAAACCATGGGACATCAATAGACAATATGGCCAGAGATGCCCAACAGACTTGGGATTCTTTCAGAAAGATTCACCAAGTCCTAAATGCATGGGGGCCCCCAGCAATCCAACCTAAGACAGTCTGGTGAATCCAGGACCAGGTCAAGCAGGTTCAGTAAGGTCTGGGAGGAGGTGGCTCATTTTCTCAAGTCTCCCACTACTACTGAGCAGGTTCCTATGCATCCGAGGAGGAGAGGGACAAGCTTGAATCAATGATGAATCCACTTGGGATGTAGCTTGACTACAAGAGGACTGGGATAACTCGGATCAGATGATAACCCTTAAAGCAGTAACTGTTTCTGAAGGATGTCATGTGATGGAGTGCTAAAGTCAGTGAGGGCTACTCCTACAGCTGGCCACGGGGCCGCTTTCCTCTGAATCATCAAGGAAGAGGATGCATGGGGAACAAAAATAGGGCACTTGTAGGAGGAGAAAAGGGGAAATGGAGGGAAGCAGTATGTCCATTTCATTTGTCCAAAATAAAATGGTTGACTAGTGATAGATCTAGCACTGAAACAGTTAAATATCTTATAAACCACAGACTAATTTTGCAACTTAGAAACCACTTGCCATATCTTTGGGCAATTGTTTTTCCTAAGATAAAAGCAGTTTTAAATAACCACACCCTGAGTCAGGCGTGGTGGTGCAGGTTTGTAATCCCTGTACTTGGGCGGCTGAGATAGGACAGGTTCAAGGACAGCCTCAGCAAATAGTGAGACTGTCATCAACCTAGAGAGACCTTGTTTCTAAATAAGAAATAAAATCAGGCTGGGAGTGTAGCTTGAAGATAGAATGCCTCTGGGTTCAATCCCGAGTACCACAAAAAAAAAAGAAAAAGAAAAAGAAAAAAACTTCCAAAGATGCATGATATCTGTTTCCCCAAGAAAAAATTAAATCATTTGCTCTAAACAGTAGTGCACTTATCAGAACCGAATACAACATCTAAGGTCCAGGAAGTCAGAGAATATCTAAGATATACAAATGCAATGTCCACACAGACTATTGGTTTGATAAAAGTGAATTGAGTATAAATATATAATAACAATATCTGCACAATAATAAATATTGATGTGCCATTTAGCCTAACTTTGTATTATTGATATTTGTTCGTTAGAAAGCAGCACTGTTGTATTTAAAAATTGCAAAAGGTATAGAAAGCAATTATAATTTTTTTAATGACTAGTCGTAAACAAAACACCTCAGCCTGAGAAGCCTTCTCTAATTTCTTCTGGCTGCTACTGATAATGGTCTGTAAATAATGCTGCCCCGGTGTCTGGTGTCTCTAGAATATTTAACACTTAGACAAAGATGAGCTGGCTAGAGACTGGCTTATTTTTCAGCTCAGATCTTGATCCCAAAATATTCACTCTGCATCTAGGGTTATACCAGTGTCATCGAGATAAATATCCTCTTTACACAAAGAGTGTTTGTCTCCTGGGAGGAGAAGGTGGGGAGCAGCAGCCCAAGATAGCAAGTTGACCTAGACAGGGGATTAGTTCCAGTTTGCTATGCAGAAGGAAGCAAGAGAAGAAATTCAACTTTTGGAGCATCTCCCAGCCCCAGTCCCTGCCTCTGCTCGAGGTCATTGCCTAGGGCTCCCAGCTGGGTTACTAAACCCATTTAGTGGGTCACTAAACACATCTCTGAAAATTTCTTCCCACTTTCTTCTTTTGAGTAGATGTTCAGTAAGCCTCTGGTGAAGGGAAGATGTTAATTTGTGATCTAGACTTTTTTAATTGACTTGAGAGGCCAAAATGAGATGCTGTGAAATAGGGGATGGCCAGGTACATACTTGCCTTAATTACTTCTACAATACTTCCCTTTTCTTTTGTTCCTCCTAAGCCCATTCTTGGCCAGTCTGATCCCTTTATCTCAAGTGTCCTGGGATCCTCACCCAGCACAAATTCAACTGCAAACTGAATCTTGTAAACGTCTTGCTCACTACCTCCCTGTTCAAAAATTTTGTTGCAATCTATTGCCTGCAGAAGACATTCCCAACCAGGAATTAGCAGGCTCTTCCTATAAAGGATCAGATAGTACACATCCTTGGGTTGGCAGCTGGATGGTCTCTGTTGCAGCGATTCAATTCTGCCTCTGCCAGTATAGGACAAGAACAGCCAGAGATGATACATAAACAAATGGGTTCCCTGTATTCAAACAAAACTCTCTTTACAAACATTACAATTTCAATTTCATATCATGCTTACATTTATTCTTCTTTGAATTCTCCCCTCTAACTGTTTAAAAATGCAAAAACTCATCATAAGTCATAAGCCATCCTAATACAAGTGACAGGCTTGATTTGACTTGGGGGATGTAGTTTGCAGACTTCCTGGTATAAAGCCCTTTATTCCAGCCTCCAAATTAATCCACATTCATGATCCAACCATCTCTTCAGCATTAGCACGCACTCTTCCCAATGCTCCATTGATATTATACCACTTCTTCTAAAAGAAGCCACCTTTCTCTGCGAATGTACCATGCGCCCCACTCTCCACCCTTGGTACAGTCATCCCTTCCATGAGCTGCAAGCCTCAGTGTAAGAGTCCCTTCTTCCATGAAATTTTCCTAATGACCTTACCTGAAAGTAATGCCTCCATTCTTTAGAATAACAACTTCTGCCTGGTTTTGTATTAAGCAATTTGAATACAATATGCCCTTTTAAATCTTAGACAATGAAATAGGTATTCTTGAAAACACTGTGAATTTTGTAAAGTTTCCATTTCACAAATAGGAAATTGCAATTGGGCATGATTATGGGTATTCAGTGTCATGATAAATGGCCAAGTCAGGATTTTAACTCAGGTATTTCTGACCCCAAAGCCTGGGCACTGCCTTAAACTCCAAATACACCATGGATGCCAGCCTTTTTTTTTTTTTTTTTGTACTTCTTTTATAATGCTGACTTCATTTCTGCCCACTATTAGAGCTATTTGTGTGAATTTCCTCATTTCTTTTTCTGCAATCTGGAATTCTCCAGGACACTGTCCCTTTCTTATTCATATTTGTACTCTCAGAGGTATTTGCATAGAATAGGTGCTTAATACATCTTTGTTGAGAGAATAAGCACCATTCAATATGCACTTGTAGCAATGAATTCCTATTATTAACTTTTGGATTTGATTTCCTGTAATCACTACCCTTGATGAAAGAGAATGAGCCTGCTGTTTTTTTCTTTTTTTTTTTTTTCTTTCCAGAAGGCAAACCCAGAAATAAACAGAAAATGAAAACGGGTTCCCATCACTGCGTGTGGAAAGATTAGGTTTGTGCTCCAGTGCAAACTGCACAACTACGAATATGAAATACATTTGGCCACTTGTTCTTGATTTTAACACTTTATTTGGGGGTTAAAAAAATAAAGTCCAGAATTGTTGTTAATGTGTTCCATCAGTATGGGAGCCCTGTGGCTGACATGACTTTCCAGGGACTGCATACACTGTGACATCCACAACAACTGGTACTGTTGGTCTGGCTATGACAGGGTGGCCTCTATTTCGACGGTACACTTGGGTCATTTCGAATGGAACTTTTGTCTGGCTGTGGCATTTGGCAACAATGACAGGCTGAGCGGTCAGCAACTGCCATCTCTTTTATGATTCAACTTGCCAAATCTGCAGAGAGACGGGTTCTCCTGAGCACTGCTCTGAAGACCTATAAGGTTGGACAAAACTTTTCCTCCTTTAGATGTGATACTTGCTACAGTATTAAGGAAAGAACTTAATTCATTAAGGAGCAGCCTAACGTCATGGCCCAGAGACTGAGCTTCAGAGCCAAGGACTACCATATACTCACCGTGTGGCTTTCCATGTTTCCTATCCTGTTCTGATTTTTGTGTTCATTGCTTGTAAAGTAGAGAAAAATAGTATTATCTTTATAGACTCTGTGTGTGTGTGTGTGTGTGTGTGTGTGTGTGTGTGTGTGTGGTACTGAGGGTTGAACCTAGGTGTATTCTACCTCTGCACCACACTTTAGCTTTATTTTATTTTATTTTTTTATTTTGAAACAGAGCTTACTTAGTTTACTGAGGCTGGCCTCAAACTGGTAATCCTCCTATCTCAGCCTCCTAAATACTGGGATTACAGGTGTGTGCCAGCATGACCAGCTATAGACTTTTAAATAAGGAGATAGCATTTCCATCATCCCTACTAGGAGATATGGTACATAATAGGCACTCAATCTCCAAACTTATTTTTTCTATCTTTTAATACAACTTTGGGAAACAAACACTAACACTAGTTAATAAGTTAGTTTTGCAACCACAAAATTTTGTAATTGTGTTTTGCTTTGCATCCAGTGGTTGCTGCCTCAGAAACAATTTGACTCATGGATTGTGTCATAGTTAGAGGCCACTTCAAGTGAGTAAAGAGTCTTAAGGTTAAGACGCCAAATTTGCAACTGAGGTTTGCAGGGCAGAGAGTAAGGTGTGCTGCAGAGATACTGAAAATCTCTGACTTATAAACAGGAGAAACAGAAATGGAGATTCAAAGGGAAAGAACCATTTCATGTTGCTGACCTGGGGCTCAAGGACCACAGGGGTTCACAGCAGACTGGCTATCTTCAACTAGCTGTGCCTGGTCACCAGGGGAAATATATTTCCTGAGAGGTTTTCCTTATCTACTTTTTCTCTCTCCTTCCCCTTTTGGGGTAAATCACCCAAATTATACTGTTCCTTTTTCTCTCTCTACCTTTCTCCTCTAGTCACAGCCTAGTCAATACTAACCCAAGAAAATTCTTTCATTCCAAAACTATATGAATTCCCATTAGGCAATTTCTGTCCCCAATTCCTCCTCTTCCTCCTCCTCCTCCTCCTCTTCTTCTTCTCATTTTATTCAATCATTTTAAGAGCTTCTATCACTTTGTTATTTTTTCTGAACATCTGAGCAACTTTTAAGCTTTCTATGAATATGTCTCTGATATAAGAGGACTTTTCTAAGTCATATAGTAAAATAAACATAATTTTTAAGTATCCTCAATATGAGACCCATAAATTTACTCAGATGACCCCTTCAGAAATCTCATCCTCTGTGTTTTCCCAAGTCCTTTGTTCAAATAAATGAATAAGTCCTGCAAATGAAAATTTATTTCTTTACCAAGACTTACAGATTTTGATATTACTTAGTTGCTATAAAGTTTATCAATTTTTAAATTAACCAATTTGTCTTTCAGCTATACTATTTCTGTTTACACTATATTTAGGCAGGTTTATGGCCTAAATAAGATATTTAACCATCATTAGTAATAATACTTCTATAGGTATGAAGAATTAAATTTTAAATGATCCACACCACACAATGACGTATTTAGGATGAGTTACTAGAATGATAGTTGGATATAAGCTAAGCTATAGTCAGCCCTTTGTGTTTTGGGGTTCTGCATCAGCGGATTCAACCAACAAATGAACCAAAATATACAAGAAAATATTGTGTCTGTCCTGGACATGTACAAACTTTTTCTTTTCTTGTCATTATAGTATAACATCTTTTGCACAGCATTTACATGGTATTGGATATTATGAGTAATCTGGAGATGATACTTGTAGGTTAATGCAAGTGCTATACCATTTTATGTAATGACTTGAGCATCTGCAGATTTTGGTATCCCTTGGGGTTTTCAGAGCCAGTCCCCAAGGGATATATACCAAGGGATAATTATATCAGTTGTTTGTAGAAAATTGCTTAGAAAATGTTTGTGACTGTTGTCATATATTAAAATTGCTAGGATTTTCAACCTCTTGAAGTCCTTGGGGAAAGTGAAGGGCATATCTTTTGTCAACTGTAGGTGGTGTGATTACAAGGTTGTTATGTTAGGTATGAGTGGCTTCCAGTAGTGGGATTTGGGAGAGTGCTAAGTCTTTTCTCTAAGACTTGACCAACTACCACATTTTTACAAATACTAATCTCTGAGCAAATTTGGTCAAGTGGTTATTAATAAAGTAGTAAAAGCAGAGTAATTTAACAAATTGTGCAAGCTTGATAATAGCTCTGTTCTCTGTTCTTTCATACACTCTGACCAATGCACTGGATGAAAGGTTCTCTTGAGGTAGACCCACCATAATCTAGAAGTCAGACTCAGCTAATGCCCAGTAGGGATTTGTGACACCATCCTGCTTAGCAGCTAACAGAGGCCTAGATGGAGTCCCAAGGCCAAGGCTCCCTTCTGGGGTAGAATAATCCTATCAGTAGATTTTTAGAATGTGCTCCTGCTGTGGTAGAGGCCTTTTGATTCATCTGGCCGATTCAGGTACCTCAGACCCACTCATTCCAACAAATTGGAAGCAATGACTAAGATCCATGGTACTAAGTAATGAACTCACCGATTCAGATCAAGCATAAATGTTAATCCTGTGTGTGTGTGTGTGTGTGTGTGTGTAGTAGTAGTAGTAGTAGTAGTAGTAGTAGTACTTGGGATAAAACCCAGAGGAAGTTCTATGTCTGAACTACACCCCTATCTCTTTTTATTTTTGAAACAGGGTCTCACTAAGTTGCTGTGTACTGGGCTTGATTGAACCTGCAACCTTTCTGTCTCAGCCTCTCAAGTACTGGGATTACAGGCAGCTTGTACCACCGCAGCCAGCTCCTTGAATCTTTTTTTTTTTTGAATCATTTCATTAAGGTGTGATTGGCATATAAAAAGCTGTATTTTTAATGTATATACTTCGATGAATTTTGAGATAAGTGTATACTCATGAAACCATCAGGGCAAGGCCATGAACATATCTTTCAAATGGCATCCCTAATCTGTGGGCTTCTGATTAGCCTTTTGAAGGCTAACTTAAGATATATATTGTCAAGGAAGGGGGCTTCAAATGTTAACTAACTGAATGAGGATACCATACACACACACACTTACATACAAAAAAATAAATCATAGGTGATGTAAAACATCTGAAAAAATGTCAAAATCCAAAGCATGAAAATCCTGTAGACTCTTGCCTTTTTGCAGAAGGGGGTCTTATGCAGACTCAGAATACATGAGAAATGGAGTGTGGGGAATATAGTAACTATGGCATGAGCATGAGCCCTAAACACTAACAGAAGACTTTGTTGTTTAGTGGTAGGGAAATGCTGAAGGTTTTTGTTAGGAGGAACTAAAACTTTCTTAAAATTCAGTACTTTTGGAAGGAAATAAAAGAAGGGCACAAGAATTGGGGCCCATGGCAAGTCTAGGGAATGGATTCGTAATTGTAATGATCGGAAAATAAGAAAAACATCATACAAGGATCTATTTTCTTGCCATGCTATATTCTCTTAAAAATGACTGTCCCTTAAGAAAATCAGATGTGTAAAGGAATTGCTATACATTATGCACAATCCAGATCGACATATTGGTTTTTAGTGTGCAAGTGGAATTTATACTTCTAATTTCCAAGATGTCAATTTAAGATTAGGTCATACAATTAATGTAAAATGTCACAAGGGTGATTACCATCTGTATTTAGGATTTTATGACTCTAAAAATATCATTTAGGATGGTCTGATTTGCCTGAAATAAAGTCACCAGTATTTAATTTTTTTAATTTAAAATGTATTTGATTAGTAAGATAATTTAGCCATTAAACATAATTTAATAATTAACATGCATTAAAATAAATGATAAATATTTAATCATTAGTCATTATTTTTAAAGACAACCAATAAAGCAATTAGGCACTTTTTTGTGTTAGCTGCAAAGTTTGAGATTTAAACAGGAAGAAAATCCACTCCTTTAAAATATGGTGGGTTCGAGCTATAGCTCAGTGGTAGAGTGATTGCCTAGCATGCTCAAGGGCCAAGGTCCAACCCCCAATACCACAAAAAGAAAAATAAATAAAATAAAATAAAATCTGATGTGAACTACCCTTGATGTATTCATAAACAGGGTGCTGGCAGTATTTCAAAAGATCAAAATAGGCCGGGCGTGGTGGGGCACTCCCATTGTCCCTGTACTTGGGAGGCTGAAACAGGAGGATCACAGGTTCAAGGACAGCCTCAGCAAATAATGAGACTCATCAACCTAGCGAGTCCATTTCCAAATAAGAAATAAAATTGGACTGGGGTATAACTTAAAGGTAGAGTGCCTCTGAATTCAATCCCCAGTACCACAAAAAAATAAAAGAAAGAAAAGAAAAGGAAAGATCAAAATACATTTAGTTAGTTATTCCCAAGTGCCTACGTGCTTTCTACAACAGCACTGCCAAGGTTTGTCGGACTAAGCTTGGGCTTCAATGATGGGGCTCTCATTGCACCTCAAGGCCTCGCATGCAGTCTTTCAAGAGCTCCGACTGTCCCCGTTCTCCTTCAGTGGTATGTCCTGAGGTCCCCCTACTCTACGGTGCTGCCCTTGGCTCTGGGTCTCAGCAGGAAGCAAGTGCCACAACTCTGTCTGCCTTCCTAGGACTACACTGTAGTTGGGGAAGATAGACAATAAGGATAAAGTGTGTACATGAGCTATCTAGTCTAGGCTGTAAAAAATATGATCTGTCCCCAAACAAAACAAAGCAAAATTAAAAAAAAAAAAAAGTCAAGAAGGAGACCTATGGTATTGATTAAATGATTAAGCAACAGGCAGGTAAGAGGGGGGGGGAGGGGGGAGGGCAGAACAGGCACAGGGAGCAGCAAATGCAAAGACACCAGGAGGAAGTGTTCCTAGAGAATTTAGGGGACACCAGGGTGCCCAAGCAGCCAGGGCAGAGTGGGAGAGGAAGGACCCCAGGAAATGAAGCCAGGCAGCCAGCAGGGTAGGGTGGGGAGAAACATGGAGGGAGGGGCAGGGTAAGATCAGTCTCCCAGAAACTGCTGCACATGAGCAATGCAAGTGGGGTCCAAGCAAAGAAACCTTCAAATAGTAAATTCCGGAGAAATTGCGATCTTCCCTCGTGTGTCAGAATCCTTTCTTCCTCAGACTCAATGAGTCAGCCTCTTTCCTTCTCCTGTTCTCTGTGTTCCCTGATGTGGCAGCCCTTCATCCTCCTGCTGATTCTCCTTTGAATGTGGTTTCTCTTGCTGTATGGGGCCTTTACCTGGGCAGAACAATTAGTTATCAAAGAGTAGTCTTTACATTTGAGTAGTAATGTGCTTCATCCAGAGCCTCCCAGATATCCGGCCCACAGAGAGTGGAACAGCTTCATATATAGTCACTGTTGGTTGAATACCTAACAGATGAAAAGCCTGAGGTCCAGAAGGTTGAGCAAGTTGCCCACAGTCACAAAGCTAGCAAGTAGAAGAGCTAGGATACGCCCTCAGGCCAGCCATAGGTCTGACTAGCCAGTCCTCTGACCCTCCTGCTGTGGGGCCCCCTGGAATCTGTATTTGATTTTCTTGACCATCTTTCCCACTAGACACTGAGTTTCCCTGGGTGGAAACTCAGCTAACAGCTATGCCACTTTCATTACTGTATCCATCATACCTAGCACAGTGCCTGCCACATGGAGATCTCCTAGTTGAACAGATGAAAGTTTGGGAAAGTTTTATTTGATTTTTGAGTTAATCTAGCTGAAGCCATAATTGATGGTATTTGCAGAAAGATTGGATTCCATCTCTATTGATCAATGTGAGAGCAGATGTGACACATGAAACATGACATTCAGGTGAGACCGAATTATCCTGAATCCTTATGAACACTCTCAGACCTGGATCACCACCTGGGCTTCTAAGGATCTAAGACCGTGGAGGTACGGGCTAAATTCTCATACGGGCAAGTCTGCCCTCTCTTAGGTGAGATAGGGGAGATGACCCAGTTCAAACTAAGCTAAGCCCCAACAAGATAGATATCTCAAAGGACACATGATTGATAGATATGGAGAGCAAGCCGCTAGAGCACTGAAGTCATTTTTTACTGTAAGAGGACAGAAAAATGGATTTTTGGTTGATGCCATCATTCTACATCAAGCAACAAGACAATGTGACAAAGTAAAAATATCTCAGGCAGATCTTGGAGTCGGAGAACCTAACTCAGTTCCCTGCTCATGTCTACCTTGAGTTTCCTGTCTTGTAAGACAGGATGCAACCTTTGCCCTTCCCACCTCTAGAGATTACTATGAGAATTCATGCAATAATGTATATGGCATTGGTGTTGATGTGCCAAACAAGCTTGACTTGTGAGATGTAATAAGAATCTAGTTTTAGTTTTGTCTTCCATGAGTGCTAATTAGACTCATTACATGGGGGTTGGTTTTCTATCACTGAATGAAAACTTGATTGGCCTCATGGCATTTCTGCCCACTTTAAGCCCAAAATAATGTCTGTTCAATCACTAATAATTTCTAGTCTATATAATAATCATAGCATCAAGCTTTATTCAAAAGTTAAACTTCTCTGTATCCTCACAGCGAGGGCCTTTGTCAGGAGGTTCCATCCTACTCCCAGTTTTGACAACTTCCTAGAAAGACCTACAGGATTTAACCTATGATGGTACTCAGAGCTATACGATTTGTGGTAGCAAAAGGATGCAAAACCAAATCAGCAAGGGGAAAAGGTCCATGGGCAAAGTCTCAAGAAAATACACATAGACTTCCACAGTCCTCTTCTAAGAGTGTAACACAGGATGAGCTTAATTCCTCTAGCTGAGTTGTGACAATGCATGTGCAAGGGTGTCAATCAGGGAGGTGTGTGAGAGACTCAGCACCAAGGAATGTATCGCAGGCTGATCACAGAGACACAGCCTTCTTCATATATCACAGAAGTCCAGACTCCCAGAAGAAAAGCAGGAATTCAGAAAGCGCGCGCGCACACACACACACACACACACACACACACACACACACACACACACACCATGAACAGCTTAAGCACAGTGAGTTGCCCTCACTAGTTTAGAGAGATAGGAACCCTTCTGAAGTTCATGTTTGCAGATACCACCCTAAGGGCAACCATCTGAGCAGGCCTTTCTAAGGAAAAGCAGACAGGCCTGCAAGGCTAGTTACCTTCAGGGCACAAAGATGCATGTGGTGTCCTCCTTTCTTTGCAGCTTCTCCTGGCACAGTGGGTTACCCTTGAGTTATGAAGGCGTTGGAGGACAGGAGAGATGAGAGAAGCAGCAAGTTTCTGTGTAACTGTGTTTCAGAAATCTGGATCTGACTCGTATCTGAAGGTCAGTGCTGTTTCTCACTGACATCCCTTGGGTTCTTCAGAGTTCTCTAGATGTAGCAGGACTTTCTGTGATGTGGTGGTACATTTTCCTTGGTAAGAGGCAGCCCCTCCACCCCTGTTTTTTCAGGAGACTTCTACACATAGACTCTTAGATAGCCACCATGGCTCTGAGTGGCTCTCCTGCGCAGGATTTGAAAGAGCTGCATGTAATCACTGGTTTGTGTGCAGCCTGTCGATCATAGGACACACTTGGCATTTCTACCCCATAAATACTCCAGGGGTTGATGGCCCAGTGCAGTCACCTCTCTGTGGCATTAGTAGCCTGCACAACCATTAGCTAGCCCGATTCTCCCTTTCAGGTGTTCAGCTGAGTTCAGATACTGCCCAGCTGTTCCTCCAGCTGCAGAGGCAAAGCATCTGGCTTTCCAAGCGGTCCTACTGGTGCGTTTCTTCTCACTTGATGCAAAAAGCAGAACCCCTTCTTTCCTCACCTTGGTGGCTGGGGTTAAAGGTCAGTGAAGTGGGAGCAGCTCAGGGCACCCAGCAGCTCTCTTTAGAAATCACTTCCACAAATCCTCCAGGAATTTATCTCAAAACTTATTTGACACTTAAATTCCAGATGCAAATCCAAGCTTTAAGGTTTCTGAAGTTTATATAATTTGGGAAAAGTGCCTTCTTTATGAAAAATATAAAACTATAATACAGAACTAAGTACTGAATGAAAATTTATTTTGAATGAGACAAGTCACAATGAAGTAAAAAATTTAAAAAACTGGGTGTTTGAAATTTAGTATTCTTTTGGTGGCACAATACATCATTGATAATATCAGGGGAATATTTAGGATTTTAGTTAAAATTAGAATGGTCTCCATCAAGTTTCTCTCATAGATGCATTGCTAAGATTTAGGAGAAATTTCCACAGACTTGCCTGTGGCTTCATCATTTCCAACATTTCCAACATTCCCATGTTGGCACCTGTCATCCTGATTTTCTGCACCTGTGTGAGTTGGCACTATGGGAAATCTGAATATTTGTGCAAACCATGCCTACATTGGAATTACTAGCAATGATGTAAACTATGACACAAATATGATCTTTTATCACAAAATCATATTCCAACTTGAGATAATGTATCCAGAAATCAACTTCCCATGAGTGGGAGTTCAATTTTGTCTTCCCAAAGAACTTCATCAAAACTGCAAAGAGAATGGAGAGTTGCTACTGGCAGTTAGTAGGTAGAGCCAGAGATGCTGCTAAATGTACAGCCACTGCTTCACTGCCTCAAAGAATAGTGCTGGGATTGAGATTCCCCCCCAGTCACTATAATACCACAAGTCAGTGCAGAAAGTGTAAAAGAAGAAACACTTGGACCTTATTCTAAAGCAGAAAAATGTCAAAAACTGGACACCAGCAAGCTGAGACCTGGCCTATTGATTGAATTTGTTGAGTGTCACAGGATTTTAAATGTTTTGAATGAAATGCCAGTTCTTCAAAGTTTTGCTACATACTATAGAGCCCCACATTTTATGCTTTGACTGAAAAAAAATCCAGCAACACTAGGCTCCTGCTCTCACATGGCAACAGGCACAGATGGTTTGGGTGATACTTTTTTGTTTTCAGTTTTCCTCAAACTCCACTCGACCAATGACCTATAGTCCCCGCCTGCTCTTCTAGATATTTGAATCTGCAATGCCTGCCCTGTGGTATCAGGTCACCACTTTGGATAAAAGGCTGTGCAAATAGTCAACAGTACTTCAGTGTTTACTCTAAAACTTTCCCTTCCGACTTCTTTTTAATGCTAGACAAACACTCCCTTATTTATCATGGGTCATTTTTCTTTTCTTGGAGAGTCACAAGGTATGTACTTCCACAAAATCTACATGATCTCTGCAATTTGTTACATGCTGAAGCTCTTATGAAAATGCAAAGGGTGGAGTGAGAAAAATACATATGCCCTCTGTGTCCCAGGCAGCAGGGTAGACCAAGAGGTGTCATGGCTTGAAGAGATGATCTGCAGTCAGTTGCTCCAGGAGAACCATATTTTAAAGAGGCCATAATAATTTCAAAGCTCAAACAGCTAATTAATCATGTGGAAATTAATGAGCAAAATTAAAGGCAAGGAATAATAATGGCAACCCCAAAATTGCATGATGTCTAAATTAAAATTTAGATTCATTTCTCATTTGAAAGAGGAAGAGGTGAGCTACACAATGACATTTAGCAAAAAGTGTGGGTGGCTCCTTTCAAAACCAAGTTACTTTTCAGATCCCATCAATAAAATATTAAGGGTTCCCAGGCAGGCCTAAGGTGTGTTAGATGTCAGGTATCAGAAAAGGTAGAAGTAAACCAGGTGTGCACACTTGTAATCCCAGTACTTGGGAGGCTGAGACAGGAGGATTGTAGGTTCGTGGCCAGCTTCAGCTACTTAGGGAGGCCTTCTTCAACTTAGACCCTGTTTCAAAAAAAGAAAAATAAAATTGGTTTGGAGTATAGCTCAGAGGTATACCTCCTGAGTTCCTTCTTCAGTGCCAGAGAAAAAAAAGAGGTAGAAGTATTTGAACATCCTTTGTCCCAGAACCCTGAACCCTGTCCTATATGCATTTTACTCCTAAACACAGACTATTTTAATTCTAATTGGAAGACATGAAATCCAGCTTTCTTACTTTTTACAGAAGGAACTAAAACCAGTTGCTTGGAGACTGTCTGTGATGTGTAATATTATGTGTCAACTTGGCTGGGCCATTGTGTCCTCGTATGTGGTCAAACAATCTGGATGTTTTTGTGAATATGTTTTCGGATGAGGTTAACATTTAGATCTGTGCACTTGGAGCAAATTAGATCTCCCTTCATAATGTGGGTGGGCCTCATCCAATCAGTCAAAAGCCAAAATAGAACAAAGGACTGATTTCCCCTGAGCATTAGACAACCCTGCAGCAGGTGGCCGTTGAACTTGAACTGCAGCCTTGACTCATCCCTGGTTTCCAGCATACACCCCAACCTCCAAATGTTTGACTTGCCAGCCTCTATAATTACATGAGCCAATCTCTTAAACTAATTCTTTTTCTACCTATATTCACAAACGTGCTATTGGCTCTGTTTCTCCAAAAACCTGTGACTAATGCACTACCCAAAGAAAAGATTTTAGACTAAGACTCATGTCCCGGGCCTTCCCACCCAGTGCTCTTTCAACAGGGAATACTCTGACTGCAGATGCCTAAAGGAAGTTGCTAAGTAGGCAAGTGGTTCCTCTTTCTAGGGAGGTATCACCTGGATGTATCATTCACCTCTATCAGCATGAATATCTCCAGATTCCTCACTTCCAGAAAGAAAGGACCAAGATTTGGATAAGAGCCAAAAGCCAGGGGCAGGTGTGGATGCTACGAAACTGGCAAATTGAGGCATGAGATGCTCTGCCAAGAAGACAAGAGGTGTAGACAGCCCAGAGAGTAGACAGCAGGCAGGTGTCCAGGTATACACTGACTTTATAACTGAGCACAGTGGGTTCACCCCTTGTGAGTTCAAAGATGCTAAGCACAACCAGTAGATGTAAGTGAAGAAATGTTGATTCCTTGCAACAAGTGAGCGGCATGCTGAAAACGATTCTTAAATCAATAGCTCCTTGAACAAAGAAAGCAAGGGACTTCTATTGCAGAAACTTACACTTTTTCAAAGAGGAGAGACTCAGAGTCACATGCAGAGGTACGCAGACTCCTGAGCATGCTCAATTGAAGCTCATTTGTCTCATGTTCAAAAAAACAAAATAAGCCAGGAGGATCTCAGGTTTGCAGCCAGCCTCAGCAACTTGGTCCTCCATGACGTAGTGAGATCCTGTTTCAAAATAAGGAATAAAATAGGGCTGGGGGTATAGCTCAGAGGTAGAATGTCCCTGGGTTCGATCCGTAGTACCACAGGGGGGAAACAATGTCAGTGGGAATGCCTCTAGCTAGAGAATTTGGTATTATGAAGAGAAAACTAGCTCACCTAAAAAGGGGAGTCAGAGTGACTCGGCAATTTTGGTTGGTTCCTTAGAAGTTTCTCTGGAGGCCTTTATTTGAACCAAACAGAGAAACTCTGAAGGAGCCTTAACAGTCATTTAAAGGGTCAGCAGCTCACCTACCACAAGCACAGATTATCCTTCAAAGTAACTGCCTAGTGGCTAATAGATAGAAACCCAGATGAGAGGCCAGTCCTAGGGAGACAGGATTAGGTCTTAAGAGTAGAGAGCCAAGAACACAACCTAGGCCAACGAAAGCAGGTACAAATACAGAAGATACGAAGAAGCATCAGCGAGTCACTCAGCAAATAGCTACTGTGCCTTTGCCATGGTGTCAGGCACTGTGCTAAGCACTGAGAACAAAACGGTGAGCTAAGGGGACATAACAATGGCCCTGTGTTTAGAAATTGCCTGGAGTGGTCATGCTTGGCAGAGGAGCAGAGAGCTTACCTTGCCATGCACTTATTTGTACATCTCCAGGAGTACAGGGAAGAAGTTTTTAGTTTTTTAAAAATGTATTTCAAATGATGCAACACATTTCTACTGGAAAACAATTTTAAGAACCTATTGTCTTCATAACATAAACTACCAAAAGTAAATCTTGGCAAGTGCTTCTTGCAGACAGGGCAGTTCGAGAAATCTTTGCCAAAAATATTAGTGAGCATTTGTAGCTTGCTTTCATAAACTGGCCAGGCTGGGGATAAAGAAGGCTGTTGGCTTGCATTAAACAGCCAGCATGGAGCAGATCATTTATATTCGCATGCACACATCACTCGCACAGCCACCAACGTCTGTCTCCCTCCTCTCACTCCATGTTCGTATGCTCACTGCTATATACACATGAGCAGGGCCTGTGGGTAACTGGACTTTGAGCCCTTCCCTCACCTTGCTTACTCTCCACTGGAAGTGGAAAGCCATAAGCACATGCTTGCACAAGCCCATTGTTCTGGTCAGTATTCTCATGGCTACAATCTAAAGGCCTGACCACATAACTTGGAGGAAAGAAGATTTATTTTCTGAGCATTTCTGATTCACTCTATATGAGGGACTGAGGATCTCAGGGCATGGAGGAGGGAGGCTAGAGAGAGGGAGAGGACATGATCTGTGCTCCTCACATCATGGAAGATGGAGGCAAGAAAGCAGGCAGCAGGAGGAGAAAACATATATAATCCCAAAGCCACACTGTTAGGGATCTACTCCCTCCAGCCACACCCTACGGTCCTGGGTCACCACCCAGATAAATCCACTAAAATGGATTTATTCACTACTTGGATTATAGCCATCATGACTCAATTACATCAGCCTCAAAATTTAACAAATGACCTCTTTAGGGAACATTTTCTATCTACCTATAACATTTCCCTGTGGCCCCTAAAGAGTTCATGACCAGCTCAGAATGCATGCACTTAGTCCTCTCCAAGAGTTCCTATAGTCTTAACAGTTCTGGCATTGCTAAAAAGTCCCAAAGCTCAAAATTTCCTCTGAGACTCAAGGTGAACACTTGTGAGCTCCTGTAAAAGACAATGAGGATCAAAATAAAAATCAAGTTACATGCATCCAATAAACAATGGCAAAGAGTAAGCATTTGTATTCCCAAAGGGAGGAATAGGACCATAGAAAGAAGAAGTTGGGCCAAAACAGTAAGGAAATCCAGCAGGGCAAGCATTTGATCTTGCAGTTCCACATCTGGCATCCAGGGCCCATGGCGGTGAGAAGTGATCTCCAAGAGGGCCTTAGCAGCCCCACCCCTGTGAACTGGCTGATTGCAATGGGCAGTTTACTGCCTCTTCCAGCCTGGCTCCATGGCTTGTGGGTAGCAGCCTTTCCTCACAGTTGTTCTACATTTTTGGCATTTCTAAATTTCGGGTTTTTTTTCTTGCAACCTTGGCTTCATCTTCACAGCTCCACACAGTACCCTATTTGGGCCTGCTTGCAGGTATTCTGACACTACCCCACATTGCCTGGCTTCGCAGGTCTTCTTCTGAAATCTTTGGGGAAAGCCTCCATGACTCCCTTTTTCTAGCCAAGCCAGTATTACATGGGTTCTGAGATGAGCCACCAACAGAAAAGGTGGTCACACCTTCCTAAATCACTGCCACTGGGGCCTTTTTAATCATAGCTCCTGGGCCTGCTCCATTCAGGCGACCACTGGCTCCAAGTTTATCTGGGCTGCCCTTGGCTCCAACTTAATCTGGGTGGCCCCTGGTCCTAACTCCATCTGTTGCCTTCATCATGACCATTGCTGGCCCTGTCTCCATCACAGCCACCACTTCCTCCTTCCTTTCTGCCATCTTCCTTCCTTCCATGATGTCATCTCTCTGAGCCCCAGCTTTACACATGTCTTTCCAGCCAAACTGAAAATCTATAAAGTCTCTCTGCTTTACTTTCCACTCCCAAAATTCAGTGTACAGTTTGCTGAATGTAGACATCAATATCCATGATGCAGTTTGGATACTTTGCTGTTTTGATATTTCCTCCGAAAGTTTATTTAGCCCATCATCTTTAAATTCGGCCTCACACAAAGTTCTAGGACAAGGGCAAAATGCAGATACATTCTTTGCCGAAGTGTAACACATGTGAAGTCTACTCCATTTCCCTATGGAGTCCTCTTTGCCATCTCTACTGTCCATCTTTCTAGTCACATTCTGGCCCTTCCAATTTCCTCTCACAAACTGGTTCCAAAGAGTCCACATGGTCAGACCTAGATATAGCAGCAACCCACTCCCATAGCACCATTTTCTATTCTTATTAGCATTCTCATAGCCATAATCTAGAGACCTGACCAGGTAACTAAGAGGAAAGGAGATTTATTTTCTTATCATTTTGGGTTCAGTCCATGTGGGCCCAGGGACCACGGATCTCAGGGCATGGTGGTGGAAGGAGGGGAGAGGGAGAGCACATGAGCTGAACCCCTTACATCATGGAGGTGGAGAGCAAGAGAGCAGGCATGGAGAGGAAGAAACATCTATGCACCTCCAGGCTTCCATCCCCTCCAACCACACCCTCCAGGCCTGGGTCATCACCCAGATAAATCAATTATAATAGAGTTACCCACTGCTGGGATTACAACCCTCATGACTCAATTAAATACACTCCAAACATTGATAAATGAGTTCTTTAGGGGACGTTTTGTGTCTAACGTATGGACCCTGAAAACTGGGTATGCAGCTACAAAATAAGGGCATGCAGTCCTATAAAAACACTGGGAAAGGAAGGTAACCCAGCCCAGGATATCAGGAGAAAGTTGGAATCAAGAGATTTGACATATTTATGTAAGAGTCATGGTCCTTCTTTTCAGAGGCATGGAAATATCTTGTTATTTTTTTCTGTCCCATTTTTTATCTACCTACCAGACAGGAAGGTACAGGAAGAGGGTGGAGATCATTAAATCTAGTATCAGAGTGATTGATAGAAGTGTCAGAATCCTTCTGAAAATGATACCTGAAGATCATTCACACTTTACGTGAGACTCTTCCACAGTCCTTTAAGATTTTCATAAATCCTGCCCATAAGAAAGGGTGCTGCTAACACTCACAGCATGATCATTATTTGAAGCCTTTTGATTTTTATCAGGTTATACACAATCATTACTAATCCAGTCAAATAGCTCTGCTTCAATAAGTCATTGGCCCCTGTAGTTTGAGAAAAAGAAACAAACCAAAACCAAAAATCAAAAAGCAATCACATTTACCCTGGGCCTTGTTAATGACCCAAGACTAAATTCTCTGGTGTCTATGAATGCTCCCTCATTTTTCTTCTTCTTCCTCCTCCTCCTCCTCCTCCTCCTCCTCCTCCTCCTCCTCCTCTTCTTCTTCTTCTTCTTCTTCTTCTTCTTCTTCTTCTTCTTCTTTTCTCCCTCCCCCCAGAGATTGAATCCAGGGACCTGCATTCTACCTTTGAGGTATACCCCCTACCTCTGAGCTACATCTCAGCCCTTATTTCTCACTAAGTTACTTTGTGCTGACTTGAAACCTGGGAACCTCCTATTTCAGCCTCCCAAGTACTGGGATTACAGGAATGTTTCTTTATGAGATATCCTAAGGGAACCAATATGTTTGTTCATTTTTAACCTATTCCTCTTCAGATAAATAAGACAATTCGGTTTATTCTATGGTTCAGACACACTTATTTACCTCTACTGAGGCAATCAGTAAGCATTGTTGACTAGTGGAGAAGAAAAGACTCTGGAGTTACAGACAAAGGAGCAGAAAGACAGAGGGCCAAATAAACAATTGTGGGGAAAGTGTGAATCCAGAGGCAGAAACGGAATGCCTAGAGGGGAGATGGGGAGGATAGCTTGGTATAGAAGGCAATGCACTGCTTTACCTGCCACAGAAGGTAAATAAATAGCAATTGGCTGGGCAGGTGGGGAGAAGAGGGGAAAAAATGAAGAAAGGCTGAAGCAGAGGAGAGGACATCTTCAAGGTGCAGAGGTGAAAAGGGGCTTAGCCTGATTGTGAGGTTTGTGAGCCCAGGCTGTAGTGTGTGTCCTGCGAGGGCAAGATCTGAGTGGTGGAAGGGCGTTGGGGGCTTGGAAGCTGTCAATATCCTGTGCAGAATTGGGGCTTTCTGGAGGCGAACACAATCTCTGAAGAATTTTCAGCAGAAGTGATATCGCCATCGGATTTATGTTTCAGAAGTATCACCCTGGTAACTGAGGGAAGGAGGAAGTGTAACAAAGAGAGCCAAAGTGAAGCCGTGCACAGGGGGCCCCAGCAAAAGGGCTCTGGGCTGAGAAAAACGGTTTCATCTGGCTTTATTACTCCCAGAACCTTTTCCCTCCACATCAGTCTCTGTTCCAGGAGCATGCTTTTCGCCTGAAATTGTTGTGTTTATTTCTAACTTCTCTCCTGGGATCCAGCCCTAGGTACACCAAAGTGGGCAAGAGTTGGAAGAGAGGTTTGCAAAGCTTTAAAAGGCAAATGTCCCACGTCCCTTACTGTGCTGCCCACACAGCCTCAGCCCTGGAGAGTTTCGTCCCTGACCACTGATAATCCCTGGGTTAGATTCAGTCCTTTGTTAGCTGTTAAATACTTTCTCATACAATACCATGAGAGTCTGTTCTTAGACAGAGATGACACCCAATTCACACACTTCATTTTACAGAGAAAATAAAACCGGGGAAAGATAAGTGAAGTAGCTTTGGTCCAGGTTATCACATGTAGTTAATGGCAGGGTCTAACCCATTATTGAAGTAGCATAATTACTTGTCTGGATCAATTGTGAGGTATCTAAAAAGCAATGTCATGTCAGCAGGTGAATAGGTTAATACCACCAGTATGATGATATGAACCATCCAGACAATGGAATATTATTCAGTTGTAAAAAGAAACGAGTTATCAAGCTATAAGTAGACATGGAGGAAATTTAAATAGAAATTGCCAGAAAGAACCTGATCTAAGGCTAAATACTGTACTGTCCCAACTATATAAAATTTTGGAAAAGGCAAAACTAAGGAGACATTAAAAAGACTGATGGTTGTCAGGATTGGCAGGGAAAAAATGAATAGGCAGAGAACAGAGGGTATGTAGTGCAGTAAAACTGTTCTCTTTGATACTAATGGTGCACATGTGTCATTATACACTTACCCAAACCTATAGATACAAAGTCAGATACTCACCCTAATGTGAGCTATGGACTCTGGATGTAATGATGTGTCAATGTAGAGTCATCGTTATAGCGATGATAGTACATTAGTGGTACATTATAGCAATGCATCACTTGGTGGGGATATTGATGATAGAGAAGTCTCTGCAGGGGATGAGGGGGAGGATTATATGGGAAATCGCTCTACCTTCTGTTCAATTTTATTATATACCTAAAACTAGTCCAAGAAGTAACCTATTTTTTTAAGGCAATATGTCTCTAATAATAGTGGTTGTGTTCTGAAATATTCACTTATGATAGTGAGAAATGGGCTGAGACAGCTGGTAAAACAGATCGGATGTGACCATTTCTCTGTCCTAACTGTGTAATACGTATGTGTGTGCCATAGGGATACTTGGTGGCCTGTCTTTAGATGGGGGGTGTTAGCTTAAACACAAAGGCAAATGATTGGAAGCTATATGTAAATGCACAGAGTCATTTAAATGGCTACCTGAGCTTCCAGTCGCCTCAGGAGGAATAGGACCCACTTATATACTCCATTTCCCACTACTACTTTCCTGTCCTCGAGTAGAACCATCTTTTCTCTCTCAAACTCTCATCTTTGGAAGAGGTGAATTATAGAGGAAATGTAATGGCTAGACACTTATGGCCCACATCTCGTACTTTGTCCACAAAGACGAACTGTATTGAAAGACAATCAGGGAAAATTTGGATTGACTTGGCTTCTGATGTATTCCCCCCCCCCCCATCAATCCACAGAGGTACTCTCCCCAGAAGCCACCACCAGAGCCACAAATTAAGAGATCCCAGAAAAAATTGTCAATGTGGTGGATACCTTCCATTACAACTGGTTTCCCTGATGCAGTAGAATACACTAATTATAGAACTTTATTCTTTTGTAAATATTTTTTGTAGGTTTCATCATTGTAAAGATGTAATATGGTCTTTTTATGAACATCATGTATTATATACATCTCTTTACTATTTATATTGCTTTCTATTTAATATATACAAAGACTGTTCCCCAAATGAAGTTTTAAACTTAGATTAAAATGTAACCTTGAGGTATATTTTTCTCATTCCCCCACAGAGCCTAGCATTCATTCTTTGCGTGAGGCAAATGCTTGAGCTGCATGAATCCCAGCACCATGGTTATATTAAAATAGACACGACGAGAAGAGCTTGCTGAGACAAGGAGAGGCCACATTAACTTGAGAGGACATTGACCTCGGGGACCAATTCATGCTCATCAATCAGATTCCCTATCTGAAGAATATGAATGGAATTGACCAGAACTATTTTCCAATTGTTTGGAACCTAAAGGGGCCTGGGGCTGAGTATAGAAAATTACAATGCAGGGTGATCTGTAACAGAAACAACAAGGGGGACCATGCCCTGCTTGGGATGCTGAGGAAAACTTTGTAGTACAAACCTGTGAGAAGATCCTTGAAGACTGAAGATGGGCTTTCCAGGTGCTAAAGGAACAAAGGCAAACATGTCAAAGGAACTCTCAAAAGCAAAGAAATAGCACGTGGAAGTGTGTGGCATGTGTATTTGAAAAGACTGCTGTAATTGTAAAGAAAGCAAACCTACTCAATCTAACCAAAGGGAGAAGAAGTTGGAGAGGAGAAAATGAACAGACAGGGAGTTTTAAAGAATAGAGATCAACTCCTGGGGATCAAGAGAAAGACCTTCTGCATGACAGGGCTAAAGGTTCATGTGTGCATGAACAGCGTGGCCATCTCTGCTGGGCCTATACAAGAGGAAGCTATCACCTTGCTTCTCTCTCAGATCATCCCTGCGTTTCTTTTTTTCCTATTTCCATTTATTTTATTTTTTTTATTGGTACATTGTAATCATACATATTTGTTAGGTACAAGCTTTCATCCCTGCATTTCTACAAGTGTCTATTCTGTTCTGGTTTTGCTTCAAAGTATTTTCCACTTACTCATCAGCCAGCACATGACAGAAAATGACCACTTACCCCCAGCCACAGACCTCTTAGTTCACAGACCCTCTTAGAGCTGCAGAGCTCTCTGAAATAGTCCCTACGTCCCTCTGAAAATTCAAAAAGAAAAGTAAGAGAAAAGAAGAAAGAAAATTCAATTGTTTGATGGTTACAATGAGGTACATTTTCCTTAGGTTGAGATGTGTCCTTTGGCTGTTTGGTGGAGCCCTTGGAACAGACCTGGCTGGGGCCTTTTAAAGTAGAAGGATGGTTGTAGGCCCCGGAAGTGGTGAGAAGTGTGGAACAGCTGGAGTGCAGAGAACTGCTTCACTTGCGTGTTGTGGACCCTCAAGAGAATCAGAAACACAACCAAGCAGCATCAGAGCCAGCATCCGTGAGACAACGGTGGGACCAGTCCCAGGATGGAGAAGCAGTGTGACCACAAATGGTCAAAGACAACATGAGATAATGACAGGAGATGCCAAGAGCTGAACAGGGGTGACTCCCACATTGGAGTGATAAATACCACTGGATCAGCCAGGTCAGCAATGACCATTTTTTGTGTGTTTGTGTGTGTGGTACTGGTAATTGAACTCAGGGGCATTCTACCTCCGAGCTATACCCCCAGCCCTATTTTTTATTCTTTATTTTGAAACAGGATCTCACTAGGTTTCGGAGTGCCTCACTAAGTAGCTGAGGTTGGCAGAGCACCCAGATCCTCCAGTCTCAGCCTCCCAAATACTGGGATCACAAGCTTATAAGCATGCACCACCATGCCCGACTAGCGATGACCATTTGACTTCAGGGTCACATTTGTCCTGGATGATGTCTTTCTCATCCTGGAACACATTAAGTGGGTCAGTGGCACATACAATAGTTACTGCTCCACAATGTTTTCTGGATTGCAGGTAGAACTCCTGATCATCTTCCCAGCACTTTTGGGATGCTCTTCCCAACAAAGTGGCCGTGATCAACTCTGATTTCATGATACAAATTACTTTCTCCCTGTCCATGTTGTGTGAACTGATGTTTCATGGGGAAATGGCCAAGAAGGTAAATTTTCTTTAAAACATTTATAGAGCCAGAAAGAAAAAGTTGTAAGAAAAACAAACAGGTCTTAAGAATATGTTCTCCTCTCAACAATTTAGCAAGGTCCTCAGCAACTTAGTGAGACCCTGTTTCAAACTAAAGATGAAAAGTGCCAGGGGGTGTAGCTCAAAGGTAGAACAACCCTGAACTCAATCCTCAGTAACACACACACACACACACACACACACACACACACACACACCAGAAAACCCTACAAGTCAGTTCACCAGGAACTCTCTGTCCTGTCTCCTAGCCTAACTCAAAGTTGGCAAAAAGAAGATAGTGATAAATAAGCATTCTTAGGACAAAAAATCATGAAGTATTCCTCTCACCTTTGCTGGGAGCTGAATTTAAATTAAGGCTCCTCTGTGCTTTTATTTATTTGTTAATTTGGGCTGAGGATTTGTTTATATTTTCAGGCAGAGGTAAGAGAAAAACTAAGAGATGAAAAACAAGTCTCTCTTCAGTAGTTTTTGTAATGCGGGAGCTAGGCATCTCAGTTTGATTGGATTGGAAGCTATAAGCTTAGAAAGCACGTTAACTTTTAATGAGTTTAAATGTAGTAAATTTCTATTCAAGAATTAGAACCACCACTCTCTAGCCAGTTGTCTCAATTTGGTGTTCATTTGTTAGAGTGTCTTGGCCATATTTTCTCATAGACAATTTCAGATTAACAAAGATGAGCCTATGCTCATTTACCTACAGATGGGAGAAAGTGTTGGGGGCCATCTTAGCCCACACGATGAGGTCACATTTTGGACCAGTTTAGTCAGGTACATAGTATATACTAAGTGGAAATTTTCTGCAGGCAGATGAGCTTCCTTGGACCAGATAGGACTGAAAGATGAACCTTGATGACCTCCCAGAAATATTCACCTTGATGCACCCTACTCTTAGCTAGTGATTGACACACCCTAGACTTAACTGGTGACCTCCTTCCCATTTGCTTTGTTCTAATTCATAATAAAAGAAATGCCCTGGCTCAGAAGGCCAGGAGAATTGTCATCTGTCGCCTCCTCGACCCCCCCATTATTAAACATACATTCTCAAAATTATTATATCAAAATTCATGTAGTTTTCATAGCAGAAGACCATTATCATGAAGCTGCCTTGAGCAGCAACCTTCCATGGCAGTAACCATGGAATAATTTTTTTCAGGAAGCTGTCTGAAGTAGCAACGTTCCATGGCAAGACTATGGAGCAAGCAGTGTCCACTAGAGCAGGCAATAAGGTAGTAACAAGGGAGAAAGACCATTGGTCATTATCTTCATTATCACCATCATAACATTCACCATCACCAGCATCTTCATCACCATCCTCATTACTGAGCTCCTACTGTATGCCAGGCCCTCTCCAAGCTTCCTGTGTGTGTCACCTTATGAGGGAGATACTCACTCCAAATGGTAGGATCCTATTACTGTTCCCTGTTCTGCAGATAAGGAAATTAAGATGCTTAGAGATAACATAAATTACTTAATATCACTGAGATGTTATGTTGGGGGATTAGCCTAAAATCCAGTTGTTTATTCCACACTTATATTCTCAAGTAGGATGCTACACATATTCTAAGGAATCTGAATCTAGGATAGTCCAACTTCTGAATAGGGAAACCTACTCAGCAATAGATAGAATGTTGGATGGAGAGTCCTGAAGTATGGTGCAGTCCAGCCTGTCAATAATGTTGTGACCTTGGCAAGGTTATTCTCCCGTCTGTTTTCCAAAGGGGTTGGACCAATCCTGTTATTCTGAGACATACTAACTTTATTTACTTATTTTTATTGATATATTGTAATCATACATCATGATGGAGTTCAGCGTGCTAGAGACACACATGCACACAGCACTAGGGAGGATTCTCCTGGCTCCCGCCCTGCTTCCTCCCCTTCCCAGTGCAGGATGTCAAGATCCCCATTCATAATTTTGTATATGTGCATCATGTTGATAGAAGTGTTTCCTTCATCACTTCTCCCTCCCCTCCCCACCTTCCTCCTTTATACTCCCTCCATCGCTCCACCAGGGTTTCTCTTCCTTTGTCTGGAGTCCCTTTTGTTTCCCAATTTCTCCCTAGATTCCACATATAAGACAAAACATATAACCCTGCATATTTTTTTTGGTGACTGACTGATCTCACTTAATGTAATGTTCTCTAGTTCCATCTATTTTCCTGCAAATCATGTTCTTCTTTATGGCTAAGTAGAATTCCGTTTTGTGTGTATCCCATAATTTTGTAATCCCTTCCTCTATTGATGGCCAGCTAGGTTGGTTCTATAATTTGACTCTTTAATTTTGCTGCTATAAACATGGATATAAATGTATTACTATAATATTCTGGTTTCAGTCCCTTTGGGAAGATAACTAGGAGTGGTATAGCTGAATCATATGGTAGTTTCATTCCCAGTCTTTTGAGAAACCTCCACACTGACCTCCAAAGTGGCTGCACTAATTTTCCATCCTACTATCAGTGTATTAGAGTTCCCATTTCCCCACATCTTCAACAGCATTTATTATTGTTTGTGTTTTTGATGATTGACATTCTAATTGGGGTAAGAGACTACCTATCCATACTAGATTTCCAAAAGGAGAAGACCAAGTAGTCTTTTTCTGATTGTCTCTAAGTAAAAAGATTGGCATTCAAGGGCTTTGTGAAGAAAGGTCAAAACCATCTGATAAGTCTGCAAAAGTGAGGTTAATGTTCAAACCTTGTGTTTAATCTCCTCCCACATCCAGCAAGAACCACTCCTCCCATGTCCCCCAAACACCAACAGATCACTCAACTCCCTAAGTCCCCACAGGATCCAAAAGCCTTAAAACCTGAAAAGAATAAAAAATGCTTACTTCTATAATAACATTTTTTTTTTGCCTCATGAAAAGAACCACTACATGAACCCTTTAAATAGCAATCTTTTTTTAGCACTTTTAAATGTAATTCAATTTACTTCTTTAGAAACACATTTACCATACTAAGCAAGACCTACCTTTGTTTCCAACCTGAGTTTTGAATATTTATCAGTCTAATAGAAGCAGCGATGTTTTATTCTTATAACAAGAGAGATACAAATTGAATGACTGAGGACACTCTTTGCTGGCCTATTTATTGAGCGTTGAGCTCTGGTGCTCTGGTGTAGCTACTGGTAAAACAAGTGTGAGATTGGCATGGCAAAGTTCAGTACAGAATCATCAAGTCCACTGTATCAGAAGGTAATTTAAGATGTTATGACTAAAAAGGCATGCACGCTTTGATAGGAGAAATATAGGTTGACGGGTATTCCAGGGTGGGCATGTCATGGGAGACTTCCTGGAGGAAGGGACATATGTGTGAAGATCAGATACCAGGAAGAAAAGGTGAGGAAGTATGGGTGGGTAAAGGGAAGGGATTGTTCCATGGAGAGGGAAAGGCCAGTATGAAGACCCATAGAAAAGAGAGAGCTTGACATACTGAAGTGGCTCACAGAAGTATAAGAATGTCAAAAAAGGAAGTCATTCAGGTACACAGGGGCCATTTTAAGAAGGGCTATACCCCTTTTTGAAGACTCTAGTGTGAGTAGCTTGGGGTGGCACCTGACTTCTCTGATCCCCACGTTCCTAATCTGACACATGAATGGTTTAGAGTAAACAATATGTAAGTTCCATTTCAAGTGTGAAATTCAATGCCACTGCTAAAGGCAGGGGATAAAATTGGGGAAATAACCACTTGATCTCCAGTGCAGTAGAAAACAGCTAAGGTTGGGGGAAGGGGAGTTCATTGATTCATTCAATATTTATTTAATATGCCCTATGCTTCAGTAACAAAATGATGTAGTAATTGAAGAAATAATTACAAAAATAGCATAGAAATGTTACATTTAATTAAACATAGAGTCAATAATAATTATAAAGTCTAATTTTATGAAGTGCTATTAAGGAAAATGGGGCTTTGATGAAGGATATCTATCATAAGCCTACCGAAAACATCATAGCACATGATAGTACATTAGGAGCATGGCAGGAGCAGGGCAAAGTTGCCTCTGCTATTTCATTCAATATTGTATGGGAGATCCTAGTCAGTGCAATAAAACAAGAAAAATAAAAGCTTTGAAAATAAGAAAGAAAGAAAACTGCTGCTTTTAGCAGATAATCTAAGTAGAAAATCTTAGACTATTTTAAACCATTGAAATGAATAAGAATGTGCATCAAAGTTCAACGAAAGGTAGATGTAAAAATAATTAATTGCCATGTTACACAATTATTACATCACAAACCAAAAGCTTAAAGTATATTTAAATACCATTGCCAGCAAGATATGCAAGATTTTTAAGAAAAAAAAATTACAAAATTTTAGAAGCACATTTTTAAAAAATCTAAATATCCATATTTAGATTTTTAGCCATATTTATGAATAGTGAAATCCAATATTAGAGCAATGCCAATTCTCCCCAAATTGACCGAAAGATTTTGTGCAATTCCCATCAAAATTAGAAAGAGCTATTCACAAAACTTGGCAAACTGTTTCTAACATTTATTTGTAAAAGGAAAGTGTCAAGAAAATCCAAGACAAGCAAACTTAAAAGATATTACAAGCCAGGCATGGTGGCACATGCTAATAATCCCAGTACTTGGAGGCTGAGACTGGATCCGGGTTCATGGCCAGCCTCAGCTACTTAGTGAGGCTCTCCGTAACTTAGTGAGACCCTGTTTCAAAAATAAAGAATAAAAAATAGAACTGGAGGTGTAACTCAGAGATAGAATGCTCCTGGGTTCAATCCCCAGTACCCTCCCCCCAAAAAGATATTACATTTTATGATTCACCTATAAACTTAGGACAAAGTGGCAGTTGCCTATTAATAGACAAAAGTGGCCAACAGAACAGAACAGAGCTCAAGGGAGATCCATGATCACTGGATGCTTGAACAAAGTAAATCTATGGGGAAAGAATGGACTATACTTGCCAGGTGTGGTGGAACACACCTGTAATCCTAGTACTTGAGAGACTGAGACAGGAGAATTGAAGGTTCGAGGTCAACCTCAGCAACTTAGTTAGACACTGTTTCAAAATAAAAAAGAGCTGAGGGTGTAGTTTTGAGGTAGAATGTCCCTGAGATCAGTGCCAGTACCAAAAATAAATGGACTATACATAGAACTGAAGAGATTTTTTATTTATTTTAAAAATTTAAATAAAATCTCAGAGTTACTCCAAAAGATTTCATATGAATTAAAAGCCTGAATACAAAGAAGTCAAACCTATGTATGAAAAAATATATAACAACATTTTTATAACAAGAAGTATGTATTTCTTAAACTGAACACAAAATACTTAAACTGCAAAATAAGTTATATTCACTAAGATGAAATTTAAAATTCCTGATTTGTAAGATACCATAGTTACAAACAAGCCTAAGAAAATTTATACATTTAAGAAAATAGTAGTACATGTAATATGTAAATAATTCCTACTAATGCATGCAAATACGCAAATGGCCAAAGAGAAAAATATATAAATAAACAAGTCAGCAGAGGTGGAAATGCAAATGACAAAGAAACACACAATTATGCTCAACTTCCCTATAAGTGATAAAACAAAAACTATAACTCCATCAATTCAAAGGAAGGAAGGAAAGAGGGAAGAGAAGAGAAAGCCTAGTAATGAAGTACATTGGTGAGAAGAAGAAATGGCATTTCTCATACAATCAGATGAAAGCACAAATTAGACAACCATTTGGATACTATTTTGATAATATCTAGAGAATTAAAGATCAATTATGTACCCTAGAAAAACTCATAAATAAAATAAAAACATATGGCGTTAAGGATTGATCTTCAAGAATGACCATGTGTGGTGGCACATGCCTGTAATCCCAGTACTTGAGAAGGCTGAGAAAAGAGGATCTCAGGTGCAAGAACAGTCTCAGCAATGTAGCAGGACTCTCAGCACCTAGCAAGATTCTGTTTCAAAAATTTAACATAAAAAAATCTAGGAGTGTGGCTCAGAGGTAGAATGCCCCTGGGTTCAATCCCCAGCACCACAAAAACAAACAAACAAAAACAAAATACACACACACACACACACACACACACACAAATGGAAAAGAATGATGGTGGTGTGCTGTTGATAAAATTGAAAATATCTAAGTGCCCCCAAAGTAGAACTGATAAATAAATCACGGCATAATCATAGAAGGAATACTAAGCAATATGAATGCTCCAGTGCTACTTGTCTCAACATTGATAAATCTAAGCAGCACAATGCTGCACTCACAAAAAGCAAGTTGCAGAAAGTTAGTATCATTTGTCTAAATTTCAATAATCTCTGCCATAGAGTACTAAATTTCTATACATATATTTACCAAATATATATAAACATATACAATAAAATAAAAACATAAATAATGAGCAAAGTGTAATAAAATCATAAAAACATGCATAGAGATATTAAATATAAAATTTTTAAAAGTCATTACCTCTAGAGAGGTAAGAGAGAGAATGGCATTAATAAGATACCTAAATTTTATACAAGAGACATTTTATGATCATTTTTAGAAAAGAGTAATGACATTTCCAAGTTTGGATTTGAGAGTTGTTGAGAGTCCAAGTAAAGACAAAGAGGATCCACAGGATTCCCAACATGCATGACATCGTAATCTATGAGGTATTTTATTTCACTTATGGTAACTACACAAGTGGGTGGGTTAATGGTAATCTATTTATATGTAATAAATTGCCCTCAAACTTGTAGCTTTTAGTAACAAAGTATTATCTCAGCAGTTTCTGAGGGTCAAGAGTCCAGGAATGCCACAGCTCAGTGGTTTGGCTTAGCATCTTTGACGGGGTTGCGGGGAGGACGTTGACTTGGGCTCCAGGCACCGACGGCCTGAGTGGGGCTGAAAGAATCATTTCCAATGTGAGTCTCTCACAGGACTGCCAAGTTGGTTCCTAGGGCTGGCAGAGTCCTCAGCCTCTCAGCGGGTGGGCCTCTTGAGTGTCCTGTGACACAGCAGCTGCTTCCTCCTGAATATTAGAAACAGATTCTAGGGAAGCTGCAAATGAAAACTCATAAAATTGAAAGTAACTTGATAAGGCAATTTATTTCTCCAGAAAGATGTGCAATGGACACAAAGTCTGGAAAGCAAGCACACGGAGCGGGCAGTCCGCTCAGCTCTATCCCTGATGAGATCCTGCCCCTTGCTCTGATTGATGAGGGCTTTGATTCAAAGGTTCCACCTTTGAAGAGAGGAGTGTCAAAGAATTTATGGATATAGGGCAATCTTTCCTTATCTACAAGGATATGTTTCAAGACACTGTGAATGCCTGAAACCACAGGGAGTACCAAACACTGTTGGGGTCTTAGCCCGACAGGCCCGGAGAGACCTTGCCTCAAGATGGCGCCTGGCAGAGTACCAGGAGCAGTTGCAGGTGGTAATATCCTAGGGCTGTGCCATGTCAGAGCACATGCGCCAGCACATCAGTGCGTGCCCAATAGGGGGTTGTAGTGTTACTTAAGTTGCCTGAGTGATCTATTCCCTGATAGGCTCACTGGGCTTTCCCTTTTTCGGCTTCTGCCATACCTGACTGGGATATAAGGAGTCTCTCCCGTGAGGAGAAAGAGAGAAGAGAGAGAGAAGAATAAAGAAGCTTGCACCATTCCTGTGTGATTGTCGTCTCTTTGGGCCCTCGCAGGCAAGGGTCCGGCACGGGGGACGATAAAACACCATATATATTGTTTATTTTCATAAACATATACACTTACGGTAAAGTTTAATTTATAAATTGGGTACATTAAAATATTAACAATAACTAAAAATACAATAATTGTAACTACTTATATTCATATATATTTTGTGATACTGGGCATTGAACGCAGGGGCTTTTTTTTTTTTTTTTGTGGTACTGGGGATGGAACCCATGAGTATTCTACCCTACTTTATTCTTTTATTTTGAAACAGGTTCTCACTAAGTTGTGAATGGCCTCACTAAGTTTCTGAGGCTGGCTCTAAACCTGCGATCCTCCTGTCTCAGCCTCCCAAGTACTGGGATTACAAGGGTGTGCCACCACACCCAGCTAACCCAGGGGCATTCTACCTGTGAGCTATAACCCCAGCCCTATTTGTTTTTTATGATGAAACAGATTGCTGAGGGCCTAAGTTTCTGAGGCTGATCTTCAACCTGCAATCCTTCTGTCTCAGCCTCCCAAGTACTGGGATTATAGGTGTGCACCACCACACCCTGCATAACACTATAATAAAATGTATGTAAATATGGCTCCTGTGTCTTTCTCAAAATATCCCATTGTACTTTTACCTTTTTACCTAACAGAAACATCTTATAACATTTCTTTGGCATATCCAAATTCTGACAGTGAAGACTTATATTTAATATTTCAGAAAATTTGAGCTTCTCAAACTTTTTATTCTAACATCAGTGGTAATAATAATAATAATAACAATCATGATGTAATAGGCTGCTTCCTACATGTGTGGCATTGCACTGAGAACTTTGTGACTTACCCATGAGCCCTTCACAAGAACCTTATGATACGGTTTTCTTACTATTCCCACATGTAGAGAAGGAAATCAAAGCACAGAGAGGTTAAATAACTGACCCGAGGACACAGAGCTAGGAAACAGCCAAGTCAGGATTTGAATCCGAGTCTACTTGCTTCTAGAGCCTGTGGTTGAAGACCCACTCTGTCCTGAAGAACGTTTGGTGGAAAACACTGCCCTGTGCCCCCTTCCCATCTTCCTCCTGATATGCCTCACCTTTCCCACCTGGTGCCCTGAGGATGTGCCCCGGCCACTCATATTAGTGGTCAGTCTCAGGTTTTCCTGGCTTACAGTCAGCTCTGAACAAACATTCTACAAATGGATGCATCCTAACCAATTCCGATTATATAATTGACAGCTGTAGCAAGAGACAAATCATACACACATATATATGTGTATCTTTGCCAGTTCAATATTTGTAGAGATGCTGCCAGAAGCAAAAATATTTTATATTAAGTATAATGCAAAATTTATTAAAATGAGTGTATGTTAAATATATGGAAATGTATTTATTATAAAATATTTTAGGGAATAGTTTGTGTTTTCTCTCATAAAAAAATGTTTTCAAAGCACATGGAGAGCTTCCTGTTGTCCTCTATTATCTCCTTCAATGCTGTGCACTTCAGGAGGGCCCTAGTAAAGACTATTTGGCTGATCAATGTCCACTTTCACTACAATTAAAAATGACACAGAGTCCCTGATTGAGTAGCTTTCAGCTAGATTGAAATTTACACACCCTTCAATGCCACTGAACCAAGCAACCTGTGCAGACAGGGGACTGGACAGGATTTCCAAAGAAAGGAGCACTGAGTACCAGGATGCTCACCCAAGGTGCTTTTTAGGGAAAATTTGCACAGAGGGGATGGAAGTGCATTTACCAAAGGCAGTGAGAAAAAGAGGTACTCTTCTTTGTGGTAAGATCACATCTCGAATGTTGACGTAAAGGCTTAAGGGATTTGGCTCAGGGCAGCACTAGTTTCTTTCAGGGTTTTGAGCCACAACCTAAATACTTTTGTCAGTGCCTGAATAATATTCAAGGTTCCAGCTTGAGTTCAAGGATACAGGGAAAGAGAAAACACACAGCTGGCCAGGTCCTAGAGCAGTCAAGGTACGCTGTATCTATTGGTCAGGACAAAGAAAAGAGTAGGGGATCCTTGGATGCCCTACACACACACACACACACACACACACACACACACACACACACACACATTACTATATCACAGTGTTAGAGGAAGAGTAGAAAACATCTGAACACCCCCTCTTTTTCAGTTTACAAAGAAGCAACTGAGCATCAGATGAATCTGGTGGGATGCACGGCTCTGAAATGGCAGTTGGTTGCTAATGAGCTTGCTTAATTATTAGCTGGGCATCCCTGGTTAGTCATCCTACCTGGGGACCTGAAGCAGATCTCCCATCTCACCTTGGGAATCCCTAGAGTCTCTTCTCCAGAAAAAGACCATCAAGCTGTTAACCTGAAAACTCTCTCCAAATAATCTGCAGGTGTCAAGGCCAACAAAGAAATTCAATGCACAATATTAATGCCCCTCATTGAATGTGAACTTTCGAGGGTGCCAAGGCCCTCACAGACAGCCAGCCTTCTTCACACGGCCCCTGCTTTCTCTGTTTTATTGTTATGAGTATCCATATCATTCAGCCAGATCTTCAACTGCCCTCTGCAAGCACTGCTATTCCCACCCAGAAAGTCATTTGTGTGTATCTTATGGCCTTGGGGGTGATTAAAGGATGATTTCTATTCTCCTCTAGTCATTTGTCATTTTGCCTCGGATCATAAAAGTCTAGGGTAAGTTTTCAGGGAGATTTAATCAACTGACTGGAGTGGAATTTACAAGACCTCTCTTCAGAACTAAAAGATTGAAAAGGGATGGGGCTGCATTCCACAGACCCACGTTCCCTCCTTTTTCTTCTGAGCACGAGATCCTGGAGAAGCCCCTTGTCTCTCGGAGTCTTGGTCACTTTATCTGTGGAATGTCCTGGTGAAGCAACTCATATTCAACAAACACACCGAGAGCAGGTGTGTCTGCACACCGGGATTGCTCGCTAAGTTTCCTCCCTTCCTCACTTTTAAAGACACCTCTGAATGTTGTCACCATAGGACTGACTGCTTCCCCAGTAGGGAAAATCTGGTACCTACTCATCCCAAGATATCTCCGGAAGGTCACCAGGAGACCTCAACAGTTGATGGCAGTGGAGCTGCCTAACATTTTCTTGGAGATTATGGTCACTGCATCCTGAAGGAGAATTTTATACAGATGGGGTATAAAATAACCTCTTCTGACTCTGTAAATTGCCCCCTACCTAATGTCTACACAGTCTTGCAACCATTACAAGGTGAAAGTGGCCAAGGAGGTCTGTCTTACTGGGGCCCATTGTTCTGTAATTGAGAAGAAGCCAAGGTAGCACCTGGGCGGGGCCTGCCTAGACTGAGGGGCAGCAAGAATGAACAAAAAACAAAAGAGCAAGCAAAGGGAGGGGCACGGAGAGAGAGTGGAAAGGTAGTAACACAGAGACTGGCAAAGGGTCACCCCTAAAGTTTTTTTGTTTTTGTCTTTGTTTGTTTTGTGTTGGTGCTAGGGATTGAACCCAGGGGCATTCTACCTCTAAGCTACACTTCCAGCCCTATTTTATTTCTTATTTAGAAACAGGATCCCCCTAGGTTGCTGAAAGACTTACTAAATTGCAGAGGCTGGCTTCCAATCTTCGATCTTCCAATCTCAGCCTCCTAAGTGCTAGTGTTACAGGCGTGCACCACCACACCCAGTTCTAAATGATTCTTAAGCAGAGAACGACATGATCACATCTATCTGTCCCAAAGACCTCCTTCTATTTTTCCTCATACTTCAGACGTTGTGTAAAGAGTTGACACTCTCATGAAAACTTCCATTCAACATTTTATTGTTGTTTTGCATTTATAAAGTATTTTTTCATTTGACATTGCATTTATTACTTGAATGACTAATGATGTAATACATCTAAGACAACGATGTTTTAGGTAATGCCTTTTGGATGGAAAAAAACAAATAACAACAACAACAAAAAAAAAAAACCTGTGTCTTGCTGAGAACTGAAGAGACACCTAAAGAACCAATTACCAATAAATAGGGCAGAGAATGAAGAGTCTCAGGGCGGAGGTTAGAAACCCACTGCTGTGTCTCGAGAGCAGGATATCTTAGGGATGCCAGGCTCATCCATGTACTTCTTATGCCTTTTTTTTTTCTCCGCCTCAAATTATTTCAAACATAAAGGCAAGCATAGAAAATAATATCATAAACAACTGTGTTCTTACCACCTATCATTACCAAATCATTCCATGTCATACTTATTTTAATAAAATATTAGAAACACAGTTGAAGGTGCTCTGGACTCCTATTCCCGTCTCATTCTTCTGTACTCCCTATGCTTTCATCCTCTCCCAAAGGCCATGCTTCTTTTTATCATTTACATCCATGTTTTTAGCATTTTACTATCTATGTAGATATATACAAAATACATTGTATTGTCTTAA